>JABWTJ010000395.1:600000-797771 GCA_016801875.1 Solanum sitiens
TATCCACTGCCCAGAATAGATGATTTGTTCGATCAGCTCCAAGTGTTTCTTCTCTAAGATTGATCTTCGTTCAGGGTATCATCAGCTTAGGGTTAGGGATGGAGATATCCCAAAGACATCCTTTCGTACCTGTTATGGTCATTATGAGTTCTTAGTCATGTCATTTGGTCTCACTAATGCACCAGCTGTATTTATGGACCTCATGAACCGAGTCTTCCGTGAATACCTTGATTCTTTCGTCATAGTATTCATTGATGACATCCTCATCTACTTTAGGACCAAGTAAGAGCATGAACAACATTTGAGACTAACCTTGCAGGTACTTAGACAACATCAACTGTATGCCAAATTCAGCAAGTGTAAATTCTGGCTTAGATTAGTGACCTTCCTGGGTCATGTTGTGTCCGATCAGGGTGTGGAGATGGACCCCAGGAAGACTGAGGCTGTGAAGAACTGGCCAGAACCTCTTACTCCCACCGATATTCGTAGCTTTCTGGGATTGGCTGGTTACTACCGCAGGTTTGTGGAGGGTTTTTCTTCCATTGCTGCCCCACTAACAGCTTTGACTAAGAAGAAGACCAAGTTCGAGTGGACGAAAACTTGTGAGAAGAGTTTCCAGGAGCTCAAGGACAGACTCACTTCAGCCCTGGTGCTTACTTTGCCTAAGTGTGGTGAGAATTACACTGTTTATTGTGATGCATCTAGTGTTGGTTTGGGTTGTGTTCTTATGCAGGTTTGTAAGGTGATAGCTTATGCGTCCAGACAGCTCAAGGTTCATGAGAAGAATTATCCCACTCATGACCTGGAGTTGGCAGCTGTGGTGTTTGCACTGAAGCTGTGGAGGCACTACTTGTATCAAGTGCATGTGGATGTGTTCAATGACTACAAGAGTCTCCAGTACGTGTTCACGCAGAGGGAGTTGAATCTATGTCAGTGGAGATGGTTGGAGCTGTTGAAAGACTATGATATGAATGTCCACTACCATCTAGGTAAGGCTGATGTTGTAGCTGATGCTTTGAGCAGGATGAGCATGAGAAGTACATCCCACGTTGAGGATGAGAAGAAGGAGTTGGCGAAAGATGTACAAAGACTGGCCAGACTGGGTGTGCGGTTGGTTGACTCTACTAGTTGGGGTTTTTCAGTTCATCCTAGTTCTAAATCATCCTTGGTAGTTGAAGTCAAGCAGGGTCAGCATCGTGATCCTGTGTTGATGGAGCTTAAGGACTCAGTGTTGATAAAGATGAATGAATCTTTTGCTTTGGGAGGTGACGACGTACTGAGGTACCAGGACAGGCTGTGTGTACCAAATGTGGATGATCTGCGGACCAGGATCATTGCAGAGGCCCATGGTTCCAGATATTCCATACATTCAGGTTCCACCAAGATGTATCATGATCTTAAGAAGATTTATTGGTTGGATGGTATGAAGAAGGACATTGCAGAATATGTGGCCAAGTGTCATAATTGTCAGCAGGTTAAGGCAGAACATCTTAAGCCTGACGGTCTTACTCAGATTATTGAGGTTCCAACATGGAAGTGGGAGGCCATTAATATGGACTTCGTGGTTGGTCTTTCAAGGACTAGGAGACAGTATGACTTCATATGTGTTATTGTGGACAGGATGACTAAGTCTGCCCACTTTATACCTGTGAAGTCTACTTACAGAGATTATACGATACTCTACATTGATGAGATTATGAGATGGCATAGGATTCCTTTGTCGATCATTTCATATAGAGGAGCTTAATTCACTTCACATTTTTGGAGATCCTTCCAGAAGAGCTTAGGCACGCAGGTAAAGCATAGTACTGCCTTTCATCCTCAGACTGATGGGCAGGTAGAGCAGACCATTCATACATTGGAGGTCATGTTGAGAGCGTGTGTGATTGACTTTAGGGGTAGCTGGGATGACCATCTGCCTTTGATAGAGTTCTTGTATAATAATAGCTATCACTCCAGCATTGGGATGGCACCGTTTGAGGTACTGTATGGTAGAAGGTGTAGATCTCCAGTTGGGTGGTTTGAGGTTGGATAGACATCCATTTTGGGTCCAGGGATCATTCATGAGGCCCTAGAGAAGGTCAGGGTGATTAGGGACAGGTTGGCTACTACTTACAGTCGGCAGAAGTCATATGCAGATAACAGAAAATCGCCCTTAGAGTTTGATGTTGGTGACCA
This sequence comes from Solanum sitiens, assembly GCA_016801875.1. Classification (NCBI taxonomy): domain Eukaryota; kingdom Viridiplantae; phylum Streptophyta; class Magnoliopsida; order Solanales; family Solanaceae; genus Solanum; species Solanum sitiens. Next base: position 602,179 of record JABWTJ010000395.1, read on the forward strand.
GGTCTATCTGAAGATATCACCTATGAAGGGGGTGATGAGGTTTGGCAGGAAGGGGAAGTTGAGTCCGAGGTATGTTGGGCCATATAAAATCCTACAGCGTGTGGGCGAGGTGGCCTATGAGTTGGCATTGCCTGAGGAGCTAGCTTCTGTCCATCCAGCCTTTCATGTATCCATGTTAAAGAAGTGCCTAGGTGATCCACCATCAATTTTACCTGTGGAAGTTTTGGGGATTGATGAAAACTTGTCCTATGAGGAGGTGCCTGTTGAGATCTTAGACAGATAAGTCAAGCGGCTGAGGAACAAGGAGATTGCCACAGTGAAGGTATTGTGGAGGAATAATCTTGTTGAGGGTGCTACGTGGGAGGCCGAGGCCGATATTAGATCCGGCTACCCTCATCTTTTCAGCTCTTAAGGTTAGACTTCCTACTCTTAAGTCTAAATTTCCGTATCTCTCCATTCTTTGTTGCTATTGCTTGATTGTGTATAGTAACTATGTTATGATCTGACTGGCATTACGCTAGATAGTTAGTAGTGTCATTAGGGGACGAATGTTACTAAGGGGGGGATAATGTAACAACCCTAAAAAATGGATATGATAAGTAATAATTAATGTGTCTAGAATGCCTATGATTAGACCGGGTTCACACGAATTGATGCGCGTAGAAACAGACCTCTGAACCCTTTCTACAGCCAAGCCAACTAAATTGGGGAGTTAGTTGAGCTAGGAAAGGTTGGGTCCAGCCATGTAGGGCTCTCGAATACGAAGATTTACTCGAAGGAGTCTTTACCGGACTTAAAATGGGAAAATCTTAGGCTTGGAGGGTCTTGGGGTAAAATGGTCTTTTTCCAAGCTAAGTGTAGTATCATAATTACCCTAAATATATAATTAATTATTTAATTAATAAGGTGGAGGGGCATTTTGGGGAGAGAGGGCCGAAAATTGGCTCTTAGAGTGAAGTCTTGCTCCACCCGGGTTCGAACCTAGGTGGAAGCAATGAATTAAATTTTTTTTATTTAAGTTGGTAAATTAATGTAATTAATTAATATTTATTATTTATTGGCTGATTTAAAATAAAAGGGAAATCAGATTTTTTAATATTTAATTAAACCTTATTTGACTAAGTCCTAAACTAGACTCCTAAGCCTAAGATAACTCTCTCCTCTCACATCTATCTCTCAACACACGTTCAATCTCTCTTCTTTTTCACGTTCTCTCTACCAAAATAACTTCAAGAACATAAAGATAAACCAAGTTCTTCACACTTGAAGAACTCACTACGGAAGATAAAAACAAACAAAGAAATCACTCACGTAGGCAAAGAGAAGGTTCTCCGTCGAGTTTGGTGTTGAACATTCGGTGTTGGACGTATGTTTGGAGGAGTTATTTGGTCAGCAAGTCAAGGTTTGAACGTCAAAAATGTATGGGTTCTCTTATCTCTTGGTCTCTTTCCCAAGAGACCCCTTAAGGTTCAGTATATTCTAATCCGAAAACTAGTGTTGTTCCCCGTTGTATGTCCCTGTCACTAGCTCCCAATGATTTGTAGATTGGGTATGTTTGCTGGTAGATATTAGGCGTGTATTGTGTTTTCGTAAAATAATATGTTCATGAATGTGTGTTTAAAATCGTACGAATGACAACCTATGTGTTCCGAAACTATGTGCATGTGTGTGCAAAAATGTGACTCTGACTAGGTGTTCTCGGGTTAAGGCTCAAAAATTGTGATGTTATGGTTGTTATCTTACGTGCATAAATTTATTTAAATCGTGATGTTCAAATGAGATGAAATGTGGCTGATTTGAGTGATAATCTCTTGGCTAAACGAATCCATGAAAATGCACCTAAAACGTTCTAAATGGACTATGAAATTTCCCTAAGAACTAATGTGTAACTTGATGAAAAGATGCTGAAAAACTACTAAATTTCCAGCTTCAAGTGATGAATTTCGGTCAAGTTAAGAGGGTTCAAAATGTTGTGAAAAATCAGTTAAAACAAGTGAGGTCATGGAGGATTGAACCCGTGACCTCACCATGTTAAAAACCATGAAAATAAAGAAGTAAAAAGGATTGTGGTAAAGGGGATTTGGACCATGGTCTTGGCTGGAAATAGATGTATGAAAATAAGAAATGAGAGGAGTGGGATTCGAACCCACAACCTCTCAGTCAAGCTTAAGGAAAAAACAATGAAAAGAAAAGAAATGTGAGGCGCGGGAATCGAACCCACGACCTCTAGGAAGTAAAGAATAATTAAAAGAAAAGTAAAGTGAGGCTCTGGGGGTTTGATCCCACAACCTCATGGTCAACTCGAAAAAAGTCAAGGAATAAAAAATAAAAAATAAAAAATAAAAAGGGTTATGGGGGTTCGATCCTAAAACCCCTCGGCCAAGAAAGTGAGATTTCAAAGAAAAGAAATTAAAAGAAAACGAAGGTGTTGGGGCTCGATCTTGGGTCCCCAAGCCGTGTGGACCAAAAAAAAATAAATGAAAAATGTACGTGTTGCCCAAGGGATTTGAAACCGGGTTCCCTTGCCCAAATTCCGTATTGATACATAAGTCATACGTGAATTAAATGTTCAAGAATAATGCTGCCTACTTAGATCGAAATCGAGATCTTGGCATACATACAAGAATCATAAGTCTTATACCACATAATCTTAGGAAAATATGAATCACTTAAACGAACTATGAATGAAGCCTCATGGCTTGTATGTATTGTAACAGCCCTAAAAATGAATAGGATCAAGACTTAGGTTGTCAAGAATGCTTGCGATTAGACCAAGGTTCACACAGATTGATACGCGTAGAACCAGACCTCAGAACCCTTACTACGACCAATCCAACTAACTTGGGGAGTTAGTTGAGCTTGGGAAGGTTGGAACCAACCAAGTAAGACTCTCGAAAATGAAGATTTAATCGAAGGAGTCTTTACCGGACTTAAAAGGAAGAAATTTTAAGTTTTGAGGGTCTAGGGGTAAAATGGTCTTTTGCCAGGCTAAGTTTAATATCATAATTACCCTAAATATATAAATATTTAATTATCTAATATGGTATAAGGGCAATTTGGGTAGAAAGGGCCGAAATTGGCCCTTTGGGTGAAATCTTGCTCCACCCGGGTTCGAACCTAGGTGGGAGCAATGATTTAACTTGATTTATTTTAATTGGTGAATTAATTTAATTAATTATTATTTAATTGCTGATTTAGGAAAGAGGAAAAGTCAGATTTTTATTTATTAATTAATATTTAATCCTAATTTGACTAAGTCTCTCCCTTATCTCCTAATCCTAAGCCAACTCTCCCACACGTTTCTCACTCTCTTTACTCTTATTCACGATCTGCCTCAACTAAAAGAAAATAAGAACAAACGTGAATGCTAAAGTTCATCAAGAACTTGAAAGCTAAAAACTCAAAAGCGGAATAGTCTTAAAAACGAAAGGTAAAAATCAATATCTCGACGGATTTTTCTTGTTCTTTCGGTGGTGAAACTTTGGATTTGTGGGGAATAGGCAGCATGGTTTAATCATCTTTTGGAAGAACTTCAGGTATGGTTTTTCTTCTCTCTTGGTCCCTTTCCCAAGAGGCCCCTCATTATTCAAGATAATCAATCCGAAACTAAGTTGTTTCCCATTGCATGTCCTTGTCCCTAGCTCCCATATGACTTTGTAGGTTAGGAATTTTGTGCTGGTAGATTTAGGCATGTATGATATTTTTATGTTGAATGTAAATATGTATGTGCATGAGATAACGAAAATGATGACTAAGGTGTAATCAAAAAATTTTTGCAAGTGAGCACACGTTGGGCAGTGGCGTTTTAGTCACTGTTTTGAAGAGGTAAAGAGGCACGTTATTGCTTGCATTTTTTGTGCTAAACTTATGCTTAATATGCTGTTCATATGGTGTGTGAAATGGTAAGTTTTGAGTGTAAATGTTGTTTTAAATATACTCCATAAACCACACCTAAATAACGTACTAAGTAGTTGATGAAATGCCCTAAGAAACTAGCATGAAAAGTTGAGTTAAGGAAGGTGAGAATTATAAAAAAAATTCCAGATTTGTGTACTCAAAAATGAGGATTAAATCTGAGTTTTTAAGAGGAAAAAAAAATAGGTGAGGTCAATGGGAATTGAATCCAAGACCTCACATGACCAAGGGGCTGAAAAATTTTAAAAAAATGTAAGGGGGCTAAGGGGAATCGAACCCCTTAGCTGTTGTTGACGCGAAAAAAATAAAAAAGGGAGAATGGGTCTGGGGGGAATCGAACACGCAATACTGGGGAAAGAAAGAAGAGGAAAAATAAAGAAAAAAAAATGTGAGGCGTGGGAATCGAACCCGTGACCTCAAGGCTGGAAATGGAGAGGGGCGAAAATGATTAATAAAGCAAGTGAGGTTGTGGGGGTTCGATCCCACGACCTCACTGTCAAAGACCCTTAGCATAGCGAAAATTAAATAAAAATTAGGAGGCTGTGGGGGTTCGAACCCACCACCTCACAGCCCCTAGCGAAATTGAATTAAAATAAGGAGGTTGTGGGGGTTCGAACCCACAACCTCCCTATTTCTGCGAATTAAATGACAAAAAAATAAAAGAGGCTGTGGGGGTTTGATCCCACAACCTCTTGCTTTAGGCAAGAATGGACAAGATGATGTTAATAAAAATAAAAAGGGGTTGTGGGGGTTCGAACCCACAACCCTTCGGCCAACTTAGGAGTAATATTAAATAGAAAATTAATCATTCGATATTAATATTGAGATTTAATTTAGAGTCATAATATTATGAATATTAGAAATAAAATCAATGAAAAATATAAATGATATCCAATTGATTCAAGACTTGGGTTTCCTTTCCCAAACTTCCGTATTGATACATAAGTCATACGTGAACAAAATATCCAAGAATAATGCCACATACTTAGATCGAAATCCAGATCTTGGCATACATACAAGATGCATAAGTCTTGCATCACATAATCTTAGAAAGATATGAATCACTTAGACGAAATATGAATGAAGCCTCATGGCTTGTATGTATAGACACATAATTCTAACATACGTTCAAAAGTAAGTGAACCTAAGAGGTATGTAATGAAATGATGAACCCTGGAAGGGTTAATTATGAGTGTAAGATACACTAAATGGCCAAGTGCATTGGCATATGATGAAATGAACATTCATGTAATAAGAGGTGAGTAACTATGAAAAGCAAAGGTGCTAATGATAATGAATGTGGTGACAACATGATATGAGGCTAATGTAAATGATGAGGGCAATCTCAAATGAGCCTAAGTAAATGTTACCAATACGTACTCACCTATGAGAGTGTAAGATAATGAAGAGACCAGTCTCTATGAACACTCTAATGAAGGTATTTAGCTTAACACACTTAATACTAATGATGAGATGAGAAATCATCTAATGAGCTATGATGTCCTCATACTAGAAGCCAGCTTTCATAACGTATGAGATGAATGAAATGGAAATTTATACTGAGCACCGATAGACTAGCTATGAGCGGTGATGCCTTCTTTCGGGAAGGACGTAGGTTCACGTAACTCTCATGAGATGACACTGTCCGGTATGTCGGGTATGGGTCTCCTTATATCTCCTAGTCTTCGAACCTATACTGCCAATATAGGGATCTGGCGGGGTTAAATTCCCATGTATGCTAGCATGTTTTTGGGTCACCTTGGCCGGTGATTCCACCTCTTTTCGGTGTGGGGGAGACACTGGATTTCATGATGCTCACATGATCTATGTCGGTTAAAGTTAAAGTTCCCAATGAATGAATGAGGCCAGCCTCAAATGATACATATAATGAAATGAATGATACCGAAGGTGTTAGGATAGGATAATCAAAGGTGAGTTAGATTCAAGTAATGACATTAGGTCATTCTTGGTCATTGCACAACGAACCTAATGAAAGTCTTAAACTACATCCTAGGTATAACTGGTGATTACACTGGCCTATGAATGAAATGAAATGAAGTACGTATGAATGAATGAAGCAGACTCTGTGTTTGCTAATGAAGATTCCCTAGTTGAGGTCCCATCTGTTGAGCCCTCATTTCTGGGATGTCTTAATGTCAAGTCCTTGATTCCAATGTCTCATGGCATATGAATGATTGATATGAAAGAAGTTATGTGCTACATGCAAAATGTACTGTATGCTATATGATATGTGCTATGTGCAAATGTTATGTGCTGTGTGCAAATGTGAACAGTATGATGATGTATGTTATTTTCATTGCATCACTTTCTTAATTTAAATTTGGAAAGCTCATTTACTTTCCTAATCCAAATTTGGAAACTTTCCTAATCTCAATTTGGCAAGTCCACTGACTTGACTTTCCAAAAATCACGTTGTTAGGAAAGAGCTATTCTTTCTCATGCATGTCCTTGGTGTGTACTTGCATATACCCATACTTAGTAAAAGTGTGTGCTAACCCTATACAAACTCTACTATTTTAGGTGCAGGAACAGGTGGACGATAGAGCTACAGGATCATCGCTGCAGTTATCCGAATGTCCAGCATTCATCCGATTTTGGTAGGTCCTCATGATTTTGAGGATTCTACTGTTTTATATTTAGCTTAGTTTTGGAGTTGATCTAGTGGAGCTTGTACCACTAGCTTTTATTTCCTGTTTTTATTCAGACTATGTATTGGTGCCATTTTGGCAATTATACACTTAATATGAAATGAACTATTTCTTTCAATTGCTTATCTCTTAATGTTAGATGGTTGATGGTGAACAATTACGTATTAATTAGAATGTTTTTATAAGTATGTTAGAAAACAAAAAGTTTCAAATTTTCCGCTAAAATTAACCTATGTAAAGTAAGGATGACGTAAGTAGGATTGTCTGCGACCTCTGAGAGCTCAACGACGCCAGTCTCGTCTGGGGTCTAGATTCCAGTCGTGACAAAGTGGTATCAGAGCACTAGGTTTACTTCCGAGGATAATAAGTTCACATCAACCACATTGAGTAGTTTCTAAGTCATGGTAGTGAAGTGCACCACTATCCTGGATTAGAGACTGCATGATGCGTAGGAAAAATTTCCCTTCTTCTAATCTTATCGTGCTTTTCCTAATGTTTGAGTTCTTGGTGTTATGAGCGTTTCTAACATGAATGCTTGTTGTTTTTAAGAGAATGAACACTAGGAGATCTAATGGTCAGTGGAGAGGAGGATCAGCTGCTGGGGGTAACCGAATTCCACCCCAGACTCCAGCTGAAGGAGTGGTTGTGCCAGTTAATCCAGCTAGGTTGACTGATACTGAGGTGAGGGCATCTCTGGCCCAAATGGAACAGGCCATTACTATGCAGGCCCAAGCTATGTCTGTCCAGGTCAACCGGCAGGATATTCAGAGGGAGAACCCACCGGTTCGTAGCATGGCTGACAGGCTGAGGGATTTCACGAGGATGAATCCTCCTATTTTCACAGGGTCTAGGACATCAGAGGATCCCCAGAAGTTTGTGGATGAGATTCATAATATCCTGGTGGCTATGGGGGCCACTGATATTGAGAAGGCTGATTTGGCTTCCTATCAGCTCAAGGATGTTGCACAGACTTGGTGCAAGATGTGGAAAGATAGCCGCGTCTTATGTGGAGTTCCAGTCACATGAGAGCTGTTTAAGATAGCATTTCTGGAGAGATTCTTTCCCAGGGAGATGAGGGACGCCAAGGTTGAGGAATTCATCAACCTTAAACAAGGCTCTATGACAGTCAGGGAGTATTCCCTGAAGTTTGTTAAGCTGTCAAGGTGTGTTATTTTCCCTAGTATTTAATAGCAAGAATGAGGATAATATTGAACTTTGTTGAAATCATCCAGGTATGCTACTTCCCTGGTTTCTAACAGCAGGGATGAGATGAGCATGTTCCTCACAGGAATCAGTGGAGACCTGGAGGAGGAGTGTCGATCTGCAATGGTCCATGATAATATGGATCTTTCTAGGTTGATGGTGCATGTCCAGCAGGTAGAGGACAGCCGCAAAAAGAGAGGTGTTCGTGATGCTAGGAGGCCTAGGCCTCAAGATCAGGCAGGACCCAGCCATGGAGGCCACAGAAACAACTTTGGCATCCGTGAGCAGCCAAGGTTCAAAAAGGAGCAACAGAGTTCTGGGAATTCTAATCCTCAGAGGAGTGCTACACCTAGAGGAGGTAGACCTGAGCCCAACAAGGGCAATGGAGGTGAGATGCAGCGTCCTAAGAATAATTGTGCTAAGTGTGTCCGAGCTCACAGTGGAGAGTGCAGACAGGGCACTAATGTCTGCTTCGGTTGTGGTAAGAGTGGACACATGGTAAGAGACTGTCCACAGAACAGAGGTCAGGCTGGAGGTAATACTCAGCCTATCCCTAATACACAGGGTTTAGCAACAGCCGAGCCTCCTAGGAGGAACAGGTTCTATGCCCTTAAAGGCAGAGAGGAGCAGGAGAAGTCCACTGATATGGTCACAGGTATGCTGCAAGTGTTCTCAACTTCTGTTTATGCTATACTTGATCCAGGGTCTACACTTTCCTTTGTAACTCCTCTGCTTGCTCTTACTTTTGAGATATTACCTTAAGTTCTGCATGATCCTATAGTGGTTAGTACACCTTTAGGAGAAAATGTAAGAACGGATAGAGTATAGAAGGATTGCCCAATAGTTGTTAGTGGAAAAACTATGTGTGCAAACTTGGTTGAGTTACCCATGCATGATTTTGACGTTATTCTTGGCATGGATTGTCTTCACAGTTGTTATGCTTGCTTGGACTATTGTAGTAGAGTGGTGAGATTTTGCTTTCCTAATGAAGAAGAGTTAGTCTGGGAGTGGTACAATTCGAGTCGTCCTAACCCCTTGATTTCTAACGTTAAGGCCAATAAGATGATATCCAAGGGGTTAATGTGTCATTTTGTTAGTTTTAATGATCTAGATCATGACATTCCTTCCATAGACTCATTATCTGTAGTGAATGAGTTCTTAGATGTGTTTCGTGATGATTTGCCTGGAGTCCCTCCCCTTAGAGAGATTGACTTTGGTATTGATTTAGAACCCGATACTAAACCAATCTCAATTCCTCCTTACAGAATGGGTCCAGATGAACTCAAAGAATTGAAGTTGCAGTTAAAAGATCTCACTGACAAGGGTTTCATTCAGCCGAGCATATCCCCTTGGGGCGCTCCAGTGTTGTTTGTAAAGAAGAAAGATGGAACCATTAGAATGTGTATCGATTATCGGCAGCTCAACAAAGTCACTATAAAGAATAAGTATCCACTCCCCAGAATAGATGATTTGTTCGATCAACTCCAAGGGTCTAGTTTCTTCTCTAAGATTGATCTTCGTTCAGGGTATCATCAGCTTAGGGTTAGGGATGGAGATATCCCAAAGACAGCCTTTTGTACCCGCTATGGTCACTGTGAGTTTTTAGTCATGTCATTTGGTCTCACGAATGCACCTGCCGCATTTATGGATCTCATGAACAGGGTCTTCTGTGAATACCTTGACTCTTTCGTCATAGTATTCATTGATGACATTCTCATCTACTCTAAGACCAAGGAAGAGCATGAACAACATTTGAGACTAACCTTGCAGGTACTTAGACAGCATCAGTTGTATGCCAAATTCAGCAAATGTGAATTCTGGCTGAGATCAGTGACCTTCCTGGGTCATGTTGTGTCCGATCAGGGCGTGGAGGTGGATCCCAGGAAGACTGAGGCTGTAAAGAACTGGCCAAAGCCTCTTACTCCTACTGACATCCGTAGCTTTTTGGGATTGGCTGGTTACTACCGCAGGTTTGTGGAGGGCTTTTCTTCCATTGCTGCCCCATTGATAGCTTTGACTAAGAAGAAAGCCAAGTTTGAATGGACGGAGACTTGTGAGAAGAGTTTCCAGGAGCTCAAGGACAGACTCACTTCAGCCCCGGTGCTTACTTTGCCTAAGTGTGGTGAGAATTACACTGTTTATTGTGATGCATCTAGGGTTGGTTTGGGTTGTGTTCTTATGCAGGTTGGTAAGGTGATAGCCTATGCATCTAGACAACTCAAGGTTCATGAGAAGAATTATCCCACTCATGACCTGGAGTTGGCAGCTGTGGTATTTGCACTGAAGCTGTGGAGGCATTATCTGTATGGAGTGCATGTAGATGTGTTCACAGACCATAAGAGTCTCCAGTACGTGTTCACATAGAGGGAGTTGAATCTACGTCAGCGGAGATGGTTGGAGCTGTTGAAGGATTATGACATGAATGTGCACTACCATCCAGGTAAGGCTAATGTTGTAGCTGATGCTTTGAGCAGGATGAGCATGGGAAGTACAACTCACGTTGAGGATGAGAAGAAGGAGCTGGTGAAAGATGTACACAGACTGGCCAGACTGGGTGTGCGTTTGGTTGACTCCACTAGTGGGGATGTTTCAGTTCATCCTAGTTCTGAATCATCCTTGGTAGTTGAAGTCAAGCAGGGTCAGCATCTAGATCCCGTGTTGATGGAGCTGAAGGACTCAGTGCTGATGAAGATGAATGAGTCTTTCGCTTTGGGAGGTGATGGCATACTTAGGTATCAGGACAGGCTTTGTGTGCCAGATGTGGATGATTTGCGGACCAGGATTGTTGCAGAGGCCCATGGTTCCAGATATTCTATACATCCAGGTTCCACCAAGATGTATCATGATCTCAAGCAGATTTATTGGTGGGATGGCATGAAGAAGGACATTGCAGAATATGTGGCCAAGTGTCCTAATTGTCAGCAGGTTAAGGTAGAGCATCTTAAGCCTGGTGGTCTGAGTCTGATTATTGAGGTTCCGACTTAGAAATGGGAGGCCATTAATATGGACTTCGTTGTTGGGCTTCCGAGGACTAGGAGACAGCATGACTCTATATGGGTTATTGTGGACAGATTGACTAAGTCTGCCCACTTTATCCCTGTAAAGTCTACTTACAGAGCCGAGGATTATGCGAGACTCTACATTGATGAGATTGTGAGATGGCATGGGATTCCCTTGTCTATTATTTCAGACAGAGGAGCTCAGTTTACTTCTCTTTTCTGGAGATCTTTCTAGAAGAGCTTGGGCACGCAGGTGAAGCTTCACACTGCCTTTCACCCCCAGACAGATGGGCAGGCAGAGCGCACCATACAGACATTGGAGGATATGTTGAGAGCGTGTGTGATTGACTTCAGAGGTAACTGGGGTGACCATCTGCCTTTGATAGAGTTGTCGTATAATAATAGCTATCACTCCAGCATTAGGATGGCACCGTTTGAGGCACTGTATGGTAGGAGGTGTAGATCTCCAGTTGGGTGGTTCGAGGTTGGAGAGTCATCCATTTTGGGTCTGGAAATCATTCATGAGGCATTAGAGAAGGTCAGAATGATTAGGGACAGGTTGACTACTGCTTACAGTCAGCAGAAGTCATATGCTGATAACAGAAAGCGGCCCTTAGAGTTTGATGTTGGTGACCAGGTTTACTTGAAAATATCGCCTATGAAAGGGGTTATGAGATTTGGTAGAAAAGGGAAGCTGAGTCCGAGGTATGTTGGTCCATATGAGATCCTATAGCGTGTGGGTGAGGTGGCCTATGAGTTAGCATTGCCTACAGAACTAGCTTCTGTTCATCCAGTCTTTCATGCCTCTATGTTAAAGAAGTGCCTAGGTGATCCCAACATCAATCTTACCTGTTGAAGGTTTGGGGGTTGGTGAAGACTTGTCTTATGAGGAGGTACCTGTTGAGATCTTAGACAGACAGGTCAAGCGGCTGAGGAACAAGGAGATTGCCTTAGTGAAGGTATTGTGGAGAAATCATCTTGTTGAGGGTGCTACGTGGGAGGCTGAGGCCGACATGAGAGCCCGCTACCCTCACCTGTTCAGCTCTTGAGGTTAGACTTTCTACTCTTAAACCTATGTTTCCTTATCTCTCCGTATTTTGTTGCAATTGATTGACTGTATATAGTGATTTTATTATGATCTGACTGGAATTATGATGTGAAGTGGTAGTGTCATTCGGGGATGAATGTTCCTAAGGAGGGGGGGGGATAATGTAACAACCCTAAAAATGAATAGGATCAAGACTTAGGTTGTCAAGAATGCTTGCGATTAGACCAAGTTTCACACAGATTGATACGCGTAGAACCAGACCTCAGAACCCTTACTACGACCAAGCCAACTAACTTGGGGAGTTAGTTGATCTTGGAAAGGTTGGAACCAACCAAGTAAGACTCTCGAAAATGAAGATTTAATCCAAGGAGTCTTTACCGGACTTAAAAAGAAGAAATTTTAAGTTTTGAGGGTCTAGGGGTAAAATGGTCTTTTTCCAGGATAAGGGTAATATCGTAATTACCCTAAATATATAAATAGTTAATTATCTAATATGGTGGAGGGGCAATTTGGGTAGAAAGAGCCAAAATTGGCCCTTTGGGTGAAATCTTGCTCCACCCGGGTTCGAACCTAGGTGGGAGCAATGATTTAACTTGATTTATTTTAATTGGTGAATTAATTTAATTAATTAATATTTAATTGCTGATTTAAGAAAGAGGAAAAGTCAGATTTTTATTTATTAATTATTATTTAATCCTAATTTTACTAAGTCTCTCCCTTATCTCCTAATCCTAAGCCAACTCTCCCACACGTTTCTCACTCTCTTTACTCTTATTCACGATCTGCCTCAACCAAAAGAAAATAAGAACAAACGTGAATGCTAAAGTTCATCAAGAACTTGAAAGCTAAAAACTCAAAAGCAGAATAGTCTTAAAAACGAAAGGTAAAAATCAATATCTCGACGGATTTTTCTTGTTCTTCCGGTGGTGAAACTTTGGATTTGTGGGGAATAGGCAGCATGGTTTAATCATCTTTTGGAAGAACTTCAGGTATGGGTTTTCTTCTCTCTTGGTCCCTTACCCAAGAGGCCCCTCATTATTCAAGATAATCAATCCGAAACTAAGTTGTTTCCCATTGCATGTCCTTGTCCCTAGCTCCCAAATGACTTTGTAGGTTGGGTATTTTGTGTTGGTAGATTTAGGCATGTAAGATATTTTTATGTTGAATGTAAATATTTATGTGCATGAGATCACGAAAATGATGACTAAGGTGTAATCAAAAAATATTTGCAAGTGAGCACACGTTGGGCAGTGGCGTTTTAGTCACTCTTTTGTAGAGGTAAAGAGGCACGTTATTGCTTGCATTTTTTGTACTAAACTTATGCTTAATGTGCTGTTCATATGGTGTGTGAAATGGCAAGTTTGGAGTGTAAATGTTGTGTTAAATATACTCCATAAACCACACCTAAATAACGTACTAAGTAGTTGATGAAATGCCCTAAGAAACTAGCATGAAAAGTTGAGTTAAGGAAGGTGAGAATTATAATAAAATTTCCAGATTTGTGTACTCAAAAATGAGGATTAAATCTGAGTTTTTAAGACGAAAAAAAAATAGGTGAGGTCAATGGGAATTGAATCAAAGACCTCACATGACCAAGGGGCTGAAAAATTTAAAACAAAATGTAAGGGGGCTAAGGGGAATCAAACCCCTTAGCTGCTGTTGACGCGAAAAAAATAAAAAGGGAGAATGGGGCTGGGGGGAATCGAACACGCAATGCTGGGGAAAGAAAGAAGAGGAAAAATAAAGAAAAAAATGTGAGGCGTGGGAATCGAACCCACGACCTCAAGGCTGGAAATGGAGAGGGGCGAAAATGATTAATAAAGCAAGTGAGGTTGTGGGGTTCGATCCCACGACCTCACTGTCAAAGACCCTTAGCATAGCGAAAATTAAATAAAAATTAGGAGGCTGTGGGGGTTCGAACCCACCACCTCATAGCCCCTAGCGAAATTGAATTAAAATAAGGAGGTTGTGGGGGTTCGAACCCACAACCTCCCTATTTCTAAGAATTAAATGACAAAAAAATAAAAGAGGCTGTGGGGGATTGATCCCACAACCTCTTGGTTTAGGCGAGAATGGACAAGATGATGTTAATAAAATAAAAAGGGGTTGTGGGGGTTCGAACCCACAACCCTTCGGCCAACTTAGGAGTAATATTAAATAGAAAATTAATCATTCGATATTAATATTGAGATTTAATTTAGAGTCATAATATTATGAATATTAGAAATAAAATCAATGAAAAATATAAATGATATCCAATTGATTCAAGACTTGGATTTCTTGCCCAAACTTCCGTATTGATACATAAGTCATACGTGAAGAAAATATCCAAGAATAATGCCTCATACTTAGATCGAAATCAAGATCTTGGCATACATACAAGATGCATAAGTCTTGTATCACATAATCTTAGAAAGATATGAATCACTTAGACGAAATATGAATAAAGCCTCATGGCTTGTATGTATAGACACATAAGTCTAACATACGTTTAAAAGTAAGTGAACCTAAGAGGTATGTAATGAAATGATGAACCCTGGAAGGGTTATGTATGAGTGTAAGATACACTAAATGGCCAAGTGCATTGGCATATGATGAAATGAACATTCATGTAATAAGAGGTGAGTAACTATGAAAAGCAAAGGTGCTAATGATAATGAATGTGGTGACAACATGATATGAGGCTAATGTAAATGATGAGGGCAATCTCAAATGAGCCTAAGTAAATGTTACCAATACGTACTCACCTATGAGAGTGTAAGATAATGAAAAGACCAGTCTCTATGAACACTCTAATAAAGGTATTTAGCTTAACACACTTAATACTAATGATGAGATGAGAAATCATCTAATGAGCTATGATGTCCTCATACTAGAAGCCAGCTTCCATGACGTATGAGATGAATGAAATGGAACTTTATACTGAGCACCGATAGACTAGCTATGAGCGGTGATGCCTTCTTTTAGGAAGGATGGAGGTTCACGTAACTCTCATGAGATGAGACTGTCCGGCATGCTGGGTATGGGTATCCTTATATCTCCTAGTCTTTGAACCTATACTACCAATATAGGGATCTGGCGGGGTTAAATTCCCATGTACGCTAGAATGTTTTTGGGTCACCTTGGCCGGTGATTCCACCTCTTTTCGGTGTAGGGGAGACACTGGATTTCATTATGCTCACATGATCTATGTCGGTTAATGTTAAAGTTCCCAATGAATGAATGAGGCCAGCCTCAAATGATACACATAATGAAATGAATGATACCAAAGGTGTTAGGATAGGATAATCAAAGGTGAGTTAGATTCAAGTAATGACATTAGGTCATTCTTCGTCATTGCACAACGAACCTAATGAAAGTCTTAAACTACATCCTAGGTATAGCTGGTGATTACACTGGCCTATGAATGAAATGAAATGAAGTACGTATGAATGAATGAAGCAGACTCTCTGTTTGCTAATGAAGATTCCCTAATTGAGGTCCCATCTGTTGAGCCCTCATTTCTGGGATGTCTTAATGTCAAGTCCATGATTCCAAGGTCTCATGGCATATGAATGAATGATATGAAAGAAGTTATGTGCTACATGCAAAATGTACTGTATGCTATATGATATGTGCTATGTGCAAATGTTATGTGTTGTGTGCAAATGTGAACAGTATGATGATGTATGTTATTTTCATGGCATCACTTTCTTAATCCAAATTTGGAAAGCTCATTTACTTTCCTAATCCAAATTTGGAAACTTTCCTAATCTCAATTTGGCAAGTCTACTGACTTGACTTTCCAAAATCACGTTGTTAGGAAAGAGCTATTCTTTCTCATGCATGTCCTTGGTGTGTTCTTGCATATACCCATACTTAGTACAAGTGTGTACTAAACCTATACAAACTCTACTATTTTAGGTGCAGGCACAGGTGGACGATAGTGCTACAGGATCATCGCTGCAGTTATCTGGACGTCCAGCATTCATCCGGTTTTGGTAGGTCCTCATGCTTTCGAGGATGCTACTTTTTATATTCTAGCTAAATTTTAGAGTTGAGCTAGTGGAGCATGTACCACTAGCGTTTCTTTCCTATTTTTATTCAGACTATGTATTGGTGCCATTTTGGCAATTATACACTTGATATGAATTGAACTATTTCTTTCAGTTGCTTATCTCTTAATGTTAGATGGTTGATGGTGAACAATTACGTATTAATGAGAATGTTTTTATAAGTATGTTAGGAAACAAAAAGTTTCAAATTTTCCGCTAAAATTAACCTATGTAAAGTAAGGATGACGTAAGTAGGCTTGTCTGCGACCTCTGAGAGGTCAACAACGCCGGTCTCGTATGGGGTCTAGATTCTAGTTGTGACATGTATAGACCCATAAGTCTAGCATACGTTTAAAAATAAGTGAACCTAAGATGTATGTAATGAAATAATGTGACCCTAGAAGGGTTAAGTACGAGTGTAAAACACACTAAATGGCCAAGTGCATTGGCATACGATGAAATGAATATTATGTAATGAAATGATTAAACCCTAGAAGGGTTAAGTAAGAGTGTGAACCACACAAATGGCCAAGTGCATTGGCATATGATGAAATGAACATTCACGTAAAAAGGGGTGAGTAATTATGAACAGCAAATGTGCTAATGTTAATGAATGTGGTGACAACATGAGAAGAGGCTAATGTGAAAGATGAGAGCAATCTCAAATGAGCCTAAGTAAATGTTACCAAAACGTACTCACCTATGAGAGTGTAAAGTTAGTGAAGAGACCAGTCTCTATGAACACTCTAATGAAAGTATTGAGAATAATATGTACTTAATACTAATGATGAGATGAGAAATCATCTATTAAGCTATGATGTCCTCATACTAAAAGCCAACTTCCATGATGTATGAGTTGAATGAAATGGAACTTTATACTGAGCACCGATAGACTAGCTATGAGCGGTGATGCCTTATTTCGGGGAGGGTGGAGGTTCACGTAACTCTCAAGATGTGAGCTAGACTCAAGTAATAAAACTAGGTTATTCTTGATCATTGCACAGTAAACCCGATGAGAGTCTTAAACTACATCCTAGGTATAGCTGGTGTTTACACTAGCTTATGAATGAATGAAATGAAGTACCTATGAATGAATGAAGCAGACTCTGTGTTTGCTAAAGAAGGCTCCCTAGTTGAGGTCCCATATGTTGAGACCTCATTTTGGGAAGTCTTTATGTTAAGTCTATGATTCCAAGGTCTCATGGCATATGAATGAATGATATGAAAGATGTTATGTGCTGTGTGTAAGATGTTATGTGCTGTGTAAAATATGATAAGTATGATGATGCATGTTACTCTCATGGCATGACTTTCCTAATAAAAATTTGGCAAGTCCACTGACTTTCCTAATCCAAATTTTGCAAGTCCACTGACTTTCGTAATCCAAATTTGGCAAGTCCAATGACTTGACTTTCCATAAATCATGTTATTAGGAAAGAGCTATTCTTACTCATGCATGTCCTTGGTGTGTGCTTGCATATACCCATACTTAGTACAAGTGTGTACTAATCCCATTCAATATCTACTTTTAGATGCAGGCACAGGTGGACGTTAGAGCTTACAGTACGACGTTGCAGCTATCCGGACGTGGAGCATTCATCCGGATTTGGTAGGCCCTCATGCTTTCGAGGACGCTTGCCCATTATATTCTATCTTAGATATAGGTTTGAGTTAGTGGAGTATGTTCTTTCCACTAGCGTTTCTTTCTCATCTTATTTCAGACATTGTATTGGTGCCATTTTGGCAAGTATACACTTAATGCAGTATGGAACTATTTCTTTCATTTGATGATCTTAATATTAGATGGTTGATTGTGAACGTTTATGAGTTTAAGTAGAATGTCTTACATGAATGTTAAGTAACAAAAAGTTCAAATTTTCCGCTAAAATTAACCTAGATGAAGTAACGATGACGTATGTAGGCTTGTCTGCGACCTCTGAGAGGTCAACGAGGCTGGTATCGTCTGAGGTCTAGACTTCGGTCGTGACATGTACTAAGTATGGGTGTATGCACATAGACACATAAGGACTATACATGATCAATGAAAGTTTTTCCTATAGCAACATGCCATTTTTGGAAAGTGAAGTCACTTCACTTTCCTAATTCGTTATTTATGAATCATGTTATGAATATGACATATTTTCATGAATTTAAAGCACACAACTCATTTTATATATGAATATAAGACCTTGGAATCATGAACATAATTTTAGAACAACTCAAGTAAAATTTAATAATTTTGCTCCCCTTATGCCGAGAGCTCCCTCTCCTAGACTAGTTTATTTTTCAGTCTTTTATTCTTTTTGTTGTGTAGTTCAATGATCTCTTTTGATCCTATGTTTTACTTAGGAGTGCAATGATTCATTGTACTCCCATTACTACGATGAATCAAGTAAGTAATTCAAAAGAAAAAGGAAATGATTTGACTACCCTATTCACAAGTTGTCTTTCCATTCTTGTTAAATTGGTCATGAAGTCTTTATAAGCCAATATTCATTGGTTATGCCCATTATTTGATCATTTGCATAATATAAATATGCTAGGGCATATACTCGTACTCCAATTGATGAGTCATTATGTTTTGCTCCCTCTATTGGCATAAACCAATCACTGTTAAAACTTCATTCTTATCAAACACTGATGATTTGATATTCTTATGCTTTTGCTTACTTAGTTCACTTTGAACTTACATTTATTCTTCTTTGATCTCATCTTCACTTTGAACATGCTAGATTGACTTACGATATTCTTTTAAGACTTCCATTGGGATCTTTCTATGCAATGAATAAGAATGACTTACATCATTACTTAGTCTTACCTCACCCTTTGGTCCTCCTATCCGAACACCCCTCATCTTCCTAGTTCTTTCTTTCTTTCTTACTTACTTTCTTAAAGATCTTTAGCATTTAATAGACATAGATCATGTGAGCTAACATGAAATCCAGTGTCTTCCCCACACTGCAAAAAGGTGGTTCACCGGCCAAAGTGAAACCGAATACTTCCTAGCTTTCTTAGGTAGATCCACTAGCTAGTAACCTATGCTGGTGACATAGTTCAAAGACTAGGAGAATTTGGAGACCCTTATCCACCTTGGTGGTAGTATCATCTCATGAGGCTTACATGTGCTTGCACAAGCTCATTAATAGTCTATCGGTGCTTAGCTCAATTTATAATACTTTACAACTTTTAGAGTTGACTCATACACTATGTAAACTTTCTTCTAGTATGAGGTATGCTTATCTCAATGGATAACTTGTCAACCATTTCTATACTTGATGAAGGTGAACTTAAATCTTACATTATCATCATGGTGTGAATGATACTTGTCTCACGATTTCTAACACCCTCTTATGTGAGTATCTTTAACATAATTGTTTAGGTGCAAGTGAGACTTGTCTCACTTCCTTTAACACCCCATTCTAGGTCAATTTCATAACTCATAAGTTTTTAGTTATTTTATTACTCACCTTATCTTGTTTAATGTTATTGGGTAGTCTTGTACCATTCTTTATAAAAGTTATAAGGACTTATTCAATGTGCTACTATGTTCACAAGTTCATTTAGATAGGGTATGTTGGGACTTGTCCCAATTATTGGCATACCCTAGGTTATGAGTTCATTGAGTTACATCTTGTCAAGTCAATATTTAACATGTATTTGGCCTTATAAGAAACATCATAATTTACGTTGGCCATATAAGATTGGTATGACTTAGTCATTGGCCAATTCTATTACATATTTTGGAAATAATATTGCTGGCCAATTTATTGGCATAAACCAAACTTTCACTAAACACTTGTCATGATATTATCACTAGCCAAGTCAATTAACTTCATGTATATACTATACTAATCTCACATTTTAAGCAAGCCAACTTTTAACATTTGATTAGCTTATAAGAACAATTCAGTCCTTAATTTGGCCAAGCTATAAAGTTGATTTGGCATTGAAGATTCATTAACTAGCTTTGATTCTCATTCTTATTACTTCTTGGAAACGTTGCATTCCAAGCACTTACAAAGATATCTACTGTAAACACACACAGTAATCGAAACCTTCATTCCTTTCAACAATAAACTGAATTTCATAAACGACTTATAACAATTTTTCATCTTCTCGAACACAATTAGGCATTACAACATTCTTATCTCATGTAAATGATACTCTAATCATACGGATCTAACCTATAGGTCTCATTCGACATTATCAAATCACAGAAACCTACACATAATGATCAGTTAGCACCACATACCAACAACATGCTTGATATTTGCATTATACATACCACTAGAATCAGAAATAGGGAGAACTAGGGAGATGAACATTCGACAATTTCATTGGGAACAACCCTAGTTTCAGTTTTCTTGAATTCAAAACGATTAAAAAGCCTCCTAGGGAAAGGAATCCAAGAGAGAAACCCATACCTTATTGTAGAATTGAATCTACGAAGATCACCCTGTTCTTTGCACAAAAATCTTGAAGAATTGCCTCGAAATCGCCTATACAGAACCGAGAGTATTTTTTTTGTTTTTTCTTACGTTTGCTCACTGTTTTTCAGTCGTGAGTTTCTACTAGATAAACGTGAGTCCGAGTCTTAGGTACTGAATATTGAATAATTCAACTTAGGCTAATTAAATTAATTAAATAAATCAATTAGCTAATTACCAAAACGCCTCTCCTAAATTGACTAAAAATAGGAGAGCATTTGACTTAGCCCAATCCTGAAAATTTGCTAAGGGTCTCGGGTTTGGCCATAAATTTAAATTAATTAATAAAGTTGCTAATTTAATTAATTATGTTACCTAGGGTAATTACTAAAGTACCCCTAAGTCACTAGGACCATAACCAACCCCTTTGGACCATCCTAGGTTTAGGTACTAGGATGTTTCTTTAGTTAGCTACTCGGCTAGTGTCACCCGGTTAGGTCTTAGGATTTAGAGCACATTAGTTAGTTAGTTTTTGTTAGTCCTAGGTTAGTTAGCAAGTTATGTAAGTTAGTTAGAGCCTAGGATTGGTTAGGAAGCTCGGCCCCACGTGGCTTGACCCGACGCGTGCCGGCCCCCTAACCGAATCAGTTGGGCTTGGTCGCTTGGTCTCTCGGCCGGTAGCACATGTGCTTGCACATGTGTTGCCGTGCACTTTCCTAATCGTTCACTCTGTAGTTTCACTTGGAAAGTTCACTTCTTGTCCCAAGGATCCTCATTATGTCCTTGGGCACTGCTTAATCTACATGATCATTTTAAATGATCATGTGCTATGGTACCTAGGCTTGACACTTGGATGCCTCATACCTAATGTGTGTAAGCAAAGAAATTAAGAATCTTAGCTTCGGGTCTTCATTGCAGGTACAATTCCTAAACAAGCTTAGATTGGAGCATTTGAACATCAAAGTGTATTTTAAGTTACTCGTTAATACATAGAAATTGGCTAACACCCTTAAGCCAATATTCTCTAACATGCCCAATATTACTCAATATTGGGCATTGGGATGCCTATGTACCCCAATACATATTCTTAAAATCTAATAGACTATTCACTAGACAAGTACATTTTCTGGAATGTTACATTCAAAATGAGCTCATATTGAAATGGAGAAGGTAGTTCCTCCTTATATGATGTAAAAAGTTGAGCTCTTATATGTATTATGTTGTGAATTTAGTACCAATGTGTTAATGCTATAATAATATGTTGAAATGAGTGGAGAATTTCTCCAATGAGCTGTGACTCATGTGATATATATTTCATTAGGTAGGGCTGCTAGTCTTGAGTCTCTTCTTCCTATAAAGCTCTAGAGGTGTCATTCGGGGACGAATGTTCCTAAGGGGGAGGGGGGAGTATTGACACACCCCGTAAATTCTATGACCTATACTACAAATTTACAATATTACTAATGATGATTTTATACCTAAATTAGTGTAATAAACTTGTCTACTAAGTGTTAGAACCAAAACACAAAGAAACGACCATGACATCCGCAAACTAGTGAAATTGAACTAGTGAACATCCTTAGGTGTTTGAAAGGAGGGAGCCAGTCCGCGTCGCGGACTTGGCACACCCAAATCCAAAAGCTTGGTCTTCTAAGCGGACACATGGCAAACTCATCTGTTTCAAAAATTATTTTTGGAAATCTTGCAGGAAAAGCTCCGCGACGCAGACTTTTTTCCCGACAAAAACTTTTAAATTTAAATTAGAGTTTGACTTTATTAAATGGTTAATTTAAGTGAAGGGTCTTATGGGTATTTTAGGTGAGGGTTACATATAGATTTTCCAACAGTTTTCCCTCACAATCACTCACTCAAATCAAAACCCAAAACACATCCCAAATGCTCTCCCTTCTCTCTACATTCTCTCTCTACTCATCCGCCATTAAAGAAGCTTTGAAGCTTGGAGATGAAGAACAAATCCCTCCAGTTTCTACTCAATTTGTCTGTGATTAATCTTTAAGGTAGGGTTTCTTTCACTCTTGGGATCCTTTTCCCCAAGAGGTCCCTCCATAAGATTATTTATAAATCCCCCAAATCTAGGGTTTTCTTCCACACAAGAGTCTTCTTTGACAAATGAAATTATGAATCAATTGTGATGAATTATGATGAATTAATGTTGTTTAAGTATATATTGATGGTTAATTGATGATTTCCTATGAGATCCCCAAGACCCGTGTCTTTCCCCAAATTTCATAAAAACGTTGAATTGATATGGTGAATTATAAAGATCATGAACATGTACAATTGACTACATTGTTGTTAATTATACAATTGTTTCTTGAATTTACCATTTTTATGTGTTCTTGGTAATGGAAGTATGAAGGTTCTTGGAAGGGGAAAGAAAGGTATGTTGATTGGTTGTTCTTGGATTCAATTATGATTTATTAGTTACTTAGATAGTAATGCTTCTATGTCTAATGTGTGGTTGTGACGTGATGCTAGGTATTCATCATCCTTAACCGTAAGACATTGAATTAGACATGAATTTTGTATGCATGTTATGATACGAATATTATATGATTGACAGTAGTTTCTCATGATTATAATAAATTTAAGTGAAAGGTTTACTCACTTGTGAATTAATGTCTAAAGAGAAAGCATTGTTCTCACTTACCATAACATATGAGCTAATATAATAAAATGTTCACATAGGGATCTAGAGGAGGATAATGTGGACTTGTATGATGAAATAATATGATTACAAAAGGGAATAATTGCTTAGCACCAAAAGGGCATGTAAATTTGATGGAGGTCTCACGTTAGCAAGTCTGGCCTCCCACATGAGTTTATTCATGTTAGTAAGTCTGGATTCCCATGATATGTGTTGTCTCATGAGATGGAAACCTTTATGTTCAGGTTGTAAAGGTCTCTAGGAAAAATCTCCATAACCCTTTATTATGTGCCACATAGGACTCTAGCTTAGTCGATGCTATGTACGAATGGTGCACCTTAGGCAAGTGTTACTGTCTCTTTCCGGTGTGGGAGTACAACACTTGATTCTATGTAGATCACATGGTCTCCTGTTGGTTATTGCACTTATTTACCTAATGTAAAAGTAAATTAACAAGTTAAGTATGTGAACTCTTATAAGGGTTGTATTAAAGGATACTACATAATGTAAGGGAGGGTATGGGACTTTTCTTACACATTGCACATGTGGGATCCTAAGGGATGGTTCTAGTAGTGTTATCTTTTGATTATGATATTGATTATAACTATGTTGATAAGCTATTAGTGGTATTGATGTTTGAAGCATGTTATGAAAATATGAGAATATGTTGTAAGTATGAAGTAGATTGCTTAATGTGATACTTAGCTTTGGATAGGATTATGGGGATTTATCCTTGGCATTGCACAAGTGTTGCTTGGGTTGTTTACTTAGTTTGATTGATATTATGTTGAATTGACTTCATATGCTTATATATATATATATATATGTATATATATATATATATATGTATATATATATATATATACATATATATATATATATATATATATATATATATATATATATATATATATATATATATATATATATATATATATATATATATATATATATATATGTATATATATATGTATATATATGTATATATATATGTATATATATATACATATATATACATATATATATACATATATATACATATATATATATATATATATATATATATGTATATATATATGCATATGTTGGGTTAAATTATAAGGAAATCATGATTTTGACGAAAATGTCCTTTTCTCATGCATTGACTATTTTTATGCATAGAAGACATACTTAGTACATGTGGTTTGTAGTAACCCATATTTTCTCCCTTATTCCCAAAAAATATTGGTTTGGGCCATTGAGGAGATTTGTGGCTATTGGAGAAGAAGACTTGGATCTTTCCTATGTCAATTGGTGAGTCCTCATGAATTCTGAGGATAGCGCCACTCATCAAGCCTTATTAGTTTTGTCTATTTTTATAGACAATTATTCGATTATCATGTTGTGACTTCATCGTAGCCTATATGGGCATATTGTAATAGACTAAGGGTTATGCCCAAACTATTGTGATTCACTCTTTAGATGGTTAAATGTGAGATGAACCATTAGACTATATTGTTGTTAAATGTTAGTTAGACGCATATGTAAGATTCATAAGCGAGGGGTCTATGTAAACCCCATATATGATATGCGATAAGTCTAAGTATACTTCACTATATAGAAAAGTTATAATTTTTCCGCATTTTCCTTTCCTATGATGTGGTATGATGAATTGTAAGGGCTTGTCTAAGTCCTCTTCGAGGACAAAGATGGCGGTTACGCTTAGGGGAACTTTGGGTCGTAAGAGTTCAAGAAGAGGTTTTATAATCAATTTCCTTCCAAAAAAGGCTCGTGATGATAGGGTGTCGAACTCTAAGTCTCATAAAGGAAGATGTACTAGCTCACCTAGCAAGAATACGACTTGTGGAAAGTGTGGCAAGAAGCTTTATGGTTATTGCCTTGTTGGGAGGGTCAATCGCTTTGGGTATGGTAGGAGTGTCCACAAGGTTAGGGATTGGCCTAATTTGAAGGGGAAAGACAAAGGTAGCTGTCAAGCTGAAGCAAGTGGTTCTAATGTTGATGCTTCAAAAAAGAATCACTTTTATGCTCTTTTCTCTAGCGGTGATCAAGAGAGTTCTCCCAAAGTGGTCGCCGGTATGTTACACGTTTTCTCTACTGATGTATATGCTTTACTTGATCCGGGTGCTACATTATCTTTTTTGTTACTCCCTTGATATCTGGGAAGTTTAATATTTTGGCCGATGTTCTAAATGATTCTTTTATGGTAACTACTCACGTAGGGGAAGGGGTGGTTTCAAAGAGGGTATAGAGGGTATATAGTAATTGTCCTATAAAATTGCCCAATTGAGTTACTTATGTTGAATTAATACAACTTGATATGGTTGATTTTTATGTCATTTTGGGGATGAATTGGTTGCATGAGTGTTTTTCTACATTGATTATAGAACAAGAGTTGTCAAGTTCAATTTTCCAAATAAACCCGACTTAGAGTGGAAGGTGGGAAATTCTATTACTAGAGGTCGTATCATCTCTTGTCTTAAAGCTTGTAAAATGCTCAAAAGGTTGTTTATATCACATTGTAAGAGTCAAAGATTTAGATTTCGAAAATCATCCCATTGAGTCAGTCCCCGTAGTAAGGGACTTTCCGAAGTTCTTTCCTAATGATCTTCCCGGAATCCCTCCCGGACGGGAAATTCATTTTGGTATTGACTTGCTACCGGATACCAACCCAATTTCAATTCCTCCTTATTGGATGTCTCCGGCCGAATTGAAAGAGTTGAAGGGTCAACTCAAAGAAATACTAGACAAAGGTTTCATAAGACCTAGTATTTCTCCATGGGGTGACCAGTTTTGTTTGTGAAGAAGAAGAATGATGTGTCCCTTAGATTGTGCATTGATTATCGCTAACTCAATAAATCACTATTGAGAATAAGTATCCTCTCCCTCGGATTGATGAATTGTTTGATCAACTCCAAGGGGCAAGATACTTTTCTAAAATTTACTTGAGTTATCACCAACTTAGGGTGAGAGGTGAGGATATACCAAAAATGGTATTTCAAACAAGATATGGTAACTACGAGTTCTTAGTAATGTCCATTGGTATAACTAATGCCCTGGAAACATTTATGGACCTAATGAATAAGGTGTTCTGAAGTTACCTAGATTTATTTGTCATTGTCTTCATTGATGACATCTTAGTTTATTCGAAAAATAAGGGTTAACACATAGAAGAATTGAGAGTGGTTTTGGAAGTGCTCAAATAACACCAACTATTTGCCAAGTATAGCAAATGTGAGTTTTGGTTGAGGTCAGTGGCATTTCTTGGCCATATCATCTCTAGTGAGAGAGGTGAGGTTGTTCCAAGTAAAACGGAGATGGTGAAAAGTTTTCCTAGACCATTGACTCCAACCAACATCAGGAGTTTCTTGGGTCTAGCATGTTTTCATAGGAGGTTTGTGGATGGTTTTGCATCCATTGTTCCCCCTTGACTACCTTGACCCAAAACCCAAAAGAGTGTGAAATTTGAGTGGTCTGAGGCATGTGAAAGAAGCTTCCAAATTTTGAAGGATAGGCTTACTTCCCCTCTTGTATTGACCCTACCGGAGGTTACTAAGGGCTTTGTGGTATATTATTATGCATATCGAGTGGGTTTGGGGTGTGTTCTTATGCAACATGGAGAAGTAGTAACCTATGCCTCTATACAACTTAAGGTGCATGAGAAGAATTATCCAACTCATGATCTTGAGTTAGCGGTCGTGGTATTTGCCTTGAAAATATATAGATATTACTTGTATGCTGTTCATGTTGATGTGTATACTGACCGTAAGAGTCTTCAATATGTGTTTACTCAAAATGAGTTAAATCTTAGATAAAGAAGATGGTTGAAGTTGTTGAAAGATTATGACATGAGTGTCCTCTATCACTTCGACAAGGCCAATGTGGTTGCGGATTCTCTAAGTCGTATGACCATGTGTAGTGTGTCTTATGAAGAAGAAGCCAAGAAAAACCTCCTGAGAGATTTTCATAGGTTGGCTCGATTGGGTGTTAGGTTGGAAGAATCCCCAAATGCTGGTTTTAAGGTTCATAATAACACCGAATCGTCTTTGGTGGTGGAGGTGAAGTCGAAAAAATAGCTTTATCAACCATTGGTGGAGTTGAAAGAATCGGTTCTTGGTAATCTAAATGAGTCATTCTCCTTAAGGGGCGTTGCTATTTTGAGGTATCAAGGAAGGTTGTGTGTTCCCAATGTTGATGATTTGAAAAATCGTATCCTTGAGAAAGCTCATGGTTCCCGTTATTCCATCCATCTGGGTACTACAGAGATGTATCATGACCTTGGAGAGGTGTTTTGGTGGGAAGGCTTAAAAGGGGACATAGCGGAGTTCGTGGCAAAATATCCCAATTGTCAACAAGTGAAAGCCGAGAACCAAACGCCGAGTGGTTTACTTCAAGAAATCCTAGTTCCCACTTGGAAGTGGGAAGACATTAATATGGATTCCGTGGTAGGGTTGCCTCGGACTTAAAAACAACATGTCTCTACATGGGTGGTGGTTGATAGGTTGACCAAGTCCGTTCATTTTATTCCCGTCAATTCCACTTACTTGGTGGAATATTATGCAAGTATATTCATAGATGAGATTGTGTGTCACCATGGTATTCCGTTATCCATCATATCGGATAGGGGTGCACAATTCATATCTAGGTTTTGGAGGTCATTCCAAAAAGGGTTGGGTACAGAGGTGAAGCTAAGTACCGCTTTTCATCCCCAAACAGATGGTCAATTGGAGCGTACTATTCAAACCCTTGAGGATATGCTTAGAGCTTGTATAATTGACTTCAAGGGAAATTTGGATAAACACCTGCCTTTGGTTGAGTTTTCTTACAACAATAGTTACTATTTATCTATATCTATGGCTCCTTTTGAGGCCTTGTATGGTAGGAGATGTAGATCTCCAATAGGATTGTTTGAAGTGGGTGAGTCTTCACTTTTGGGTCCGAATTGATTTATAAGACTTTGAAGAAAGTTCATATAATAAGAAATCCCTTGAAAACAGCCTATAGCCGGCAAAAATCTTATGCCGATTATAAGAGAAAATACTTAGAGTTTGAAGAAGGTTATAAGGCATATCTAAAAATTTCACCTATGAAAGGGGTGTTGAGATATGGAAAGAAAGGGAAGTTGAGTCCTCGTTATGTGGGTCCCTATGAAATCTTGCAAAGGGTTGGCAAGGTTGCATATGAGTTGAGGTTACCTAATGAATTGGCTTCGGTTCATCCGTTGTTCCATGTCTCCATACTTAATAAGTGTATCGGTGATCCCAGTCCATCTTTCCTATTGCGGGTCTAGGTGTGCAAGAGAACCTCTCTTATGAGGAGGTTCCGGTTGAAATCCTTGATAGACAAGTAAAGAAGTTAAGGAACGAGGAGTTCGCTTCCGTAAAGGTGTTATGGAAGAACCGCCTAGTTGAGGGTGCAACATGGGAGGCCGAGGCTGACATGAAGTCCCGTTACCCACATCTATTTGATAACTAAGGTCAGTTGTTCCTATTTATAGTCAAAATAATGAGTTTATTTGAAGTTGCCTTGATTTTTTGGTAAAATATCGAAATGTATGTTTTGTTACAGTGAATTACTGTAAACTGTCTATTGAAGTGAAAGTTTTCAACACAAAATGGTCTTTTACCTAATTTGAACTTATGTGGTGTATTTTGATACGTTGTGCCTTCATGAGTTGTATTGAGCATGTTGATCTTTGGCATAAATGAATAATCATATAGTCAATGTTGAACTCTTATGAGTTGAATATGATGTTTTGAAAATGAATACATATTGTGTAAAAGGTCATGTGTTTATGTTGATTTGAATTATAACTCATGTTTTTATATGTTGTTGATTGGGCTGCTAGTCTTAAGTCTATTTCTTCCTTCCAAAAGATTTTAGTGTCATTCGAGGATGAATGTTCCTAGGGGGGGGGGATAATATAATACTCTGAAAGTATAAAGCCTAATCTAGAGCCTAACATGTGTGTCTAAGGGTGGTAACACTGTTTTAAGGTCAAATATAATGTATATAAGTCATTTAGGAAGTTTTAGATTCAAAGAGTCAAGAAACGTCCATGATGTCCGGAAACTAGTTTAATAGGTGCTAGTGTGCCTTAGCCTAACTAACTAGGTTTTAGGAGTCAAAATTCAATGGAATTTGGCAGTAAGGTTTCTAATACGTATTACTGTTTGTTTATAGTCGAAACTTCCGGGTATGACTCCCCAAGAAACAACCAAAGGGTCCTTGAGGAGGATCCTTGCATTTTGGCTAAAAACTGTCTTGAGACAGTAGTCATCGACCGTCGGTGGTCACTTACTCATTTTAGTTAAGGGGTCATTTGGAAAATGTACGACCAAAACGACGGACTTTCTCTCTTCTTTCCCAAAACCCAATTGCTCTTTCTTCTCTCTTCTTTCTCTCTTTCAAAGAAACTCCATAGAAGACCAAGTCAAGGAGGGTTCTAGGGCAGCAATAATACTACTTCTGTTCATCATACTCCATCAATTAACAAGGTATGGGATCCTTTCACCTTTAGGATTCCTTTTCTTAAATGGTTCTTCCAAAATTGGTTTTCAAAAAGATGATTTCGTATGGGTTTCTTCCTAATACAATTTTGATCTTCTAAAATTCTTTGTTTATGATTTATTTATGTGATTATTATTAGATAATGATGTATATTGATTCAAATATGCTAGTTCTTGATGAATTAACCTAGTTTGTGAAGTCGATCATGAATTTGATGAAAATCCCTAACCTAGGTTATGAAACTAGTGATGAATTGATGTGTAATGATTCAATTGACTTCATTATTGTATTAATTACTATGGTGTGATGATATTACACCCATTTTTGGGTTGAATTGGATGGTTTATAGTAAAACCTTGGATGATGGCTTGTGAAGGAGATTGGGTAACTATTGTGATCTCAAACTTCTACTTCAATTATGATTACTTGTGTTGAGTGATGACGTTATATTGATGTATAACTTATGATAAGATTGATTAGAGTTTCTATTATATAATAATAGAAAATAGAAAGAAATTTCTTATTCTTATATATAGGCCAGCTTGACAAGCAACCCTTCCTCTTGATCTGAGGTACGAAGAGATCGAACCACTGCTTCTCCTTATTGTCGTGAGCGGGTCTGTCGTCCTCCTCATTATAGCCCGGATTCATCTTGAAAGATTCAGAAAAATAGAACATGCTCTACCCCTTCCTTCGATTTCTTTCATTGGGTTGGTATGATGTTGAATTGAAATGTCTTGATATATGTTTTGTGAGTTGTTGGCTAAGATGTAATTATATAAGGTTATTGATGATTTGCCTATCTGTCTTTTTATGATATGGTAATGTAAATGTGCTAACCTCACATCTGTGAATTGTATTGAAAGGAAAATACTCATGCAATTCTCTTTGAGCTATGACTAAGAATATATAAGGGGTGGACCCCTATGACCTAAAACTAAGTTATAATTGTTAATGAAAGACATTTCAAAAAGGGACTCTAGCTTAGCACCGAGTGAACTGGAGTGAGGAGTCTCCCTTCCCACATAGGGAAGGTAGATTCACTAATGTACTCTTGAGATTGGATACTAGAATGCATTTACATAAAGAGGGTCCCAAATACATCTCTTAGTTCATGAACTATGTTGCCCCTATAGGAATACTAGCTAGTAGATCCATATAGATGGTATGTTCATGTTTTGGTACTACATTGGCAAGTAGTCCACTTTCTTTCGGTGTAGGAATCCATGACACCGGATTCCACATTAGCTCATGTGGTCTATTTCGGTTAAGGCAAGATGTTCCCAAAAGGTAAAATGAAGTAATGAAGTGAAATCTAACTAGGATGACCTAAAGGGTTGAATTAGTTTAGGTAGGTGTATCAGACTCTACCTATACATCGCACTTGTTAGCCTTAAGGGAAGTCTTAGAACGATGTTCATATATGCTTATGTGATTATAAATATAAATGATGTGTATATGTTGATCTTACATGTTAATGACACTACGTAATATGGGTTTCATTCATGAACATGTGGTTCGTCTTTATTGCTTAAGTATGATGATGTTAACTCTTAATGACATAGTATGTAGAGTTGGGAATTGCTTATAGTTCTTGTTGAGTTTACTTGGTTGAGTAAGTTTATGGGGTTTTACTTAGTCATTGCACTAGTTAACTTAATGAAGTGTATGAGTGATTGTCTGTCTTAGATTATCATATTATGAATTCTATTACATGCTTGTTGATATTATAACTAGACCATAGAGTTGTCTTGATTATTGGCTCAATTATGTGGATATGCATGTTTACTTGACTAGACTTGGTATTGTTGGTCTTGTGATGTACATGTCTTGATTTAAGGAATGTGTGCTTATTGACTTGTATTGGTTCTTAAATGTGCATAAGGTATTTTTAAAGCGACTTTGCATGCTTTTGAATAGATGTCCCTTTTTACATGATTTCTATGTTGAATGTGCATGTGATCCAATAATTAGTACAAGTGATGTGCTAACCCAGTTTCTCCCTTTTCCCCAACATTTTAGGTTCCATCCATTGAGGAGATTGTGGTCATTTGAAAAAGACTTGGAATTTCATTCTCCAAGTTGGGTAGGTCCTCACAACTTCGAGGCAAATACCACTTGTTAGGACCCGCAAGTACACCCTATGAGTAAGGAGCACTCTTGAGTCGTCACACGGCGTCATTGACTTTTCGGAGGTCTAAGACAAGACCTTAGTCATCTTTCATTGCATAATCGTAAAAATAGCGGAAAATATAAAACTTTTCATAGCACATCATATGCTAGAACAACACTTCATTTATATATAAAATATCATAATACATAGTTATACTCTAAGTCTTTTTTCCATCTTAAGACATAATTCAATAGAATGGAATAGGGACACGGACCTTAACAACATAAAATAATATCTAAGCTATTAGATAATTTAATAGGAACTTGACATAGGGAAATCCTTGAATCATAAGGATCCCTCTTCTTGAACTTGGAAGATCTATCCAAGCTCTTTACCTAGGAGACATCCTCTAGACATCACCAACTACACTTTGTGTAAAAACATGAAGAAGAATGATATGAGCATAAGAATGCACTAAGTATGGAAACCATCCAAAAACATGCATTTAAAGAGGACATTTAGTTAGAAATCATGCATCATGTATTTTTAGTAAACTTCATAAACATTTGCACATATAAGCTCAATATAGTTCACATACATCATATAGACGTGGATACTATTTCTGACAGCACATAAAGCTATTTATCATACTTTGAGGCATATTCAATACATACAATACATTACATCTCTTTTATCTTAATTCTTTCCTTAAGTAACCCTCAAGTGTACTTAATACAATGTATCACCTTGAGGTCATCTTATAGTAGTCTTTCATACATATGACTCATAACACAATCACATATATTCACAAGTCTTAAACACCTCATAGAAATAAACCTCACACAAGGACCATCACCTAAGACAACTCCTAAGTCACACTAGTGCAATGTGTAGGTAGCATCCCATAATACTACTTCCACCATGTGTATCTAAGAAGTCACCCTAGACTAGGCATCACTTACTTAACCAGTCATAACTCTTTCATTCATAACTAGACATAAGGCCACATACTTCATAGCATCATATAAGGAATCTTTCCATTACTACAACCTTAGTCATAACTCATTTAGTTCATAACATAGGTAAACCACCCTGATAACCCCTTCACAAGCTTACTTGTGCAAGGTACACATGGAGTCCTATACCCCCACATATACTAAGTAAACTCATTAAGAAGCCATAAGTGTAATTCACACACATACACATAATTCATGTCTTAGTCATAGCAAAGTCACTTAACAATGCATTCATACAATTCATACATAACATCACATAGGTGTTACTTGTATACATGTACTAATCATATCCTTTCTTGATGTTCACTTGTGCAATGCATGGGTAGGGGCCATAATCCTACCTATACAACGTAATCCCCTCAAGGAGTTGTGATTAGAGTCCATAATCTTATCTTAGTTCATTATTTACATTGGGATATTTAGCCATATGTGAGCTACATCGAATTCGGTGTTCTACTCCCACACCGAAAAGAGAGGATTAACACTTGCCTAAGGTGTAACCAATCGTACATAGCTATATAAGTGGTATCCACAAGTTATAACCTACGGGGGCACATAGTTATGTAAAATGGAGATTGCTTCTAGAAACTTTGACTTACTAGCGTGGAGGTTTCCATATCATAAGAGAACATCTATGTTTGGAAATGTGAAGGTTCTCTTTGTGGGAAGCCAGACTTACTAACGTGAAGCTCCCACTCTCATTAGTCATGTTCTCCAGGTGCTACGCTCTAACTTTCTTTTTAATATATATATAGTTAAGCCTTTAATACTCTAAATCATAAGGAACGCTTTAGGTGCTTTCTCCTTCATACATCATATAGCTCAAAGGTTTCTACGATGAAAATTTCCTTTCATCATAGCCCCACTTCATGTGAGAATTTCCTTTCATCATAGCCCCACTTCATGTGAGAATGTCCTTTCACATATTCATACAATAATACATCATGTGTGTGTGCATAGAATATGAGATCTACCTTCACATTACCACCTCTAATCACACATGCTCATAAATTCATTAATCATATACTTAAATGCATAAGAATAGGTAATGATGCATAAGAGAACTATCCTTTCCTTAGTCATCATAAATCTACCCTACTCATAGATATGCATGAAGTGTGCGTGTACATTGGTCAATTTGATAGCATAATGGCTATCACATAGCATTGAGGAAGCCACCCTCTGAAGATCACAACACATGTACAACATTACTCAAGTCTCATGTCATAGAAATATATATAACATTAAGGGCAATAGACTACACACACTCCTATTAAACCATAAGAGACAAGAGCATATTCAACATTAGAATAGAATACTCGTAGCATAATATTATCACACGTTCATATAGGGTTCATATATATAAGGGTCATGCTACAAGAATATCTTTCATCATTAGCCGTATAGACCACACCTAACCCTAACATGATCATCACACATATACATATAACATCATCTCAACACCTAGGTCATGCAACTACTTTGAAGTTTATACATATACTTCACATTCATCAATTCACTTATAACATGATAATTAGGATCAAGGCTAAATCCTTCATCTTCCTAAACATACAAATCATCATATAAATTTGTCTTGCATCTAATACCTTCAAGGCCATGATCATAATACATAGACATATACAAGAATGTAAACACCGTCACCATAAGTGGACCATACCAATCAATATCATACAATGTACATTCTAGGCTAATTTGAAGAAATAGGTCAACTTACCAAATCTCCAAGCTAATGATCATCTTTAATCATTCCTCCACAATTCATATTCAATTGATATAGATAGTAATAACAATAACAATTCAATATAATCTAATCACAATTCTATTAACATGAAATCAAGATCACAAGACCTACATGGACTATTTGAGAAATTAAGAGGATCATGGGTTCATGATAAAATTGGATAGAAATTAATCATAAAATTAGTAGATAAACATATATTCATCATTACAATGCTTATAAATTTGAGAATAAACCCATGGCTAGATTGAAAGATAGGATTTTTGACTTAGAATAATGTTTGGAAAATGCTTTGAAAGGACTCCATAGATGAATGGTTATCTAGTGATGAAGGATGATCACACCTTTTACATTAGAAAACCAATGAAAATATGAGAAGAAAGCTCCAAAAATCCACCTCCATAGCTTGTTCTTGATCTTGGTCTACAGTGGAGGTTTTGGAGTTTTTGGAAGAGAAGAGAGCGTTGGGGATTTTTATTTCTTAATGGGTTTTGGGATTTCGTCTTGGTAAAGGTTTAAAAAGGTCCTAAAAACAGTTATTAAACGTCCCCCTGAGTTACCAAAACCCCACATACTCATTGGGACTTTTAGACATATCAAAATTGACTTAAAATTTGTGCAACCGGATCTGGGAAGTGGATACGCGTCTCGCGGTAGCCTCTGAATTTTG
This sequence comes from Solanum sitiens, assembly GCA_016801875.1. Classification (NCBI taxonomy): domain Eukaryota; kingdom Viridiplantae; phylum Streptophyta; class Magnoliopsida; order Solanales; family Solanaceae; genus Solanum; species Solanum sitiens. The sequence continues at coordinate 637,207 of JABWTJ010000395.1, forward strand.
CCCCAAATAATTTTTGAGGCAGTGAGCTGCGTGATAGGCGCACGTTGCACATACAGGTCCAAATCTTGGTCTGCTCGCTGCCTTGGGCAGCCTCCTAGTCTAACGTTTGGGTCATCCTAGGGGACCCTTAGGGTGGTCCCCGGGGAGTCGTACCCGAACGTTTTGACCCTTAACATGTCTATCAAAATACTAGGTTCAACATCACTTTTTTTGGACTTCAGACAACACATAAAAACAAGGCAAACATACAAGGAGACACTAGCACGTCTAAAGACCAACTTTCGAACGTCTTCGACATTCTTGGACATTTGACCTCCAAATGACTTCAAATCAATTATATAAGATATAAAACACTTCATTAAAATTTTATTAACCTTTTTAGGCTCATTTGAGGCTCTAGATACCTTAGCTCATTTTGAGGGTGTAACAACACTTTCTAACATTGGATGTTGATTAGTCTTAAAGACACTTTGTTCATTCTCATTCATTTGAGTACTATGATATTATAGCCTATATGTGGCTTTTATTGTATTGATGTATGGGTTATGCCCAATGGTTACACTCTTACTTAGATGGTTTAATCTAAGAAATCCATTTTAAGACTATACTATGTATTAGATATATATGTGCCATAAAAGTATAAGACTATGTAATCTTCTTATACGAAGGGTCTATGTATACTCGATATAAATATATTATGTGTAAGTGAGAGGTCTAAGTAAACCTCATGAAGTAATGTAGATGAAAGTTTTAAATTTTCTGCATTTTTAACCTTTGAATGTAATGATGAATGCTAAGAGGCTAGTCTTAGTCCTCTTCGAGGACGCCGACGTCGGTTATGTCTAGGGGGTGCTCCCCGAATGTGACAATAACACCCCGGAAATTCTATGACATAGAGTAGAGCCTTACCTATTAAATAATGTTACAAATGATTTTTCCAGACCTATACTAATGTAATAAACTTGATTTAGGAATATTAGAGCCTAAACGTCAAGGGACGACCACGACGTCCGGAAAGTAGTGAACTTTAGCTATTAGATGTCCTAAGGTTTTGTGAAGGTTTGAGAGTGTTGTTAGAAGACTTAAACTTGTAAAAATACTTTAAATAGGTAAAATAATGGTTATAGGGTCAAAATTTCAAGGTACGACCACCAAGGACCACCCTAGGCATTTTTGAAAAGGACCAAACTATTGTCCAACAAGCTGCCCAAGGCAGCAGGCAATTGTACATAGCAGAAACTAGTCTGTGTCATGGACTAGGTGCACCATGAGCCAAAACGTTTGGTCCACGTCGCTGACTTTACCGTCTCAAAATTAATTTTGGAAATATTGTGGGAACAACTCTGTGACGTGGACATGTTTCGCAACGAAAATTCTGAAAATTAAAGTCAAGTTTGACTTCACAAAAATGTCAAATTAAGTGAGGGGTCTTTTGGTTATTTTAGTGTAGGTTTGTATATTGATTTTAAGTCAATTTTATACCACATTTACCAACCCAAATCAAATCCCCAAATTCAAATAAAAATTAGTCCCACTTCTATCTAAATTCTATCTCTACTCAACCTCTATTGAACAAGCATTGTAGCTTGAAGAAGAAAACCAACTCCCCAAGTTTTCTACTCAATTCGTGGTTAATGTCTTGATTAAGGTATGGTTTCTTTAACTCTTGGGATTGCTTTCCCAAGAGGTCCCCCCCAAAAATGTTATCAAACTCCCCCAAATATATAGTTTTTCTCCACACATGGGTCTTCTTTAATAAATGAAATTATGAATCAATTGTGATAAAATTATGATAATTTAATGTTGTTTAAGTATATGATAATGGATAATTGTTTCTGTTCATTTGATATTCCCTTGGACACATGTTCTTCCCCAATTTCATTAACACCTTGAATTGATATGGTGAATTATTGAAGATGATGAGTATGTCAATCATTTATATTGATGTTAGCTATGTTATTGCTTCACGAATTACATTGTTTTTGTATTAATTATGCCTTCTTCGGTGATTTAAGTATGAAGTCCCTTAAAGGGCAAGAAGTTATGCATTTTTTTCTTCCTTGAATTGAATTCTGAAAGATTAATTTCATAGATAGTAATGATGTTACATCTAATGTGTGGTTATGGTATTGATGATAAGGTTCCCTCATCCTTAACCCTATACCATTGAATTAGCTATGAAGTATTTATGTATGTTATGGTATGATTGTTATATTATTTAAAGGTAGTCCTCATGATTATCATGAAGTGTTAAAGTGAAAGGTTTACTCAGTTGCTAGTGTTTCTAAAGTAAGGGAGTGTTCTCACTTGTGATCACTTCTGAGATATTATGATAAGATGTTTACATATGGGTCTAGTAAATGCTAATGTGATCTTATGTGATGACTAAAGATGAATACTAAAGGGAATAGGTGCTTAGCTACGAAAGGGAATGTAAATGAGATGGGGGTCTTACGTTTAGTAAGTCCAGCTCCCCACATGGGTTTTCTAACGTTTAGCAAGTTCGGATTCCTCAGGTATGTGTTGTCTCATGAGATGGAAACCCACACAATTAGAAAGTTGTGGTATCTAGTAACAATCTCTTTGACTCTTAACTATGTGGCCACATAGGACTCTAGCTTAGTAGATCCACCTAGATAGCTATGTATGAAAGCTTAAACCTTAGGAAAGTATTAAACCTCTCTTTTCGATGTGAGAATAGAACACCGGATTCCATGTAGCTCTCATGCTCTAATGTTGGTTATGCAACCTCTTTCCCTAATGTAAAAGTAAGTGAATAAAGAAAATTTACGGAATCTCAATAGAATTTTTTTGAGGGGTTTGTTCATAGTGTGAGTGAGGGTATAGGACTTCTCTTACACGTTGCACTTGTGGGATCCAAAGAGATGGTTCTAGTAGTGTTCTTTTATGATTATGTTGAATATGACTTATGTATGTTAAGCTATGTATGATCTTTATGAATAAAACATGTCACGATGAAATATGAGATTATGAATGTATATATGAAGTAGGTTGCTTAATGTGATACTTACCTTTACATTGGCTTATGGCATTCTATTTATTTGCATTGCACATTTATTTCTTGGGTTGTCTACATGTTAGTATGATATCATGTTGGGTTGGCTTATGACGAATATTTATGTGCATGTTGGATTTACTTCGTAAAAAGCATGTTCGACTAAAATGTCCTTTTATACATGCATTGATGATTTTTATGCATAGAAGCCATACATAGTACATGTGATGTACTAATCCATATTTTCTTCCCTTTGTCCCAAATAATGTAGGTTCGGGCCATTGATGAATCAAGGTCACTTTTCAACGATACTTTGAAGTTGTTTCTCCAAGTTGGTGAGTCCTCATGTCCGAGGACAAGACCTGTGTGATCTAGCTTGTAGTTCTTTGCTTATGTTGGAAGACATTATTGTATTTCCTAATTCTAGACTCCTTATTGATGTAAGGATTAAGTCCCAAATTTCTTTATTCCTATCTTTAGATGGTATGAAGTTATGAATTTAGATTATATTTTCATGTTTGAAGCGAAGTTGAACTTCCAAAGTAAAAGTTTTAATTTTTCCACATTTTTATTCTGAGATACATGATATCACGAATTCTAAGGGCTTGTCTAGGTCCTCTTTGAGGTCGAAGACACTGGTAACGACTAGGGGGTGCTCCCCGGTCGTTACAGATGTGAACTCATACAAACATATAAATTAGTTAACCTTCGACATGCCATGAATTCCCTCACTTGTTTTTGTTTAGTATATACTTTCACTTATGCAATTACCATATCAGCAAGGCCTATTTTTGAAATGAATAACTCACTCTCACAAAAGAAGTTCTTACTTTTCTTAACATACCATAATCTTGCCAATAGTATATTCTTACTTTCCCATTGTATTTCCCAAGGAATCAAGAGGACTTTGATTTGCTTGTAATGTCGGCTAAAGGAAGAGGAGGGAATATTAGGGAACCATTTTAGTTACTACACCTCGTTAATACACATGTCATTATCTTGACAACAATCTCCTTTATAGTCTTTCTTTCCTCCTAGTACAGACTTCATGACTATTTACCCGTTTTGTTAGTCCATATTTTCCCTTTATTTCTTTCTCTCTCTCTCTCTCTCTCTTTTCATGCCTTTTCACTAGCCACCCTAACTCTAGTTTTTAATGTCCAAAGGTTCATATTATACTTTATATACCATGACCAATGTTTCAACGATACAACTAAAATAGTTACCCTTAATTGAGTTGAGGTGCACATTGTCACTAAGGACCATGTCTAAAACAATTTTTTAAATTTGTTTCTTTCGACATAATGTAGCATTTCACCCTTTATTATATCAACCAACAATATTCAACCCTTCTTCTGAACATAGTGTATTAAGGCTCTTAATAGGGTCAAAAGAACTTTATATCAAGCAAAAAGATTTTGGCTTATCATGTGGCTTATCATAGACAAGGCTAAAGGCTTGCTGGGGCTTCGTTAGGGGTAACTTCAATGGTAGGAATACAAGTAGAATTAACAATTGGCTATTCAAAGAAAATGCCTCAATCACATTCTCTAAGTCATAAGTGCAACTAATTACACACACACAAGGCATGTTTTAGATATCAAGCAAAGAAAAAACCAATCAACTCTCACCACATATGGAATCATGAAAAATATAAGGATATATCAACTAATAGGCTCATACGACTTGCATTACGGTATCACTACACAGTAAAGACAATTTTTATCTTATTTTGAGTCAACACTAAGAACATATGTTTGTTATAATGGTAACACTCTATTGAATTTGACCTATTATGACTACCCATGACGTTTGGTTATTTTATTCGGACATAATTTCTAAGCACCAAGGTTGGCTTTTCAATCGTACTGCTTTAGGTGACTAATTTTCTCTTAAGACGGGTGTCCTCTATCCTTCATTAGGAATTGTGGCTCCTATAATGACTCTTATAATGAATAAAGTAATAAACTAGTCCTATTAAAATTACCGAAAACAAACTCAAAGTAACCCAAAATAAAACAATTTTAAAATTTGACTAAAGGCTAACACTAGACTTTATAAGGAAGTAAACAACTATGTACAACAGAGATATATTACGCCAACTCTCATAAAATATGCATTGTCCTCAATGCACTTATAAAGAAAAGTATGGAGTTTTGAAAACTCCATCGTGCCTCTAAGACTCGTCGTCACCGCAATTGAACACCATCAAGGAATTATATTCATCACCCACAACATGATCCTCTTCATCATCATTAGCCTCATCAGCATTAGCCTTATCAACATCCAGAGTCTCTAAGAATGAGGTACCATTCCGGCATAAGAATATTACACTCTCGGTCGATGAGGTATCACCCCAGCATGGTATCTATCTTAACATTCGTAACAGGATGACCACCTATCCCCTAATGCAATTCCTCCATCCCAAACCTTCTAACAATGACGCTATCATCACGAGCTTTCCTCTCTTGGGCAGACAAGATAGGTCCGTGGGACTTGTCTAGTGCCTTAGCTCGTGTCACATCAAATAGCTTACCTGTCAGATCCAGGTGAAAATCAATGCTTAAGTCACAAGCCTCCTTCTGTATGTCGTGGGCCCTTATGAAATGGGTAATCAATCCCCTATAACAAAACCGCCACCTCAAATTATTCATGAATTTCATCATATTCTGCCTCAGGATTCTCCAACATTAATGGGAATCATTACGCTACAAACTATCTTAACCCACACCTAAGAAACTAGATTAAAATTCACAAAGTGAAGGGTGGAATGCCTTCTAGTGTGCTTACTCCTCCCAGCCTAGCCATCGACTCTACCCCATACAATGTGTGTCAAATATCTCTATACGGGGGTTTCACTTTCAATATATTGAAGTCATTGGCATCACAGTTTGGGGTGCTCAACAACTCATTGAGAATCCTAGACAAAAATTTCACATCTTTGTCTCTAATAGGCAGTTTTGTATTTAGTTTTCGTGAATCAATTAGCATCAAATTCACAAACTAAATACACATTACAGTCACCCTGATGATCGAAAATAATTTTAAGCCCAATCTAACAACAGTCCTATAAATACCCACGAATTGAGACTGCAACCTTACATGGTCTACGTACTCATCCCCGATATTTTGATTCCCTTTTACAGTCAAACCAAGAAACCACATAATTCCTTACTACCTTTTCGCCAAATTTGCAAGTTTGTTCTCGATTTCCTGACCCAGTGGCTTCACCCTTCCTACTCCACTTTGAACCCACCACATTTTTCGTATTAGGAGCCATCACAACCAGTTTAGAAGGATAAAGAACAAAAGGAAAAACAAAATAAAAAATTAGAGGGGGGTCGGGTATGGCAGTGGTGGTTGAAAAGGAGAGAAAAATTTGTGGTGTCAGAGAGAGACAGGAGGAAAACATAGTGTTGGAGTTGTGGGTGTTGAGGTTTTATAGCGAGTGTTGTGGAAGAAGAAAGGTTTGTGGAAGTTAATAGTAGAAGAAGAAAATGTGAGGAAGAAGAAGAAAAAGAGTTAGGAAGGAGAATTTTGAGGGTTGGGTTGGTTGGAATGAGAGAATGAGGGGAGGAATGGGAGTTTTAGGGATTTCAGTGGGATGGGTCGGGTGAAATCTAGGTAGAAATCCTGATTTTTTAAATTTGGTACGGACATGATGGAGGCGCTACGCGCCAGCTTAGCGCCTCAAAAGGCTCTCTTAATCTTTGTGCCAGGCGCATTGTTCCTGCCAGTGAGCATGGCTTTAGGTTAGTACTATGTATGGGTGAGATGGAGGCGCGATGCGTCAGCGTAGCACCCCAAACTCCTCTCTGAATAATCATGCTAGGCGCGGCGTGCCTTCCAGTGCACTTGGCTTCAATTACTTTTTTTTGTTTTTGTTTTTTGATTTTTCACTATTACAAGCTAAGTTACAAATAATGAAAAATACTATCTTGCTAAAGATAATAATTAAAACTAATTACAGGATTCTAAGAATTGAAACTACGCTTAAAAAATTCAAAATTTAAAAATAACTACCTATCTATTATATATGGTTCATGGGTAGCCTCCTATGTTCTCGGCTAGGATCTGTCGTCATTATGCTCAAGATCCTCCAAATCACGATCCGAACCCTCCCCAAAGTAGTTTCACTCTGTGCCCAGTTACCAAGGTGTAGGGACAATCTCATCTTTAAGTTCCACAGTGCCATGTTGCTCTATTTGTACCACTTTGAAAAGATCACTCTATTCAAACTTTATTTTTCTGGGGAATAACCTCAATTCATACATTTTCTTCCTGAGTGAAGTGCGAGTAACTATGTGCTTTTCATGCCACCTATTTGTCTTTTCTTTTTAGAGCTTCGTAATCTTATATGCGTAGCCTAAATTCTTCGAGTTCATGCAACTAATTTTCTCTCTTTCTACCGGCTAGCTCAAGGTCAAAGTTTAACATCTTAATAGACCAATAAGCTTGTTGTTCCGATTCCGTCGGGAGATATGTTAGGGAGTTTTAGGGATTATCCTCATTAATGTTTCTTTGAAAAGCTAACACTAATTCTCCTTCATATTGATTCATTTTTCTCTACTGTCGTAGAACTCTTTTAGGTTCGTTGTAGGGCTTGAAAAGTTCTCCTTCCTAAGAGAAGTCTGAAATTCAAGTGCCTAGAATAAAAAAGCTAAGATCAAGCAATTAATACATAAATATTATAATAGTAGACTTAAGAAGATCAAATATAAATAAATTTCTAAGTCCTTGGCTACGGCACCAAAAACTTGTTGCTCCCCCGTATGCACGCAAGTGTACGTGGTCACGTAAGTCACATAGATTCTAAATGAAACAAGTTATCATTCCCAATGGACTTATGATTAACTTATATTAGTATCCCAATTCAACAAATAAAAGTATAAGTAACATTTTCAGAGTTGTTCATTGATTTTTAACTACTGCTAATTATGAACTAACTAAATGTAAATGACTTTAAGATGATGTTTCAAGAAAGTAAAAGACAATTCCAGGGCTGCAACATATAAGACATCTCATTCATCATATTATTCTCATAGATATAATTTCAGTTTTCAAGTTACTGCCTTATAGGTTAATTGTATGATCCTAATTCACACCTCTCGTCGCCTACCAATGTTAGCTATATAACTAAATCGTTGAGCTTGGATTAATAGACTAACAGGCGAGAATTTGTATTTTAACTTGTTTCATAACCAATCAATGTGTTCGTCTGGTCGTCACTCCTGAAAACTAATCACCTCAATTTAATAGGTGTACCAAGCTCTCTATATACTCTACCATAATTCAGTTAGACTGTATTTCATTGTCCGCATATCAGTACAGTCAATATTGAGACTCAACATGTTATCATTTTTTCATTTCATTTTGGTAGCTTAGTATTCGGTATCTATATAATGTTCAGATTATATAAAAGCCTTATTGCATGTTTAGTTATATATATGTTTACTTCAGGTTTACTCTATGTGACATGCTTAGTACCTTTCAAGTACTGACATATACTATGCTTCCCCTGATATAGGTTTAGGTTCTACCATTTAGATCACACTTAGATCAGTTCCTGATCTTAAGTTCAGCAGCATCAGTGGTGATTCCTTATTATTCGAGGACTAGTTACATGTTTATCTTTATCGCTTTTAGCTTTAGTTTAAGTTTTTCTAGAACTAATTGGGGCATGTCCCAAAATTTCTAGTCAGTTTAGAGGTTTATTTCACACATAGTTGTTTCTGCTTTAGTCTTACAGTTTGATTTCTCTTTTGTATTAAAACTCATAGCTTTCATATATTCTTAGAGTATATGGGTATTCCCCATCATTTCAATTTCATTATTCTTTATCTTCCACACTTATTATAATTTAATTTATATTTAATGTGCTTATGATTATGCCACCATGGTTAGCTTCGGGTCACTCATGATCCTAGGTCATTTGATAGCGTCTTGAGGGTAGCCCCGGGGCGTGATAGGAAGAAATATCTAGACTTAGCTATTAACTTTCATTGAATTTGAAATTATTGATTCAAGGATTGCGATTTGTGAAAGGAAAGATGTCATGCTCGTTAGGAGTATTTTTAGTTAGTTAAACTTGAGAAACGGTCAAGAATCATTGTCTAGAACAAAGTTCGCAATGCGGAGATGCATTAAAATATTTGGTCGCGTAAAAATTACAGAAAGGTCTATGACCTCTTGGCGACGCGGAGAATAATTCTCCAATCCTGAGGAACAGGTGCACGACATAGACCTAGTACCTAGATTCGCCTGCTTTTTCCTTCTTGTTTTCCTATGGCAATAAGCCTAAATTCAATTCTTATTCCCAAATTCTCTATAGATTTAGATATCCATAAAATGTACACAAGAATGTATCTAAAAAATCCATAACACAACGTAATAATCTCAAGAACTCCTGAATCTCAACCCAATTCAAGAAAGAAAGAAAATTCACGAAAATATATCAAGAACATCAAACATTCCACCTTTTTAGGATGAATTTACACATAAATAAGCATGTGACACGTGGGTTAATGAACCCAACAGTATGTCTTGGGCCATAGATTTGGGATATGAAGGCGGATTATGGTGTCATGCATAAGCTTATAATTAGCATATCAGATAACAAAAACTTATACTAAATATCAAAATATTATTATACCAAAACTAATATGAAGAAAAACATTGAAACTATAGAGAAAGTAAATATCCCTATAAAATAAGGTCTTCATACGACTACATTGTGGATGTTATTGTTCTGTTGTGTCAGAAGAAACAAACCTATATTAATAGAATCCTAAAACTTGTTCCTACTAGAAAAGAACTAGTTACTCCAAAACCTTTTCCTGAAAGAAATAAATAAACCAAATATTAAAAAGTATTATATTTTGCTTTCAAGAAAAATTAAAACATTTATCGTAATGTTTTGTATTTTCTTTAAGGAAAAATAAATCTTAAATTATGGTAAGAAAATCAGGGCAAAATCCTTACAAATATCCCCTTTTGGATGGATTTTCTTGACAAAGCTTGATTTGTCTTCGTCATTGTATGATAACCTTGTTCTTTAATAAAATCTTCATCAACGTTGTTGCCATGGTCAAAAATAAAGTTTATAATATATGGGTTAAAAATGGATAGAAATATATATATATTTTTTAAAAGTGCAGCAACATTAATGTTGAAAATATGGTTGAAACTTCTTTGCCACATATAGGTTGAAAAAAAATCTTCGTTATCAGCGAATTGGTGGCAAATTGATTTGAAACGACTTGAGTATGTCTTCAACCTCGTTGAAGCATTAGATCATTGAACCATCATATATTTCAACAATGCGCTCTGATACCACTTGTTGGCAATAAGATCATTGGTGATATGAAGGTTGATTAGGGTGTCATGCGGAAGCTTATAATTTGCAAATCAGATAACAAAAACTTTTACTAAAAATCAAAATATTATTATACAAAAACTAATATGAAGAAAAAATTAAACTTTAAAGAGAATTAATGTCCTCATAAACTAAAGTCTCTATACGACTACTTTGACGCCCCGAGCGTACAAACTGGGAGAGACTGGCACTCGAAGACCATTACTGGTTCCACGCGAACCCTTAGTCTGGCTTACTCAACTCAGAGGAAGACTAAACTCAACTTACTTAAGAAACACAGCATGTACAAAATAAATATTTCATATAATATCTGGCCAAAATGGCACTCAAGTCTCAACAAGTAATAATAAACTTCAAACTAAAATACTAATTTTCTACGAAGTCTCTAGACTGACTGAAGAGGGATGTTGGGACAGACCCCACAACATCCTAAAACCAAACTACTAAAGTAAATGAAGTGGACAGACTCACCACTGAGTCTGGAGCCAAATATGGATCAACAAAGCGGCGCGTGCTGATCCTAGTTACCTGTGTCTGCATCATAAAACGATGCAGACCAACTGGCATCAGTACATTGAATGTACGAGTATGCGAGTTGTAATGCTAAGTACAACTATAAATCATTAAAAGGAGTAAGGATGAACTTACCTTGGCTCTGCTCAACCCATAAGACAACAAATCAATATAAAACAAAAATGACATATGCAATATATATGTGAAAAAACTGATAAAATATGTAACTCTCAGTTCATTAAAGATATAATAATAATAAACTCAAATTTACTTATATATTAAACTAATATAGCTTCTGTGGAGTTTCTCTAACCGACAACCACCACTATGACCCTAAGTGGTGATACATCGTCTTGCCCACGCTGCCAGAACTGTCTTATACTTTGCCGTCACATAGAACATCTTCTACCTACAGGATCCACTGGCTAACCTTACGTGATCATCTAAAAAGTATGAAATGTTAATACCCATAATGGCTACATGGTTTACATGGGGACTTCAGTTATTTGAACTCTCATTCCCACATCGGTGCTCAATATTACTCTCAAAACATACTTTAGCTCATAGTTTTAAATAAAACTTCCTTCCTTTAGGTTGAGATAATTTACTGAATCCTTTAGCGTTAAAATCTCCTTTTGAAACAATGGTCCCCTCTTTTATTTCAAAACTCTTTTGAAACTTCTTAGTTTTCTTTTAACTTAAATGTGAAACATTTAACAACCTTCAGGGAGTACTTAGTCCCCTTTATAACTTTAGAGAAATGAACTTTAAACTTTAGTCTTAGGGAATACTTAGTTCCTTTATACCTTTTTGAGAAATGAACTCAACCTTTACTCTTTTCTTTAAATTTAACTTGATTCTTAAAACGAAGTTAAAACGTTTAAGTAAGACTCTAAAAACATGAAAATTTTACTTCTACTCACTTCATAGCTTTAGACTTGACTTTGATCCTAACATCCTTTGAATTTGGATTATGGATTCAAGGATCATAATGTCATGTTTATGGATGATTATATGATGTTTAGATGTACTCTAGAGTGTTGGAATCAACCAAGAATAAAGATTATATCACTTAGGAACTAGTAAGAAAAGACAGGGAACGAATGGAGTCCCGAGGGGGTCGAGGCGCTCAGGCAGGCGCGGAGCGCAAGAGCCTGTTGGAGAGACTCTGTCCTGAAAGGATTTGGAGTCGCGGCGCCACTGTGCTTATCAGATGAGTTTTCTAACTCTATTGTTTGTTTTTCATCTTTAAACCTTCTTAAACTCCCATGGATTCCACCCCTAAAAACTTAGAGTCCCTAATTAACTCAATATCCAACATTTTAGACCCGAAAACAGTCCGAAAACAAGAACCCAAACTACTAGATATAAACTACAATTCAACCAACAAGATTTCACAAAGTTTCATAAAGAATTCCATGTTCATCATTCACTAACCCAAACTTAACTAAACTGAAACAATTTGGGTGTGGGTGAAGTAACCCAACACCGAATTCTTGGCGTTCTTGCGTCTTCTTCTCCCTTCTCCTCTTTTCTACTTTCTCTCAAAGTAACTTATTTTATTACTGTGAAAAATGATTGAGATCAGCTTACACCCCTACTTATTACCCCTGAAACGAAAATAATAATTAATTTAGGAAAAGACCAAAACACCCTTTACAAATCCGGATTTGGAACTTTCCCTTCTCAACAACCCAACTTCCAAAAGTCATATCTCCCTCATACAACCTCAGAAATTCGCAAACTTGGTGTCGTTGGAAAGATCGTCCAACTAGATTTCCATAAATATAAATAATTAACCCAAACTCTTCTTGAGATGGAAATTATGGCTGTTTGAAAATGACGCAAACTCACCTTTGAAAATCTGGAAATTTTTCCAGATTTTCCTTACTTATTTCCAAATTTGATTCTTTTTGTTTTTCTTAAATTAACTTGAGTTTATCTAGAATACGAGATGTTACAATATCTCTCCCTTGGGAACTTTCATCCTCGAATGAGAATTCATTCTCTAAGCTAAGGAAATTAATATCTTATCAGCACTCAACAACAAAAGCAAGTAATAACATACATAATCTTATAAAGTGCTAAGAAGAGAGTTTAGTACCTTGATTTGCATTCTCTCTAGATTCAAAGAGATGTATATATCTCTTCTTCATATCCTTCTCTGTTTCCCAAGTCGCTTCTTCAATAAATTGGTTCCTCCAAAGGACCTTGACTGAAGCAACTTCTTTTGTCCTTAACTTGCGAACTTGCCGATCCAAAATTTGGACCGAAATTTTTTCATAGGATAAGCTATCCTTAATCCCCACATTCTCTGTTGGTACTATCAATGAAGTATCACCCAAACACTTCTTCAACATAGAAATATGGAATACCGGATGAACCACTTCTAACTCTTGGGGTTGCTCCAACTCATAAGCCACATTGCCCACTCTCTTGGATATTGTATAAGGTATAATATATCGAGGACTAACTTTCCCCTTATTACCAAACCTAATAACTCCTTTCATAGGTGAAACCTTAAGATACACCCAATCATCAACATCAAACTGTAATGGCCTTCTTCTAACATCTGTGTAGGAATTATGGCGAGTTTGTGCTCTCTTCAACCTTTCTTGAATCACTTTCACCTTCTCCATAGCTGGGTGAACTAAATCTTGCCCTATCAACACTGATTTGCCAATGTCGAACCACCCAATGGGAGATCTACATCTTCTTCATAAAGAGCTTCATATGAAACCATTTGGATGCTCGAATGATAACTATTATTGTACGCGAATTCAATGAAAGGTATATGATCATCATAATTTCCCTTGAAGTCGATCACACAAGATCTCAACATATCTTCCAAGGTCTAGATAGTACGCTCTGCTTGTCCATCTGTCTAAGGATGAAAAGAAGTGCTCAAATTCAACTTTGAACCCAAACCTTTTTGGAAAGATTTCTAGAATTGTGCAGTAAGTTGTGCACCTCTATCAGAAATAATGGAGATCGGAACTCCATGAAGTGTTACAACTTCTTGAAGTTACAACTTAGCATAATCCTTAGCCGAATAGGTAGTCTTGACCGGCAAGAAATAGGTTGACTTTGGCATTCTATCGACAATCACCCAAATAGAATCATGTTGTTTCCGCAATCTTGGAAAACCTGTGATAAAGTCCATATTAATCATCTCCCACTTCCATTCCGGAAGCTCTATATTCTGAGCTAAACCTCCAGACCTTTGGTGTTCCACTTTCACTTGCTGACAATTTGAATATATGGAAACAAGCTCAACAATATTTTTCTTCATTCCTTCCCACCAATATACCTCTCTCGAATCACGGTGAATTTTGGTGGAACCTAGATGAATGGAATATCTATAGAAATGAGCCTCCTCCAAGATCCTCTCTTGGAGTCCATCAGCCTTACGTACACATAATATTCCTTGATACTTCGCACACCATCTCCCCCTTGTTCAAAGGAAAATACTCTTTGATTATGGACACTTGCCATCAAATCAAGCAAAATAGGGTCTTGTTCTTGATTTTCTTTCACCTTTGACACTAATGATTATTAAGCCCTATTTTTAACCAATATGCCTCCTTTTGTGGAATCAATAAGCCTCAATCCCAGACATGCAAGTCTACACACATCTTTCGCTAACTCCCTCTTTTCTTCTTTGACATGGGAAATAGTTCCCATGCACAACCTGCTTAAGGCATAAGCAACCATATTAGCCTTACCTGGGTGGTAAAGAATACTCATGTCATAATCCTTGAGTAATTCCAACAACCTTCTTTGTCTGAGGTTGAGCTCTTTCTGAGTGAACACATATTGGAGGCTCTTGTGATAAGTGAATATATCCACATGAACACCATATAAATAATGACGCCATATCTTCAACACAAACACTACTACAACTAATTCTAAGTCATGAGTTGGATAATTGTTCTCATGAACTTTCAACTGAGTGGAAGCATAATCTATAATCTTGCCATTCTGCATTAATACACAGCCCAAGCCAACTCTTGATGCATCACAATACACCACAAAGCCTTGAGTACCCTCTGGTAAGGTCAAAACCATAGCGCTAGTCAATGTCCTTTTAAACTCCTGAAAGGTTTTCTCACAAGCTTCAGACCATTGAAACATGATTGTCTTCTAAGTTAACTTTGTCAAAAAAAAAGGAAGTAGATGAGAATCCTTCAACAAATCTCCCATAATAGCCAACTAAACCTAAGAAACTCGTTATATCTGTTGGAAATGTGGGTCTAGGCTAACTCTGAACTCCCTCAATCTTCTGAGTGTCAACTCTAATACCTTCACCAGAAACAATGTAGCCTAAGAATACCATAGACTTAAGCCCAAACTCACATTTAGAGAACTTTGCATACAGCTCCTTACTCTCAACGTCTAAAGAACAACCCTTAGGTGACTGGTATGATCTTCTTCATTGCTTGAATAAATCCGTATGTCATCAATAAAGACGATGAAAAATAGATCTAGATAAGGCTTGAAGATTTAGTTCATAAGTTCCGTGAACACTGGAGGTGCATTTGTCAAACAAAAGCACATAACCAAAAATTCATAATGCCCATACCATGTTCTAAAAGATGTCTTGGGAATATCACATTCCCTTACTCTCAACTAGATAGCCTGATCTGAGGTCATTCTTGGAAAAACAAGAAGCACCCTGAAGTTAATCAAAAAGGTCATCTATCCTTGGAAGAGGATATTTATTATTGATGGTCACCTTATTCAGCTAACGGTAAACTATACACATCCTAAGGGACCCATCCCTTTTCCTACCAAAAAGGACTAGAGCACCCCAAGGTGAGACACTCGGTCGAATAATGCCTTTATCTAACAGATCTTTCAATTGCTCTTTTAGCACTTTTAACTCTGCTGGTGCCATTATGTATTGCGGAATAGAGATACTACGATTATAGAGGTGACATCTATGCCTAAGTCTATCTCTTTTTCCGGAGGAACTTTGGGTAGATCATCGGCAAAGACTTCTGGAAACTCACTTACTATACGAATAGACTGAAGGGAAGGTACCTCAACACTTGAGTCATTAACTCTGACTAAGTGATCGATACATCCTTTAGAAACTAACTTTCTCACCTTAAGGTACGAAATGAAGAGACCTTTAGGCACTGCTGAACTACTAGCCCAGAATGACTCATTAGGAATATGAAACTTGACCACTCAAGTTCTGCAATCTATTGATGCATAACAGGATGGAGCTAGTCCATACCTATAATGACATCAAAATCTACCATGTCCAATACAACTAGATCAGTCATGGTATTGTTGTGATTGATGGAAAAATGACAATCACGATAAACATTTTCCGCTAGAATAGACTCCCCAACAGGTGTAGAAACACAGAATAATTCACAAAGCTTTTCAGGGAGAATTTCAAACTGATATACAACATAAGGAGTCACAAAGGATAAACTTACTCCTGGGTCTAACAACGCATAAACATCAAAAGTAAAGACTTTGATCATACCCGTGACAACATCTGGAGAGTTCTGTTGCTCTTGGCGGCTAGTGATTGCATAGAGGCGATTTGCCCCTACGCCTGTACCAGAAGTGGCTCCTCTAGGTACATCCCTATTTGGTGGAGCAATTGATGAAGATTGAGTTCTATTGCCCTAATTTACACCACCTTGCTTATCCTTGGGGCACTCTCTCATGAAGTGACCCTCTTGACCACACTTGTAACAACCTGTCTGTCCATCACGACAATTTCCTGGGTGGTGTCTACAACACTTAGTACATGCAGGAGCCCTACTTCCTCCTTGCACCACACTACCTTGAGACTAAGCCGGTCTAGCCTTGAAGTGCTGTGGATTTTGGCCACTATACTCACCACGGTTTTGGGGTGCAGGTGCAGTAGCAGATGATGGTGCATTCCCCTTATGTTTATGGAATTGTGGTCGACTAGAACCACCTTTTTGTTGTCCAGACTCATTCTAGTCTTTGCTTTCTTGTTTCAGTACTCCTCTCTGTCCTTTAGCTTCTCATCTTCAACTTGTTGCACATATATCATCAACCATGATATGTCCATGTCGCCTATCAACATGGTAGCCCTACCTTCCTTACTTGAAGCGTGACCCAATCCTGCAACAAACAAACTCATTCTGCTCCTCACGTCTTTCACCATCTCCAAAGCATAGCGAGATATCTAGGTGAACTTCATCCCATACTCTTGTACACTCATGGAGTCGTATTTCAGAGTAAGAAACTCCCTCACGTTGGCTTCCTTCAGTTCGCGAGGAAAGAACCTCGCCAAGAAGGCTTCTTCGAAGTAAGCCCAACTTGGATGTGGTGCATCCTCAGCTCTACCATCCTTCCATTAATCAAACCAGGTTCTAGACACACCCTTTAGTTGATATGCAGTCAATTCAACCCTCTCAACATACACCACATGCATTACCTGAAACACCTTCTTTAATTCCTCCACAAAGTTCTCCAGATCCTAAGTAGGGCTTGATCAAGTGAAACTAGGAGGGTTCATTCTCAGAAACTCATAAAATCTCGATGTATCAGCTACTTCTTGTCAATTTTCTCTCTTTTTCTTAACCTAGTTTGTCACAACACGGCTTAACATCCGGATAGCTTTCCAGAATTCAGCATTGGTAACCTCTCCTTGGGGTTGCACCTCTGGTGCATTTGGAACCTCTTGTTCCTCAATATTCCTTCGTGGTAGACCTCTGAATGCTCTTCTTGGAGGCATGATGATCTGAAAAACACGCGTAAGCATGAATTAGAGAGAGTCTTTAGATATAGACTCTTCGCACAAAAGGAACATGAAAGAAGGGAAACATACCTAAATGTTGTAGCCTTCTAATCATAGACCTGGCGTGCTTCACACCGACGACTAAGTCTATAGACACGGATTCATAGACTCCCAATTACTCTTGAACTCTGTGCTCTGATACCAAATTTGTCACATCCCGAGTCTAACCTTGGGCAGGACTGGCACTCGAAGACCATTACTAGTTACCAGCGAACCCTTATCCTGTCTTAGTTTCTTAGCGGAAGACTTAAAGAAAAAAATATAAGTTCATATCATAAACTGGAATGTTGCAAAAGAATATTCAACTGTCCATTAAGGAAAACTCAACTCTCAACATGGAATAATTACAATGAAAAAAACTAACATCTGACTATTTGTGAAGCCTGTAAAACAACTAAGATGGATATTAGGACAAACCCAACAAGATTCTAATTAAGTAAAACTAATACTGAAAGCAATTAAATGGATCCTCCATAAAGCAAGGAGGCTCACCAACTTACTCTGAATTGCTCACAGGACCAACGATGCGTTGGATGCCGATACTAGTTACCTATGTCTACATCATAATACGATGCACCCCAACTTACATCAGCACATTGAATGTACAAGTATGTGAGTTGGAATGCTATAACACAAATATAGGATTGAAAGGAAATCTGAAGAACTTACCTGGATAAATTAAACTCTACATGACTGGACTCATTTAAATATAAAGCAATTTAAAATAAGTGCAATATAAAAAAAAGCTTTTTAAAACATGTTATCAACTCTATATGTATGTAAGGATACAATATAACTCTGACAAACTTGTAAAATACAAATAAATTGTGTATATAAAATACAATTAATTTTTGTGAGAGTTTCTCTGTTCGAAAACCATCCCGTAAGATCTATTCTAATGATACATTGTTTTGCCTCACGATACCACAATAGTCCTATAACTTGACATTATTATTGAACATTAACTACCAAGTGGATCCACTAGTCTATGCTAAAAAGCACTAAAGGGATCGTCTAAAAAGTATGACCCTTTTCTACCTATGGTGTGTAAATGGTTTATGGGATTCTGAGTTGTGTGAACTCTCCCCCATATCGGTGCTAAATACTAATACCAAAATTAATATAATATTATCCCTTATGTTTTAAAACATACTTCCTTCTATGATTTGAGATAAGAGCTAAAAACATAGGTTGAAGGCTACCTTGGAAATCAAAATTTCCCCTCTTTCTTTACTATGAAAACACATCCTCTTTTTTTGAAAACTAGCTCAAAGGCTCTTTGGAAATTTCAATTTCCGTTCTTACATAAACGTGAAAACATTTAAAATCTCTTTAGGAATACATAGTCCCCATATACTTTTGAAGAAATGAACCATAAATCTGAACTCTTTTTTGAACTCATCTAGATCTATAAGTCTTAAAGCAAAGTTAAAACATTTGTAAAATCCCTTTGAAAACTTGGATAAAATTCTATTGACTTGACTCTTAGCTTTATTTTAATTTACTCATAACTCTACTTGAATTGAATTATGGATTCAAAAATTATGATTTGTGATAGGAGAGGTCTCATGATGTTTAGGATTGATTTTAGATAGCTTAACATAAGAAAAGTCAATAAATCACCATCTTTGAACAAGTCTGTGACGCGGAGATGTTTTAAATAGTTACTCGTGAAATTTAATTTTGAGATAGAGAAGACCGCTTTCTCACCGTGATGCGGAGAACGTTTTGCTCAATAAGAGCATGATGTTATTAGATTTTTCTTCTTCTTTTTCCTTCCCCAATTAGCCTAAACTTGACTACTATTCTCCAATTCGTTTTTTTTTTGATACCCAACATATGTAACCAAGAACCTAACTGAAAAAAACTCTAAAACTCAATGTTAAGATCTCGAAAATACTAAAATTAAGCCCAATTCAAGAACCACATTCAGATTAAAGAATACATTTCACGAACATCAACTTCAAAACTCTTGTAGGACGAATTGCGATGAACTAAACATGTTTGATGTGTGGATGACGACTCACATACTTGTAGGATCAATTCCTTAGCGAATCATCGACCAAATTCGATCGTTCTTGGCAACTCTTGCTTTTTTTATCTTCTCCTTTCTCTTGTATTCACTCTCTAACAAACCTAACTCTATTTTTTTTAAAAGCATAAACTGAAATAACTCAGTTTTGATCCTAATTAAATTACTAAAAACGGATTTAATTTGATGGGTAAGGAAAAGACCACACTATGCTTCTAAATTACGGATTGGCCAATTCCTTAACCAAACAACCAAACTTCAAAAAAGCATAACTTACTCATACTAACTCGGAATCACGCAACTTGGCGGTGTTGGAAAGATCCTTCCAAAAGCTATCCAGTCATATCAAGAAGTTATCCTAACACATCCTTAGTTTGAGGTTATAGACGCTTCATGTTTACCCAAAACTCTACCTTTCCTAAAAATATTTCTATATTTTTAATTATTTGAAAAAATTACTATTTCAAGTTCTTAGCTTCTTCTAGATGTTTCGAATTGGGAGATGTTGCAATATCTCTCCCTTGGGAACATTCGTCCTCTATTGACATTACTCTTACTAGGCTGAGGGTGGTAACATCAGACAAGCAAATGCAAACAAACAACGGTCTCACTCAATTTAAAGAACACTAAGGGGAAAGTTAGTACCTCGGTTTGCATTTTCTGCGGATTCAAAGATATGTGAATATCACTTGTTCGTATCCTCCATATCTTCCCAAGTAGATTCTTCAACAAATTTATTTCTCCATAGTACTTTGCATGATGTTACCTTTTTTTTCCTCAACCTGCAAACTTGGTAATCTACAATCTAAACAAGAATATCCGCATAAGATAAGCTATCCTTGATCTCAATATTTTCAGGTTGTATGATCAACAAAGTATCGCCCATGCACTTATTCAACATGGAGATGTGAAATACCGGATGAACCATTGTTGTCTCTTGTGGTAGCTCTAACTAATAAGATACATTGACAATTATCTTCTATATACTACAAGGTTAAATAAACCAAAGACTAAGCTTCCCCTTCTTACCAAACCTCATAACAAACCTTCATGGGTGAAACTTTAGATATACCCAATAATCTACTTCAAACTCTAACGCCCTTCTTCTAACATTAGTGTAGGATTTGTGATGACTCTGTGTTGTCTTCATCCTCTCTTGAATAAGTTTGACCTTCTCTATAGATTGATGAACTAAATATGGTCCTATAAACCTAGCTTCACCGACTTCAAACTATCCAATAGGAGATCTGCACCTTCTCCCATAAAGTGCTTAGTATGGAGCCATTTTGATACGAGAGTAGTAACTATTGTTGTAAGAAAACTCAATGAGAGGTAGATGATAATCCCAATTACCTTTGAAATTGATCGCGCATGCCCTAAAGATTGAGAAGTGCGATCTGCTTTTCCATATGTCTAAGGCTAAAAGGCAATACATAATTTGACCTTGTAATCCAAGCCTTTCTCAAAATATTTCCAGATTTGTGTAGTAAATTGGTCACCTCTATATTAAATAATGGAGATTCAGACTCTATGAAATCTTTCAACCTGTATAATATATACCTTTTCATAATCTTCATCTTAATGAGTATTCTTTACTAGAATAAATTGGGTTGATTTGGTCATTCTATCGACAATCATCTAAATTAAATCATGCTGCGTACGAGAGCTTGGTAAGCCTATAATGAAGTCCATATTGATTATCTCTGTAACACTCCGGAAGTTCCATTACCTAGACTAGAGATTAGCCTATTAAATAATGATTTAAATGATCTTTCCAGACATATATTAAAGTATTAACTGAATTAGAAAAGGTTAAAGCCAAAATGACAAAGGAAGATGTTGACGTCCGGAAACTAGCTAATTTGAACTAGTAGATGTCTCTATATTTGGTAAAGGTTTGGGAGTGTCAAACGAAGTCAAAAACATGTAAAAAAGACTTCAAATGGTAAAAATATAGTACAAAGGGTCCAAACGTCGAGTAAAGACTCCCCAAGGACCACCCGTAGTATCCATGAGGAGGACCCAAACATGGTCAAGTAGGCTGCCAAAGCAGCCTACGCGGAAGAAAATGAAGGATGCTGCGCGACGTGCATCAAACACATGGAGGCCAAAAAGTTGGCTCGCGACACGGGTCATCCACGAGTCTTACTCCCTCAACCCGGATTTCAAAAATAAAATGTGAAATGGACCCCGTGACGTGCAACCACTTCCCAGATTTGTCCGCGTCATTTTTAAGTCAATTTATCATCTCAAAAAGACCTATTTAAGTGAGGAATATTTTGGGTATTTAAGCAGACGAGTTTATAATGATTTTAGGTCAATTTTAGATAACTTTCACGCACTTCAAATCAGAATAAGCAAATCGCTCTAATCTCTCTCAAAAACTCTCTCTCTTTCAACCACAATTGAAGAACAATAAAAACTTAAGGAAGAAGACAAAAACTTCAAGGTTTTCATTCAAAATTAGTGGAAAAATTGTCAATAAGGTATGGGGTTTTCACTCTTGAGATTCCTTTCCCCAAGAGGTCCTTTCAAACATGATTTCCAACAATTCAATTCCTAGGGTTTTTACTCTACAAATGGGTTTTCTTCTAAACTTGAGATTTATGACTAATGATAAAAACAATGATTTTCTATGGCTAATTAAGTATGTATTGCTGAATAATTGATATGGTTGTGTATGTTTTCGTGTGAAGCATGTTCCATCTGTAAATAATGGTTTTGATAATGTTGTATCTACTATTTAATGTCCTGTAAATGTGGGATTGGAACTATAGCTCGAATGAACTCCTAAATGACCCTTTCCCTTACCCCTAACTATGAATTGGTCATGTGAATGACTAAAGTGGTTGGGATTGGTTATGTTATTGAGGATTTCACTATATTATTGGATGGCTGCTATAAATTGAGTGTAGGCTCTTGATGAAGATTCTTGTAAGCAATAGGTAAGGCTTCTAAAGTCATGATTGCTCTATTATGTTGATGTTGGCCTATAATTGATGTAGATATGAAAGTGAAGTATGTATGATGTTTCTAGGCATATATGTTGGCCTATGAATACGTTAAATTTGGTATCATGGTAAGTATATGATAATACAAGTTGATAATGTTTATCGTGTATGCCTTACGCAATATGTTTACGATATGTTAATATCACAAATGAAGGGTCATGATGAAAGGAAATTATCATCTAAACCTAACGAGTTTATGATCATGTTTATACAAGGAGTTAATCTCATATGACCTATTATTAGATTTATGAATAAATGATGATTTAAAGGTTATTCACAAAGTGTCTTTAGCTTAGCACCGATGAACTATATATGACAGGTGTGCCTTCCTTAGTTGGAAGGTAGGTTCACAATGACTCTCATGAGATAGAGACTGCCATGTAATGTGGAACTATGGGTCTAATATATCTCCTAGTGCTTGAACTATGTTTACTCCATAGGAATGCTAGCTAGAGGATCCACCTAGAATGCTATGTTCATTATTTTTTGTTCTACCTTGGCAAGTAGACCAACTTTTTTCGGTGTAGGCATTCATGAAATAGGATTCCATGTTTAGATCACATGGTTTAATGTCGGTTAAGGGTATTGTTCCCTCAAGTAAAATGAAAGGCAAGTAAATGGACATTGACTAAGGTAACTTGAGAAGTCTACTTAGTATAAGTAGGGGTATGTGACTCTACCTAGACATTGCACAAGTTGACTCTAAGGGAAGTCCTAGGATATTGTTCTTATGTAATATGATAACATGAAATCTAAAATGCTTATGATATACGATGTTACTCTTATATGATGTTGGTTATGTTGATGAACATGTTATTGGTCTAAATTCGTATGTGTGGTGATGACTACCTATGATATAAGTTGTATAAAGCAAACTGTATTTATGGTCTCCTATCTTGTTTAATTTATTATGTGGGGTTATGGCGCTTCACATAATCATTGCACTTGTAGACTTGGGATGAGATTTTTGATAGTGTTTTGTATATTATGTTGATATGCACTATAGAACATGAAATTTTAATGTGATTTGATGATATTTTTTTTTGTGATCATGCTTTCGGTTGTGATCCTTATCTTGTATATGCTCTCTTGTATGCACATTAAAGGCTTCCAAATGACTTAGCAAGTTTTCCAAAGAAATGGCCCTTTTTATGTATGCCCTTAAATGTTTATCTGCATATACCCATACTTAGTACATGTGGCATACTAACCCCTTACTTTATATTACTACAAATGTAGGGTCCGACCATTCAAGGTTAAGAAGGTCGATTGAAGAAGCTTGGAACTCTTTCGCCAAGTGTTGGTAGGTCCTCATGTTCGGGGATGATATCTTTTCATTATTCGAAATTATGAAGACTTTAGAAGTTTTAGGAATACTCTTTATTCTGTTTTATATTCTTTTGATTTCATTGTAGTAAAGCCTATATGGGGTATTGACATTTTATTGTCTAAGTCCAACTCATACTCTTTAGATGGTTTTTATGTGAGACAAGTTTTAGAATATTGAATGTATGTTATCATGTTGTTAAAAGAGAAGACTAAGTAAGCTTCTATGTGAGAGGTCTATGTATACCTCAATATATGTTAAGCATGAAGTCTAAGTTCACTTCACATAGTATGCAAAAGTTTTTAATTTTCTGCAATTTTAACTGATGACATGTTATGACGAACGCTAAGGGCTTGTTTGAGTCCTCTTAAAAGACGCCGACGCCGGTCGCATCTGGGGGTGCTCTCCATATGTGACAATCTCCCACTTCTATTCGGAAATTTCTATATTTTGAGACAAACCACAAAGTCTTTGGTTCACTATTTTAATTTGTTGGATATTCGGGCACTTAGAAACAACTTCTACAATGCCCTTCTCCATACCACACCAATATACTTCTCTCAAATCACGATATATTTTTCTGTAACCCAGATGAATGGATATCTAGAGTTATGAGTGTCCTTCATGATTCTCACTTGGAGTCCATCCACCATTGGTATACACAATCTTCCTTGATACCTCAACACAACGTCCCTCCCTTGTTCAAAAGCCAATACATTTTGCTTATGAACATTTGCCTTAAATTCACCAAAAATGGGATCTTGGTCTTGCTTTCCTTTTTATTCTTACACTAATGACCACTCATCCCCATTCATCACCATTATTCCTCGTTTAGTGGAATCCATTAGTATGACTCCCAGGCGTGTAAGTCTGTGCACAACTTTCGCTAGCTCTCTTTTTTCTTCCTCAACATAGGAATTACTACCCATAGACAACCTAGTTAAGGAATCACCAACACATTAGCCTTAGCTTGGTGGTAAAGAATACTAATATCATAATACTTGAGTAATTATATCTACCTCCTTTGTTTGAGATTAAGTTCTTTCTGAGTGAACACATATTGTAGGCTATTGTGATCGGTGAACATATAGAGATTAACACCATACAAATAATGACGCCATATCTTCAAAGAGAACACTACAATAGCGGATTCTATTTCATGGGTTTGATAATCATTCTCGTGAACATTTAACTATTGGGAGGCATAAGTTAAAACTTTGTTATTCTGCAGTAATACATAGCCAAAGTTGTCTCTAGATACATCAAAATACACCACAAAACCTTGATTACAATCCGGTAAGGTCAAACCTGGGGCAGTAGTTAACCTTTTTTTCAAATCTTGAATGATTTTGTTACAAGATTTAATAGCCAGCCAAACCCAAGAAACTCCTCATATCAGTTGGAGATGTGGGTCTAGGCCAACTCTGCACTGCCTTTGCCTTTTGGGTATCAACTCTAATTCCCTCACTAGACATTATGTGTCTTAAGAATGCCACATATTGTAGCAAAAACTCACACTTAGAGAACTTGGTATATAACTGTAACATTTCGAAAATCCAAGACGTGTATTAAATCCTAAAACATGTGTCACAAGGTCTAGACACTATTTTTAAGTCCACTTTATTGAATATAGGTCATTTAGGAAGTTTAGAAACCAAAAAGTTCAAGAACGTCCTGAAATTTGTTCAAAGAGGTACTAGCCTGCCTTAGCCTATTTGACTAGTTTTTAAGAGTCGGAAATTCATGAAATTTAGTGGAAAGCTGTATGAAATATATTAAAGTCAATAAATGGTTTAAACTTCTTGGTACGACTCCCCAAGGACAATCCAAGGGCCCTTGAGGAGGACCCTACCACGTAGGAGGCAGCACTGCCTGGGCAATGTCTAACCACGAGAGGCCATAAACGGTTCGTGTGTGGATCGACGAGGCATCAATTCAAACCGTCATCCAACACTTAGACATATTGATGGAGCCCTCGCCTGCACAAGTCTCTTACACAAATGGCGAGTGTGCAGGACGGAAAGGTGACAAGTCGCCGACTTACAGACGGACCGTCGATTGGGGTCTCGTCTGTGAGGGTCCATTTTTCTGCACGTATTAAGTTGAGTACAATTTAATTAATTAAGGGGTTTGATTATTAGTTAGGGGATTAAGGGAGACTTATTATGTTAATTAACCCATAATATAAAGACCCCAACCCCATTTGACTAATTACAACTCACAAAACAAATCCTCTTCTTTCTCTCTTCATTCTCTCTCTATTGGAAGACACCATTGAAGACCAAGCTAGGGAAGGGTTTTGGGGGCTGTAAAGGGGAGATTTCACAATCAAATCTTCATCAAATGTTGAGGTATGGGATATATTCACCTTTGAGACTTCTTTCCTCAAAAGGTTCAGTCAAAGTATTTCTAAAAGTTGAGTTTTCAAGTGGGTTTCACCTAATCTTGAAATTGATGTTGTGAACTAAGTTCTTTATAATTTATTTAAGATATAATGGATAGCTTAACATGTATTTTAACTTGATTATTATAATTGTTGATGGTTTGGTCTAAATTGTAGAACATGATCCTCAACCATTAACCCTAGGTGGTGATCTTTACATGTATTGTATAATGTTTATTCAATTGAATTGATTATTGATTAGATTACTATCCTATGTTGTTATTATGAATATATTGAGATGAATTCTAGGTTTATCATTATAGTTCTTGAGATGTGGACTTAGGTTATGAAGTATAATGTGAAATTGACCAAAGTATCTTGTCTTAATCTATGATCTAGTATTGAATTGTGTTATAGTGATTCAATCGGCCTTGTTATTCAATTGGATATCATTGTGTGTTGATGTTACTCCCATAATTGGGTTGAGTTATGGGATGATTGTAAGACCTTGATGATGAACTATAAAGGAGATTTGGTAAGTCTTGTGATCCCTATACTTTAATTCAAATTATGGTGAATTGTTATTTAGTCATGATGTTATATTGGAGTATGCCTTGATTAGGTTTGATAGGGTGGTATGATGTTGACTTGAAATGTCTTGACTATGGTTGTGAGGTTGATTAAGATGAAATGTTCTAAGGATGTTGATGACTACCAATGTGCCTTATTATGAATGAATATGTAAATGTGTTAACCTTACTTATATGGATTGTGATGAAAGAATTATATTCATGCAATTCATATTGAGCTATGATGATGATGATTATACAAGGGCTAGACCCTATGACCTAAACTTAGTTATGATTGATAAATAAAGACATTAAAGACATTTTAATAAAGGGACTTAGCTTAGCACCGAGTGAACTTTAAAATGGGAGGTGATGACTTTCCATAGAGGAAAAGTTACCCTATAGTTCTATATCTGAGTTGACTCCCCTTTTGAGGGATATTATTTCAATGGATTCCCATGAGAGGAGGCCCCAATAAGCAAGTGGTATAAAGAGGGAAGACCTATATCTTATTTCTTGAAATATGTTGCCCCCATGGGAAGACTATTTAGTGGATCCACCTAGGAAGCTATGTTTATATTTTGTTATACTTTGGCCAGTAGACCATCTTCCATTGGTGTAAGGTTTTACAACACTAGATTCAAAACATAGCTCATGTGGTCTATGTCTGTTAAGGAATGTTTTCCCTAAACTAAAATGACGTAATGATGTATAATCCAACTAGAGTTACTTGAGGGGTTTGACTTTGCCTAGGTAGGGGTATGGGACTCTGCCTATGTCTTGCACTAGTTTTCCCTCTTAGAAGCTTTAGGAGGTTAGTATTATGTATGTATATGATGATAAATTATGATGATGTGGTGATCTTACATGTCAATGATATTATATAATAATGCTAATGCTTATGAACATGTAATTGGTCCTTATTGTTAAAGTATGAAGTTATGTATATTGAAGACTATGTTATGTGGAGTAGGTTATTAGTCTTGGTTCTTGTTGGGTTACTTGATTGAGTAAGGTTATCGGGCTTTGCTTGGTCATTGCACTTGTTAACTTTATGGGAATTCATGATTAGTTGTCTTGATTTATTGTGATATGATAAACTCTTATTCATGATTGTGATGGTTATTACTTTATGATAGAGTCGTATTGGATTATGGGTTCAAATCTGTTGATATGTATATGACTTGTTTGATTTGTTGAATATGTCTTAATGATTGGCATGACTTTATTGATTGTGCATAAGGCTTATAAGGCTTTTAAAGGGTAAAATGGCATGATTTAACTAAATGTCCCTTTCTAGCATGTTTTGATGTTATATGTGCATTTGGTCTCATACTTAGTCGAAGTGGCGTACTAACCCCATTTTCTCCCTTTTCCCAAACATTTTAGGTTTTCGTCGTTGAAGGCTCATTTGAGACGACTTGAAGAGGAATTGAATATTCTCTACCATCCGAGTGGGTAGGTCCTCACTTTCTGAGGGTGATGCCAATATCTAGCCTATGGAGTTGCTTTACTTTTTAGACTCTTACATTCATTCTATTTCATTTGAGTACGATTTGTATAAGCCTATATGTGGCTTCTTAACATTGATGTAGGGCTATTCCCAAATTGCTATTATAATTTTAGATGGTTATGAGATGAGATAACCTTGAGGCTATATTCTTTGTTATATATATGTATGTGCAATAAAAGTTGAAGACTATCTAATTTTACTATATGAAGGGTCTATGTATACTCGATATTATTATATATATATATATATGTATGTAGAGGTCTATGTAAAGCTCAATGTATACGTAGTAAAAGTTTTTAATTTTCCATATTTTTGGCCTATGAATGTTTGACGAATGCTAAGAGGTTAGTCTTAGTCCTCATAGAGGACGCCGACGCCGGTTACGTCTAGGGGGTATTCCCCGGTTCTGACAAACTTGGTATCACAACATGAGGATGAATATCTTTGATGTTGATGTCTCTCTCAACCATATCTATGTAGATTCATACTCATAACTGTGAAGCGCGACACACTTATAAATAGGAATCTATGTGATGCTTAGGGATCTCTCTCTTTTTTGAAATCCAATATCGTGCCTCTAGAGTAACTATTGTGTTCTTCCATCTAAACCTTGTATTTTTGTTATAGACAATGAATACTCGAAGGAATGTGGCTCGAAGACTTGAGGAAGAGATTGCTAATGCGGGAGCTCCTCCCCGTGGTGATCAAGTTCCACCTCTTGAAGAAGAAGCTAATGTTGAACAAGCTCCAGTCAATCGTCCACCTATGACGGATGGTGACATAAGGGCTGCCCTTTTCCAATTGGCCCAAGCTGCAACTATTCAAGACTAAGCAATGACGACCGAAGTTAATCGGGAAGTTGTGCCCCGAGCCAATCAACAAGTCTCTACCATTGCATCCCGTCTAAGGGATTTCACTAGGATGAATCCTCCCACTTTCTATGGGTCCAAGGTGGAAGAAGACCCCCAAGAGTTCACTGATGAAGTCTACAAGATACTCTTTGCTATAGGATTGTCTACTAGTGAGAAGGCCGAGTTAGCCACATACCAACTCAAAGATGTGGCTGAAACTTGGTATGTTCAATGGAGGGACAATATGCCTCTTAGGGATGGACCGGTGACTTGGGAGATCTTCAAGAATGCTTTTCTTGATTGGTTCTTTCCTAGGGAGATGAGGGAAGATAAAGTGGTGTAGTTCATCAACCTTCGTCAAGGAGGTATGAGTATGATTGAATACTCCATGAAATTTACTTAATTGTCAAAATATGCTTCTTATTTTGTTTTCGATCCTAGAGATGAAATGAGCCGCTTTGTGTATGGGGTGTCGAAAGACTTCCAAGAGGAGTGTCATTCGGCTATGCTACATGACAACATGAACATTTCCCGTCTTATGGTGCATGCTAGAGAAATGGAGGAGGCAAGGTCTAGGAGGAAGAGTAGAGATGATAAAAGGGCAAAATCTTATGATAGTGGTTCTTCAAAGAATAGGCTTGAGTTCCAAGACAAGCCTAAGTTCAAGAAGAGGTTCTCTAAAAAAGTTCCATCCAAGTTCCCTAAGGCTCGTAATGATTAGGTGGATAAACCTAGGGCTCAAAAGGGAAGGAGTGGAACTCACCAAATGAGAAGACTACATGTGCCAAGTGTGGAAAGGGTCATTTTCGCAAATGCTTGGTTGGAACGGGAATTTGTTTTGGTTGTGGCAAGATTGGCCACAAGGTTAGAGATTGCCCTAATATGAAGGGTCAATAGAAGAGCGCTCAAGCAAGTGGTTCTAGTGATGCTCCTAAGAAGAACCACTTTTATGCTCTTCGTACTAGGGGTGAGCAAGAGACCTTTCCCGATGTCGTGACCGGAATATTGAAAGTTTTCTCTATTAATGTTTATGTTTTACTTGATATGGGCGCTACTTTGTCTTCTGTTACACCTCTTGTTGCTAAAAAGTTTGATACTTTACATGATATCTTGGCTGAACCCTTTTTAGTGTCTATTCCGGTGGGTGAGTCAGTAGTTGCAAAGATGGTATATAGAAATTTTCCTATCATGTTGCCCAATAGAGTTTCCAATGTTCATTTAGTAGAACTAGATATGCTTGATTTAGATATCATTTTGGGTATGGATTGGTTACATGCTTGTTTTGACACTATTAATTATAGAACGAGGGTGGTGAGGTTTAATTTCCCAAATGAACCTGTTGTTGAGTGGAAGGTGGGAAGTATTATTCCTAGAGGTCGTATCATTTCTTGTCTAAAAGGATGCAAAATGATCTCAAAGGGTTGTCTTTATGACATAGTAAGAGTCCAAGATTTGAACTCCGAAATTCCTCCCATTAAGTCGGTCCCCATAGTGAGTGAATTTTTAGAGGTTTTTCCTAATGACCTTCCTCATATTCCTCCCGAACGGGAAATTGATTTTTTTTTCAATTTGCTACCGTAAACGAATCCCATTTCAATTCCTCCTTATCGGATGGGTCCGACTGAATTGAAGGAGTTGAAGGCACAACTCAAAGATTTACTAGACAATGGTTTCATAAGACGTAGTATTTCTCCATGGGGTGCTCTGTTTTGTTTGTGAAGAAGAAGGATGGGTCCTTGAGAATGTGTATTGATTATATCCAACTCAAAAAAGTCACTATTAAGAACAAGTATCCTCTCCCTCGGATTGACAACTTGTTTGATCAACTCAAAAAGGCAAGCTACTTTTCTAAATTTGACTTGAGATCGGGGTATCACCACTAAGGGTGAGAGGAGAGGATATATCAAAGACCACATTTCGGACTAGATATTGGCACTATGAGTTATTAGTTATGTCCTGTGGTGTCAATAATGCTCTGGCGACGTTTATGGACCTAATGAATAGGGTGTTTTGAAGTTACCTAGATTCATTTGTCATTGTCTTCATTGACGACATCTTGATATATTCAAAAAATCAGGGTGATCACATGGGTCATTTGAGGGTGGTATTGCAAACCCTTAAAGAACATCAATTGTTTGCCAAGTATAGCAAATGTGAGTTTTGGTTGAGGTCGGTGGCATTTCTTGGTCATATCATCTCTAGTGAGGGAGTTGAGGTTGATCCAAGGAAAAGTGAGGCGGAATGAAGTTGGCCTAGACCATTGACTCCAACTGACATTAGGAGTTTCTTGGGTCTAGCGGGTTACTATCAGAGGTTTGTGGATGGTTTTGCGTCCATTGCATCTCCCTTGACTACTTTGACCCAAAAGAGTAAGAAGTTTGAGTGGTCGGAGGCATGTGAAAAGAGCTTCCAAATCTTGAAAGATAGGCTTACTTCCGCTCCAGTGTTGACTTTACCGGAGGGTACAAAGGGCTTCGTTGTGTATTGTTATACATCCCGTGTGGGTTCGGGATGCGTGCTTTTGTAACATGGGAAGGTGACTGCCTATGCTTCTAGACAACTTAAGGTGCATGACAAGAACTATCCCACTTATTATCTTGAGTTAGTGGCCATAGTGTTTGCCTTGAAAATATGGAGGCATTACTTGTATGGTGTTCATGTTGATGTGTTTACCGACCATAAGAGTCTCCAATATGTGTTTACCCAAAAGGATTTGAATCTCCGACAAAGAAGGTGGTTATAGTTGTTGAAAGATTATGACATGAGTGTCCTCTATCACCCCGGCAAGGCCAATGTGGTGGCAGATCTCTAAGTCGTATGACCATGGGTAGTGTGTCTCATATAGAAGAAGCCAAGAAAGACCTAGTGAAAGATGTTCATAGGTTGGCTAGATTTGGTGTTAGATTGGAAGGTTCTCCAAATGGTGGTGTCATGGTCTATCATAACTCCGAATCATCCTTGGTTGTTGAAGTGAAGTCCAAACAACACCTTTATAAACCATTAATAGAGTTGAAAGAATCGGTCCTTGGCAAGTTTAATGAGTCATTCTCCTTGTGGGGGATGGTGTTTTGAGGTATCAAGGGCGGTTGTGTGTTCCTAATGTTGATGATTTAAAGAACCGGATTCTTGAGGAAGCTCATGGGTCCCGTTATTCCATTCAGCCGGGAACAAAGATGTATCATGACCTTAGGAAAGTGTATCGGTGGGAAGGTTTAAAAAGGAACATAGCGGAGTTTGTTGCTAAGTGTCCAAATTGCCAACAAGTGAAAGGCGAACATCTAAAGCCGGGTGTCTTACTACATGAAATCCAAATTCCTATTTGGAAGTGGCAAGACATTAATATGGATTTTGTGGTAGGTTTTCCTATACTCAAAAACAATATGACTCCATTTGGGTAGTGGTCGATAGGTTGACCAAGTCCGCTCATTTTATTCCCGTCAAGTCTACTTATTTGGTTGAAGATTATGCAAAGATCTTCATAGATGAGATTGTGTGTCACCATGGTATTCCGTTATCCATCATATCAGTTAGGGTGCACAATTCACCTCTAGGTTTTGTAGGTTATTCCAAGAAGGGTGTGGTACTAAGGTGAAGTTCAGTACCGCTTTTCATCCCAAACGGATGGTCAAGAGGAACGTACTATTCAAACCCTTGAGGATATGCTTTGATATCATGTCATTTATTTCAAGGGAAGTTAGGATAATCAATTGCCTTTGGTAGAGTTTGCCTAAAATAATAGTTTCTATTCATCCATTTCCATGGCTTCCTATAAGGCCTTGTATGGTAGGAGGTGTAGGTCTTCTATTGGGTGGTTTGAAGTCGGTGAGTCTTAGATTCTTGGTCCCTATTTGATTTATAAGACCTTGGAGAAAGTTCATATTATAAGGAATCGCTTGCAAACGGTATATAGTCGGCAAAAGTCTTATGCCGATCATAGGAGAAGTGATATAGAGTTTGAAGAAGGTGATAAGGTGTACTTGAAAATTTCACCTATCAAGGGGCGGTTAGATTTGGCAAGAAAGTGAAGTTAATTCCTCATTATGTGGGTCCCTATGAAATCTTGCAAAGGGTTGGTAAGGTTGCCTATGATTTGAGGTTGCCTAGTGAATTGGCTTCGGTTCATCCAGTTTTTCATTTTTCAATGTTAAAGAAGTGTATCGGTGATCCCGAGTCCATTATTCCTATTGAGGGTTTCGGTATCAAGTATAACCTCTCTTATGAGGAGGTTCAGGTTCAAATACTTGATAGGGAAGTAATGAGGTTGAGGAACAAAGAAGTGGTTTCCGTAAAAGTGTTATGGAAAAAGCACATAATTGAGGGTGCAACATGGGAGGCCGAGGCCGACATGAAGTCCCGTTACCCTCATCTTTTTGATAATTAAGGTTATCCATTCTTCTTAATCATATAAATATGACTAGAAATTGAAGTTTCTTGGTTTCAAGTGAAGTTATGCAAAATGTGCAATTTTGAATGAAATTCGAGTAAGGTTACAGTGAATAGTGCTTAAAACTTGAAATTTTGCTTTTGGCTTGTTTGAGTTATGTTGTGCATTTTGACATAGTGCGTCTTCATGAAGTGATATGTCGCATGTTGATAAGTTGAACTTTGTTCTAATAGACTCTATAGCATGTTGAGCTCATGTTATTGTTGTGAG
This sequence comes from Solanum sitiens, assembly GCA_016801875.1. Taxonomy (NCBI): domain Eukaryota; kingdom Viridiplantae; phylum Streptophyta; class Magnoliopsida; order Solanales; family Solanaceae; genus Solanum; species Solanum sitiens. The sequence goes on from JABWTJ010000395.1 coordinate 671,244, forward strand.
AAGGAAATTCCTCATAATTAAATTTTTGAGTCTTATGTGTGGTAATTGAAGTTTTGAATTGCCTTGTAGAAGTAATATGACTTATTTTGTCTTGTAATGTTGTTGGTCGGGATGCTAGTCTTGAGTCTATTCCTTCCTTCAAAAAGAGTTTTTGTGTCATTATGGGACGAATGTTCCTAAGGGGGGATAATGTTACACTTCGAAAATCCAAGACATGTATTAAAACCTAACACAGGTGTCACGAGGTCTAGACACTGTTTTTAAGTCCATCTTAATGAATATGGGTCATTTAGGAAGTTTAGAAACCAAAACGTTCAAGAACGTCCATGACGTCCGGAAATTGGTTCAAAGAGGTAATAGCGTGCCTTAGCCTATTTGACTAGTTTTTAAGAGTCGGAAATTCATGAAAATTAGTGGAAATGTATATTACATATATTAATTTCAATTCATGGTCGAAACATCCAGATACGACTCCCCAAGGACCAACCAAGGTCCCTTGAGGAGGACCATAGCATGTAGGAGGCAGCACTGCCTGGGCAGTGTGCAACCACGAGAGGCCATCAACGGTTCGTGGGTGGATCGACGGGTTGTCGATGATAACCATGATCCAACACTTAGCCAAATTGATGGATCCCTCGCCTGCACAAGTCTCTGACCAAAACGACGAGTGTGTAGGACGGAGGGGGGGGACTAGTCGTCGACTCACAGATGGAACGTCGATCGGGGTCTCGTCTATGAGGGTCCATTTTTCTGCACGTTTTATGTTGAGTCCAATTAAATTAATTAAGTGGTTAGGTGATTAGTTATGGGATTAGAGGAGCCTAATTAAGTTAATTAACCCCCAATATTAATACCCCAACCCCATTAGACTAATTACAACTCACAAAACAAATCCTCTTCCTTCTCTCTGCTTTTTCTCTGTATTGGAAGACACCATTGAAGACCAAGCTAGGGAAGGGTTTTGGGGGATGTAAAGGGGCGATTTCACCATCAAATCTTCATCAAATGTTGAGGTATGATATCTATTCACCTTTGAGACTTCTTTCCTCAAAGGGTTCATTCAAAGTAATTATAAAAGAGTTTTCAATTAAGTTTCACCTAATCTCGAAATTGATGTTGTGAACTAAGTTGTTTATGATTTCTTTAAGATATAATGGATAGATTAACATGTTTTTTTAACTTGATTATGATATTTTTTGACGGTTTGGTCTAAATTGTAGAACATGATCCTCAACCCTTAACCAAAGGTGGTGATCTTGACATGTATTGTATAATGTTTATTCAATTAAATTGATTATTGATTAGATTACTATCCTATGTTGTTATTATAAATAGATTGAGATGAATTCTAGGTTTATCATGATAATTCTTGAGATATGGACTTAGGTTATGAAGTATAATGTGAAATTGACCTAAGTATCTTGTCTTAAGCTATGATCTTATATTGAATTGTGTTATAGTGATGCAATTGGCCTTGTTATTCTATTGGATATCATTGTGTGATTATGTTGCTCCCCTAGTTGGTTTGAGTTATGGGTTGATGGTAACATCTTGATGATGAACTATAAAGGAGACTTTGTATGTCTTGTGATCTCCATACTTTACTTCAAATTATGGTGAATTGTGATTGATTAAGTCATGACGTTATATTGGAGTATGCCTTGATTAGGTTTGATAGGGTGGTATGATGTTGACTTGAAATGTCTTGACTATGGTTGTGAGGTAGATTAAGATGAAATTTTATGAGGATGTTGATGACTACCAATGTTCCTTATTATGAATGAATATATAAATGTGTTAACCTTACTTATATGGATTATGATGAAAGGATTATATTCATGCAATTCATATTGAGATATGATGATGATGATTATACAAGGGCTAGACCCTATTACCTAAACTAAGTTATTATTGATAAATAAAGACATTAAAGACATTTCAATAAAGGAACTTAGCTTAGCACCGAGTGAACTTGACAATGGGAGGTGATGACTTTCGATAGAGGATTACCGTATAGTTCTATATGTGATGTTGACTCCCCTTTTGAGGGATACTCATTCAATGGATTACCATGAGAGGAGGCCCAAATTACCAAGTGGTATGAAGAGGGAAGACCTATATCTTAGTTCTTGAACTATGTTGCCCCCATGGGAAGAGTATCTAGTGGATCCACCTAGAAAGCTATGTTTACGTTTGGTTATACTTTGTCCGGTAGACCACCTTCCATCAGTGTAAGGTTTTACAACACCGGATTCCACACTAAGCTCATGTGGTCTATGCCGGTTAAGGCAAGCGTTCGCTAAACTAAAATGAAGTAATGATGTATAAACCAACTAGAGTGACTTGAGGGGTGTGACTTAGCCTAGGTAGGGGTATGGGACTCTACCTATGCCTTGCACTAGTTTGCCTTGATAGAAGCTTTAGGAGGTTAATATTTTGTATGTATATGATGATAAATGATGATGATGATGTGGATATCTTACATGTAAATGATATTATATGATAATTATAATGCTTATGAACATGTAATTGGTCATTATTGTTAAAGTATGAAGTTATGCATATTGAAGACTATGTTATGTGGAGTAGGTTATTAGTCATGGTTCTTGTTGGGTTACTTGATTGAGTAAGGTTATGGGTCTTTGCTTGGTTATTGCACTTGTTTACTTTGTGGGGATTCATGATTAGTTGTCTTTCTTTATTACGATATGATAAACTCTTATTCATGCTTGTGATGGTTATTACTTGATGATAGAGTCGTATTGGATTATGGGTTCAAATATGTTGATATGTATATGACTTGTTTCATTTGTTGAATACGTCTTAATGATTGGCATGGCTTGATTGATTGTGCATAAGGCTTTCAAAGGGTAAAATGACATGATTTAACTAAATGTCCCTTTTTAGCATGTTTTGATGTTATATGTGCATTTGGTCTCATACTTAGTACAAGTGGCGTACTAACCCCATTTTCTCCCTTTTCCCAAACACTTTAGGTTCCATTCATTGAAGGCTCATTTGTGACGACTTGAAGAAGACTTGGATATTCTCTACTATCCGAGTGGGTAGGTCCTCACTTTCGAGGGCGATGCCAATATCTAGCCTATGGAGTTGCTTTACTTTTTAGACTCTTACGTTCATTCTATTTCATTTGAGTACGATTTGTATAAGCATATATATGGCTTCTTGACATTGATGTAGGGCTATGCCAAAATTGCTAAGATCGTTTTAGATGGTTATCATATGATAGAACCTTAAGACTATATTCTATGTTATATATATGTATGTTAAATAAAATTAGAAGACTATGTAATCTTCCTATACGAAGGGTCTATGTATACTCGATATGACTATATATATATGTGTATGTAGAGGTCTATGTAAACCTCAATGTAGACGTAGTAAAAGTTTTTAATTTTTCCGTATTTTTGGCCTATGAATGTTATGGCGAATGCTAAGAGGTTAGTCTTAGTCCTCAAAGAGAACGACGACGCTGGTTGCATCTAGGGGGTGCTCCCCGGTTATGACAACAACTCTCTATCATTCATTCTAGAGAACTATTATGAGATGACTAGCACAATATTTTTCATTTCTTGAATATATTAGTATGTCATCAATGAAGACGATAACAAACATATCTAAATAAAGTTTGAAGACTCTGTTCATAAGTTCCATGAACGCTTCTGGTGAATTTATCGAACCAAAGGACATGGCTAGAAACTCATAATATCCATATCGGGTTCTGAATGTTGTCTTTGGAAACTCACATTTCCGCACTTTTAATTGATGGTAGCCAGACCTGAGGTCTAGTTTCGAAAAACATGCGGTACCATAAATTTTATCGAATAAATCATCAATCCTTAGAAGAGGAAACTTGTCCTTCATGGTAAACTTGTTCAACTAATGGTAATTTATACACATCCTACTTGAACCATCTTTCTGCCTAACAAATGAGACTACAGCGCCTCAAGGTGAGACACTTGGTCTAATGAAATCTTTCTCAATGAGGTCTTTCATCTTCTTTTTAAGCTCTTTCAACTTTACTGGTTCCATTCTATATGGCGGAATATGTAAAAGACAGGTATCTCGAATAATGTCTATATTGAAGTCTACCTGCCTCTTAAGAAGGACTCCACGGAGATCATCTCGAAAGACTTTTCTAAGTTCTTTTACTACTACAAGTGACTGAATAGAAGGTACCTCAAAACTAGAGTCATTAAATTGGACTATGTGATAGACACACCCCTTGGAAACTAACTTCCTTGCCTTAAGGTACGAAATAAAGTGACCCTTAGGCATTGCTGAAGTGCTTTTTTACTCCACGATTGACTCATTTTGAAACTGAAACTTGAAAAATCAAGTCCAACAATCATCAAAGGCATAAATGGAATTAAGCCAGTCAATACCAAGAATGAAATAAAAACGTACCAAGTCTAACTCAATTATATCAACCATGGTGCTATTGTTATGGACAAATGGGACAATCATGGTAGACTCTCTCTACTAGAATAAACTATCAAACAGGTATAGAAATATTTAATTGTTTTGTAAGTTTCTCAGGGATAACATCAAAATTCAGAGAAACATAAGGAGTTACAAAAGATGAACTCACTCTTGGATCTTGCAAAGCATAAATGGTAAAGTCAAAGACTTGGAGCATACCAACAAAAACATCTGGCAATTTCTGTTGCTCTTACCTATTATTCATAGCATACAAGTTGTTTGCTCCCCCCCCCCCCGCCAGTATCAGTAGTAGGCCATGTAGGTGCAACTCTTTTTAGTGGAGCAACTAAACTTTATTGGGCTATATTACCCCAATTACAATTTCGTTGCTTGTTCTTTAGATACTCTCTCATGAAATGCCTATTCTTAAAACACTTAAAACAACCAATGGAGCCCTCACAATAAGTAACTGAATGGTTCCTACCACAGTTCACAAATGTAGGAGGCTTAATACCCCTTTGTGCCATGCTATTCTAAGAATAAGCAGGTTTAACTCTGAATTCTTATTATTGTACTCACCTTTGTTTTTAGGTGCAAGTGCACTAGTAGATGATGGATAGGCTCCCTTCTATTTCGTTTGGATAGATGAGTGATTGACATTACTCTTCTGCTTCCCGGACTCATTCCGTGTCTTGGACCTCATGTTCTTAAACTCTTCTCTATCCCTAAATTTGTCTTCCTCAACCTTCTTTAAATAGACCATCAACTATGAAATATCTATTTTGTCTATCAGCATCATAACCCTACCTACAATACTCGACAAACGAGACAGCCCAGCAACAAACAAACTCATTCTACTCCTTATGTTTGCAGTAATCTCCGGAGCACATCGGGATAGTTGGGTGAACTTTAGCCCATACTCATGAACACTAAGAGAATCCTTCTTAATGTCATGAAATTCTCGTACCTTATCTTTCTTCATCTCCTGGGAAAAGAAACGCCCCAAGAAGGACTCCCAAAAAAATCCCAACTCCCAAGTGGTTCATCATCGTCTCTACCCTCTTTACACTGATCAAACCAAGTACTAGCACAGTTGTTCAATTGAAATGTAGCTAGTTAACTCTTTCGTTATAAGCACCGTGTGTCACATCAAATACCTTTTTCTGCTCCTCAATGATGTTCTCTAGATCCTAGATGTATCAACTATCTTCTCCCTATATCGTCTCTGTTACCCCAACTATTTAGTCATAAGTTGAATGAGCATCCTTATGGCCTCACTCAACTCGACATTAGTAACTTCTCCTCGGGGTTACATTTTAGGCGCATTAGGTACCCATTATTCCAGAGGTTCAACATTTCTCCTACCTTGATGACCTCTAATTAGTCTTCGTGGTGGCATGATTATATAAAAAATTGTACAAGCACAAATTAAAGAGAAACTTTTTAGAGATCAAACACTAATGAGTGAAATGTGTGTGAAAGAAGTAAGAAAGTTTCCTATGTGTTCTTTCCTCCTAATAATAGATGTGGCGCGCTTCATACTGATAAATAGGACTGTACATACACGACTTATAGACTCCATAGGACTCTTGAACAAGGGTCTGACACCAAATTCATCACGCCCCGAGTGTACATCCTTAGAGGGACTAGCACTCGAAGACCATATTTTGTACCAAGCAAACCTTTGGCATTGCTTACTTACTCAGTAGAAGACTTAAAGCAACAAACATAAGTTCATATGATAAACTGGAATGTTATTAAAGAACATTCAACTGACCATTCAGGCAAACTCAAGTCTCAATATTGAATAATGACAATGAAAAGACTAAAGAACATACATTTGTGAGTCTATCAAGACTCTAAAACAAGTGAGATCGATGTTGGGACAAACTCCACAACATACAGATGAACTAAAACTCTAACACCCCGTATCCAAAACAGACCAGAAATTAGTTTTTCAGAAATCTGTAGGTAGAATCGATGGTCACTATCGACAGACCGTAGTCTGATCTACTACATGTACTGCCCATCTATCTTTACCACTAAAACTCTCCCAAAATTGAGTTTAGAAAAATTGGCTAAGACTCGACCCACAGAGAGACCTACGGTTCGTAAGTCAGACTACTGTCCATAGGTTGCGTCCCTGGATCAATACCCCATTTACCCAGCCTCAGACATGAACGACGATTGACCTAAACGGTCTGTAGATGGACCTACAGACCATAGGTGTGATCATAGGTGAAAGTTAGCAGTCATTTAGGAGAGAAATGTTATTTGGTCAACTTCAAATGGTCATAACTTTTAGCACAAAAGAAATTAGGTGTTCTATTACCTATAAAATGATAGATAATTGAATTAACTTTCCATAGCCACCGAGTTTGCTAAAGTACAACCTTGGAGTAAAATGTTATGCCTATTTTAGTGAAGGCCTGTCGAGCATACACAAACTACGAACCCAAACGACGGACCATCGATTGAACAATGGCTCGTCATTCCAGGTCGTCATTTGGTCTGACAGCAAACTTTCCAAAGGTCTTTTGGTCTTTTCCTAGTACGTTTAAACCCTAAGATACATCGTTTAAACTCAACATCATCAGATTTTAGTTAGTTTAAACATAGAAACATAACAAGAACTTACCGAAGTCAAACTCATAAATCAAAACATAGAAAATTAGAAGCAAGAAGGGAGAAAGAGGTCAAGAACCCTAGTTCAAGAATGCAGCAAGGTTCCATCAGTTCCAGCCCCGAAATCTAAATATTTCTCCGTGGATTTAATCAACAGTTATGTGGCATTTCACTAGTGTGTTCCTTTCACCCATTAGATCCCTAGTTTTTAGTCAGTTCTTGATTCTCTTTCCATGATTAAACCTAGGGTTTCTAGAATTACAGTAAATCATCACGAATTAGTTAGATATATGTTCCAAATCAGATTGTAAAGTAATTATTCAGTTTATCTCATAAATTTCAGAACCCTAGCTATGTATTTCTTTAGTTCTTGAATTACAAATGCTAGTTCATATACTTCAGTTACCTCATATATACATGCTTAAGCTATTAATGCATAATTATCATATTAATTATTGCATTCTCAGTTTGCATGTTCTGTTTTGAGCTATCAAGTATTTACAGAAACTAAATCATAATGTCTTAGTCACTTAATTCATTGGGAGTAACATAATATCGAGTTATACTCTGGTTCAGCGTACCCAAATAGTCCGAGAACTACTAGCCAAGTAGGTTGTAAGTCCCCTATATGGGCATCAATTTAGTGATCACTCCAACATGCCTTTATACCTCTAGTAGGGTATATTTGTTCCTCTCGATGTGGAGTATACATCAGACTGCACATTTAGCTCATGTGATTTTATTTTCGATTATTAGTAGCTCCCACAATTTAGTCAAACTCCATTGCATTGACCAAATTTATAGTTCAGTTAGTATTTAGTCTCAACATGTTATAAATTTGGTCATTGAATGCAGTTAGCTCAGAATTCAGTATATCATGTTCAGATTACTATACTTGTTTTTCTGCTTGTTCAGTTATGTTTTATTTCAGCTTTACTCTATCCTACATGCTCAGTACCTTTCAAGTACTGACACATACGTGCGCTACATCTTCTCATAATGTAGGTTCAGGTTCTCAGCATCCAGATCACGCCTAGATAGATTCCCGATCTCCAATTCAGCAGAATATGTGTTGAGTCCTCATTCTCTGAGGATAAGAGTCATGAGTTCATTTCAGTCTTTTGGTCATTTAGTTTCAGTTTTTGCTAGACTTAGTTGGGGCTTGTCCTAGCATTTCTAGTCAGTTAGAGATTATTTTCTTACATAGTTAGTTTCAACTTAGTATTGAGTTAATATTTTCTTTGTATTAGACTCGTCATTTTTTATATCTCAGTTATAGTATATGAGTATTCCCCATCGTTTCATTTTAATTTTAGTTTAGATTCAGCATTCAGTTTATTATCTTTAGTATGCTCATGATCATGCTAGCAGGGTTAGGTTGAGATCACTTGTGGTAGTAGGTCCCTTGTACGCGTTTGAGGGTAGATCGGGGCATGAAAAAAACTAATACTCAGAGCAATGTAATGGATCCTCTAGAAAGCAAGGAAACTCACCAATTTACTCTAAACTGCTCATTGGATCAATAGTGCACTGGATGCCGATCCTAGATACATGTGTCTATATCATATTACGGTGCAGGCCAACTGGCAACAGTACATTGAATATACAAGTATCCCAATTGAAATGCTAAAACACAAACATAGGCTTAAAAGGATTCTGAAGAACTTACATGACTCGATTAAACTCTACATGACTAGACTCATTTCAATATGAAGCAATTTAAAACAAGTGCAATATAAAGAAAAGATGTTTAAAATATCATATCAAATCTTTGTGTATGCAAGGATAAAATATAACTCTGAGATGTATGTAAAATACAAATAAAGTGTGTATATAAAATCTCACGTAAGAGCTATTCTGATGATACAACATTTTGACTCACGGTGCCTGAGCCGTCATGTACCTTGCCATTAATAAAGAACCTGAACTACTAAGTCGATCCACAAGTCTATTTTAAAAAGCACTAAAGGGATCATCTAAAATGTATGACCATTTTCTATCCATGTTGGCTACATGGTTTTTTGGGGTTGTGAGTTGTGTATTCTCCCCCATATCTGTGGTCAATACTATTCCCACAAAGAATATACTATTATCTCTTATGTTTAAAAACATATTTCCTTCTTTGAAATGAGATTTGTTCTCAAAAACATAGCTCAAAGGCTACCTTGGAAATCAATGTTTCCCCTCTTACTTTATTATGAAAGAAAACACTCTTTTCTTAAAATTAGCTCAAAGGCTCTTTGTAAATCTTAGTTTTCGTTCTTAGTAAAATGTGAAAAGATTTCAAATTTCTTTGCAAATACATATTTCCTATATACTTTTGAATAAATGAACTTCAAATCTGAACTATTTCCTTAACTCATCTTGAACATTAAGTCTTAAAACAAAGTTAAAACATTTGTAAAAGATATTTGAGTGCTTGGATAAACTTCTTTTGACTTGACTATTAACTTTACTTGAATTGACTATTAACTCTCCTCGAATTGAATTATGGATTCAAGCATTATGATTTGTGATAAGAACGACTTTATGATATTTAGAAATGATTTTAGATTGCTAAACATAAGAAACGTCTTGAAATCATCATCTTGGAATAAGTCCGCAACGCGGAGATGATTTTAAATAATTACTGACGAAGTTTAAATTAAGACAGAGGATTTCACGTCTTAACCATGACGCAGAGCAGCTATTTTCTCCCAAGGGAGCAAGTCAGCGACACAAATTTGCATTCCAGATCCTACTCGACTTATCCTTCTTCATTTTCAAGCCCCGATTCACCTCAACTCGAGTATTCTTCTCAAATTCATTTTATATCCCGATAAAATACATATGTACCCAATAACCTAGCTCAAAACAACTATAAAACTCAACTTTAAGATCTCAAAAACACCACAATTAAGACCATTTCAAGAATGACATTTGAATTCAAGATAACATGTTAAGAACATCAACGTAGGTGAACGAACCCAACACTATGCAAGAATCACATACCGTGTAGACAATTCCATTGAAAATCCAACCAAATTTGATCGTTCTTGGCAACTCTTGCTTTTTCTTTGTTCCTTTGTCGTGCGTTATTTCTTCAAAATCCCTATGTAACACCCTGTATCCAAAATTAGACAAGATTTATGCTTTTTAGAAATTGTAGGTGTAATCTACGGTCTCCATGTATGGATCATAGTCTGACCTACGGCCCGTACTGTGGGTCCGTGGATCTCCACTATAGCCCCTCACAAAATCCAGAACAGTAAATCTGCTATGTCTCGAACCATGGACAGACCTATGGTCCGTAAATCAAACCACGATCTATGGTATGTATCTATGGATCAAAATCCCATTACCCAACCTCTGACATGAACCACAATCGACCAGTACGGTCTGTAGAAGGACCTATGAACCTTAGGTCTTACAGTAGGTGAGAGTTAGCAATTAGTTAGGGGGAAATTACAGAAAGGGTCAACTTCAAATGGTCATAACTCTTAGCACAAAACGAACTAGGTCTTCCATGAACTATAATATGATATATAATTGAATCCTCTTTCCAAGGCCACCGAGTTTTCTAAAATCCTACTTTCGAGTAAAAAAATATTCTCATTTTAGTGGAGGCCTGTCAGGCAGACATGATTGACAATCCCAACCAATAGACCGAGATCGAACGACGGCCCGTAAGTCTAATCCGTCGATCACTTAGACAATAGTTAATTCAATGGTCTTTTGCTCTTTTCCTACATCATTGGACCCCTAAGATACTTCGTTTAGACCAAAATCATGACGTTTTAGTATTTTTAAGGATAGAAACAAAACGAGAACTTATCTACGTCAAATCATTAATCAAAACATAGAATATTAGAAACAAGAGAGGAGAGAAAGTTCAAGAACGCTAGTTCAAGAAAGTACCAAGGTTTCATCAGTTCCATCCCTGAACTCCATAGATTTCTCTGTGAAATTCATTACCAGGTATGTGGGATTTAACTAGTGGGTTCCTTAACCCATTGGGTCCCTAGATTTAATTCAGATTCTTTATTCCCATATTTTGATTAGACCTAGATTTGTAGAACTTCAACAGCTTATCATGAATTTGTAAGTTATATGTTCCAAATTAGATTACCATTATATTACTCAGTTTATTACATGAATTTCAGAACCCTTACTATATATTTTTTTAGTTCTTGAATTACACATTCTAGGTTAGATATCTCAGTCATTCACATATAAATGCCTCAGTTATTCATGCATCATTCTCAGATTAATTGTTGCATTTTCAGTTTGCATGTTTTGTTTGATCTATCCAGTATTTACACAAACTTTGTCAAAATCAGTTAACCTCTACATTCAGTAAGAGTAGCATAATACTGAGGTTGACTAGGATTCAACTTACCCAAATAGTCCCAGAACTACTAGCCAAGTAGATTGTAAGTCCATTGTGTAGGCATCAGTTTAGTGATCATGTAAGCATACCTTTATACCTCTTACAGAGTATACTGGGTCCTCTCGATGGGGCGTCTACATCGGACTCCAAATTTAGCTCATGTGGTTTTATTATCGATTATTAGTAGCTCCCACAATTCAGTTAGACTCTATTGCATTGACCATATTTACAGTTCAGTTACTATTCGGTCTCATCATGTTATAAATTTGGTCATTTTATCCACTTAGCTCAACATTCAGTATATCATGTTCAGAATATTATACTTTCTTTTGTGCTTGTTAAGTTATGTATTTTTTAAGCTTTGCTCTATCATACATGCTCAGTACCTTTCAAGTACGGAGGCATATATGAGATACATCTTCTCATGATGTAGGTTCAAGTACTAAGCATCAAAATCAGGGTTAGATCGATTCCCGATCTCCAGTTCACCGAATCAGTGGTGAGTCCTCATTCAACGAGGAAAATAGTCATGAGTTTATTTTCAGTATTTTTAATCATTTAGTTTCAATTTTTTTAGGCTTAGCTGGGGCCTGTCCCAGCATTTCTAGTGAGCTAGTGGCTAATTTAAGACAAAGTTAGTTTAAGCTTATTATTGAGTTAATATCTTCTTTGTATTAAACTTATCAGTTTTGATATATCTTAGTTATAGTATATGTTTGTTTTCCCATCCTTTTCATTTTAATTATGATTTTGCTTCCGCAACAGTTTATTCTCTCTAGTATGCTCATGGTCATGTCAGCTGGGTTAGCTTGGATCACTTGTGGTCCTAGGACTCGTGTCCGCCTCATGGGGTATCTCGCGGTGTGACAAACTTGGTATTAGAGCTCTAGGTTTAAGTGTCCTAGGATGTCAGAAAAATCCATACTAAATAGAGTTTATTTCATGGGTGTGAAGTGCACCAATCGAATGAGAAGGAAGCTACAAAGTGTTTTAGTAAAATCCTCACTTTTTTGTTACTCTTATTGTGCGTAAGGTATGATCTTATTCCATTCTAACACTACATTCTATGTTTCATATCATGCCTTTTCGTAGAGCTAATGCCAAGAATGCAAACACAACTCCTCCAGTCCTAGAAGAGGAAGTCTCCAATGCTGAGTTCAGGAATGTTATTAAGATGTTGGATTAGAGTGTGGCCAACCAGAACAAACGGGTTCAAGCTCCTGTGAATGCTAATGGGGGATCACCAACAACAAGGGTCCGTGACTTTGATGGGATGATTCTGCCTTAATTCATAGGATCGCAGACTGGTAATGATCCTTCTAATTTCTTGGATGAAATCAAGAAGATCTTGCACGTGATGCATGTCACTGGAATGATCAGGTTGAGTGGGAATCATACTAGCTAAAAGATGTGTCTCATATCTACTACTTTTAGTGGAAGGAGAATAGGGGTACACATGCAATTCCTATTAGTTAGGATTGCTTTAGTGAGACCTTTTGGGACAGATTTATCCCAATATAGTTGAGACAATCAAAGGCCAAGGAATTCACGAACTTAAAGCTTGGTTTACAGGATGGTCCAAGAGTATGGGCTCAAGTTTAACCAACTCTCCAGGTATGATACTCACATGGTTGTTTCCTCAAGGGCTAAGATGAATAATTTCTTGTGTGGAGTGTAAGAGTTGGTGAAAATGGAGAGCATAAATGCTATGTTACTGGGAGATATGAAAATCTTTAGGCTTATGACTCATGCTCAGAAGGTTGAGGGTGATAAGATTAGGAAACAGGCCAAGGAAATTAAGAAGTCTAGGACTGGGAACTATGACTATTCTTAGTAGAAATCATGCGGTGGAAATCGCTCGCAGAGTCAGCAGAAGTTGTCAAACCTAGCCCCTTCATCAGCTAGTGTGCCATCCTCCAAGAACAGGTATGATCAAGAGGTTAGGTCACCACGCTCTAAGTCTCATGGAAGTGTTTAAGGCACTATGACTTACCCCACTTTCCCTAAGTGTGGTAAGAACCATCCAGGTGAGTGCCCGCGCGAAAGGAAGGATTCTTTGGATGCGGTCAATCTTGTCACAGGTTGAGGAGTTGTCCTTCTAGACAGTGTAAAGGAGGTTGTAATGGTACAACTCAGTCTATAACTTCAGTAGCACCAACAAGTCGCCCGAGTTAGCCGAGTAACTCATCTGCTACTGGTAGCGGTCAGCACAAGAACAAGTTGTATGCTTTACAGGATCGCCAAGATTAGAAAGTATCTCATGATGTAATCATGGGTACGTTACGAGTCTTTGACCTTGATGTTTATGCATTGTTAGATCCAAGGGCTACTCTTTCTTTTATAACTCCTTACATAGCATTCCAATTCAGTGTTAGTCCACAAACTCTCTCAAAACCTTTCTCAGTCTCTACTCCAGTTGGTGACCCACGTATAGCTAGACGGGTATACAGAAATTGCCCTGTCACAGTATCTTAGAAAGTCATCTCAACAGACCTTGTAGAGTTACAAATGGTAAACTTCAATGTCATTCTAGGCATGGATTGGTTACATTCATGTTATGCCTCAGTCGATTGTAGAACTAGGATTGTTTGTGTTCAGTTTCCAAACAAACCAATCTTATAATGGAAGGGTAGTAGCTTAGCGCCTATTGGTTGATTCATTTCTTACCTTAAGGAAGAAACTTGATCTCTATGGGTTATCTCTATCATCTAGTTGGGGTTAAGGATTCTTGCTCTGAAACCCCAACTCTTGAGTCAGATCTAGTAGTCACTGAGTTTTCAAAATTGTTTCCTGAAGATTATCATGGAGTTCCGCCCAGAAAAGAAATCGACTTTGGAATTGATCTACTTTCATATACACATCCTATTTCTATTCCTCCTTACAGAATGGCTCCAGCAGAGCTTAAGGAATTGAAAAAGCAGTTGAAAGACCTTCTAGATAAGGGCTTCATCAGACCTAGTATTTTACCAAGGGGTGCACCAGTGTTGTTAGTAATGAAGAGAGATAGTTCTCTAAGAATGTGCATTGACTATAGATAGTTGAACAAGGTTACAATCAAGAATGAGTATCCCATCCCCAGGATTTATGACTTGTTTGACCAACTTCAAGGTGCTATTCAATTCTCAAATATAGACCTCCTATCGGGTTATCATCAGCTCAAACTCAAAGATAGTGACATTCGGAAAAGAGCCTTTAAAACTCGGTATGGTCATTATGAATTTGTAGTTATGTGGTTTGGACTAACCAATGCTCCTGCAACTTGCATGGATTTTATGAACAGAGTGTTCAAGAAGTACTTGGACTTGTTCATTATCGTTTTTATTGATGATATCCTTATTTACTCCAGGAATGAGGAAGAACATGCGAGTCATTTGAGAGTTATTCTACAGACTCTCAAAGATCGCCTGTTATTCGCTAAGTTTAGCAAATGTTAGTTCTAGTTGCAATCCATTGCTTTCCTTGGTCACATTGTATCTAGCGATGGGACCCGAGTTGATTTGCACAAGATAGAAGTAGTGAAACAACGGCCCAAACCTTCCTCTACTACCAATATCAGAAGTTTCTTAGGACTAGCGGGTTATTACAGGAGGTTCGTGGAAGGATTTTCATTTATAGCCTTACCATTGACTAGGTTGACTCAAAATATGGTCATGTTTTAATTGTAAAATAATTATGAGAAAAGCATTGCAGAATTGAAAACTAGATTGACTACAACTCGTGTCTTTACTCTACAAAAGAGTTTAGATGGTTATGTAATCTATTGCGGTGCATCCAGAGTTGGCAAAGGTTGTGTGTTGATGTAGAAAGATAAGGTTATAGCTTCTGCTTCTAAGCAACTTAGGGTGCATGAGAAGAACTATAAAACTCATGACCTCTATCTTGCAAGAATGTTTTTGTACACAAGATTTGCAGACACTAGTTGTATGGTGTTCATGTAGAAGTGTTCACTGATCATAAAAGTATTCAATATGTTTTCATCCAAAAATAGTTCAATCTTCGCCAGAGGAGATGGCTTGTGTTCCTTAAGGAATATGATATGACTGTGCATTACCATCCTATTAAGGCGAATGTAGTAGCAGATGCTCTTAGCAGATTATCTATGGGTAGTGTAGCCCATGTTGTGGAAGAAAGGAAGGAACTAGTGAAGGATGTTCACAAGGTTGATCCTATGGGAGTTCGCCTAATGAGCATATCAGTCAGTGGTAAAACAGTTAAGAATGGGGCCGAATATTCTTTTGTAGTGGACGTTAAGTAAAAGCAAGACAATGATGCATTCTAACTTTGGGTATAGTCCACAGTAAGAGAGTGGAGGTTTTCTCCCAAAGGGGAGATGGTGTACTTAGCTACCAGGGTAGATTGTGTGTTTCGTATGTGGGTGAGTTGAGAAAACATATTTTTGTAGAAGCCATAAATCCAGATATTCTATTCATTGAGGTGCCACTAAGATGTACCACGATCTCGGGGAAGTCTATTGGTGCAATGGCATTAAGACGGATATAGCAGATTTTGTGAGTAAGTGCCCCAATTGCCAGCAAGTCAAGGAGAACATTAGATACCACGAGGTATGACTCAAGAGATCGACATTCCTACTTTGAAGTGAGAAGTGATCAATGTGGATTTCATCACAGGTTTACCTCAAACTCGGAGACAACATGACCCTATTTGGGTGATAGTTGTAACAATGACTAAGTTTTCTCGCTTTTTGGCGGTCAAGACTACACAATCGGCGGAGGACTAAGCCAAGGTTTACATTAATGAAATTCTAAGGATGCATGGGGTACCCTTGTCTATAATCTCAGATAGAGGTCCTCAGTTGACCTCTAATTTCGAGAAGTCATTTCAGAAGGGTCTTGGTACTCACGTTAACCTTAGAACATCATTTCATCCATAGCCAGATGGATAGACAGAGCACACCATTCAGACCCTAGAGGATATTTTTATCGTTTATGTGATCGATTTAAAAGGTAGTTGGGATGATAACCTTTCTCTTATTGAGTTTGTCTACAACAATAGCTACCATTACAGCATTCAGATGGCCCTTATGTGGCCCTATATATGCACAGATGTAGATCTCATATTGGTTGGTTTAAAGTATGTGAAGCATCTTTGAAATGAACATATTAATTCCATTATGCTATGGAGAAAGTGCAACTCATTAGAGACAAATTTAAGATAGCCCAAAGTTGTCAGAAATCTTATGCAAATGTAAGGAGAAGGGAACTAGAGTTCAAAGTAGATGATTGGGTTTTCTTAAAAAAGTCACCTATGAAAGGGTGATGAGGTTTGGAAAGAAAGGGAAGATCAGTCCTAGATATGTAGGTCCTTACAAGATCTTGAAAAGTGTTGGAAAAGTGGCATATGAGTTTGAGTTTCCAACAGAACTAGTTACAGTGCATTCGGTCTTCCACATCTCACTTTTGAAGAAACTTGTAGGTGATCAAGCCTTCGTGGTTTCATTAGGGAGTGTGGTTGTGAAAGATAGTCTTTCTTATGAAGATGTACCAGTTGAGGTTCGTCTCCATTCGGTTAGAAAGATGAGAAAAAAGAAGTCGCTTTAGTCAAGGAGTTGTGGAAGAGTCAGTTTGTATAGGGAGCTACTTGGGAAGCAGAAGCAACCATGAAAGCCAATTATCCTCACCTCTCCCTTCTGATTCAACTCAAGCTTGAGGTAATAGTTGCTTTTCAGCTTTTCAGTCGTTCATGCGTGAATTAATCCTTAGAATTAAGTTTTCTCAGTTTGTACTTGCATTTTTAGCGTATTTGCATGTTCTTATAACTCACTATTTAGTAAAAAATTCAGTTTCTAGTATTTTGGTATAGGGATTGCAGCCCTCTCCCTCTATTTGAGAAATTCTAGTCTTCATTCGAGGACGAAAGTTCTCAAGGGGAAGATAATGTTACACTCCTTATCAAAACACAGACCAGATTTCAGCTTTTTGGAAATTGCAGGGGCAATCTACAGTTGCCACCTATGGACAGTAGTCTGACCTATGGCCCGTACTGTTGGTATGTGGTTCACCACTGTAGCCCTTCCCAAAACCCAGATTAGAAAATCAGCTAAGTCTCGACCCACGTACAGTACGGTCAATATGGCAAACCACGGTCTGTGGTTTGTGTCCGTGGATCAAGAAACCATTACCCATCCTCTTACTTTAACCACTATCAAACAGTACGGTCCGTAGATGGAACTACGAACAGTAGGCCTGACCGTAGGTGAAGGTTAGCAGTTAGTTAGGGGGAAATGTTTGAGTCGATCAACTACAAATGGTCATAATAGTTTGCAAAAACTAATTAGGTGTTCCATAACATATGATATGATCGATAATTGAATCCTCTCTCCAAGGCCATCGAGTTCGATAAAATTCGACCTTCGAGTAAAAACTTATGCTCATTTTAGTGAAGGCCTATCAAGCAAACCTGATCAATGGACCCAACCTATGGACCGGAGATCTAACTACGGCCTGTAAGTCCAATCCGTCGATCACTCTGATAGCAGTTTATTCAGGGGTCTTTCGGTCTTTTCTACTTGGTTGGACCCCTATGATACATCGTTTAGACACTAAATCATGAGGTTTCAGTATGTTTAAGACTAGAAATATAACTAGAACTTACATAAGTCAAATCATTAATCAAAACACAGAAAATTAGAAGCAAGTGAGGAGAAAAAGGTCAAGAACCCTAGTTCAAGAACGCAACAAGGTTCCATCAGTTCCAGCCCCAAAATCTAAAGATTTTTCTGTGAAATCGGGTATGTGGGATTTCACTAGTGGTTTCCTTTCACCCATTATTCCCTAGATTTCATTGAGATTCTTGATTCCCTTATCATGATTAGACCTAGGGTTTCTATAACTTTAGCAGATTATCATGAATTAGTTAGTTATATGTTCCAAATAAGATTACAATGTTATTACTCAGTTTATTACATGAATTTCAGAACCCTAGCTGTGTATTTCTTTAGTTCTTGAATTACACATGCTAGGTTAGATACATTAGTCATTCAGTTATACATGCCTAAACTATTAATGCATCATTATCAGATTAATTCTTGCATTGTCAGTTTGCATATTTAGTTTAAGCTATCAAGTATTTACAGAAACTCAGTCATAATTAGTTAACGATTTAATTCATTGGGAGTAGCATAATACCGAGTTGGACTAGCATTCAGCGTATCCAAATAGTCCCAAAACTAATTGCGAAGTAGGTTGAAAGTTCCATATGTGGGCATCACTGCAATGATCATGCCAACATGACTTTATACCTCTGGCAGGGTATATTGGGTCCTCTCGAAGGGGTTTACACATCAGACTCCACACTTAGCACATGTGGTTTTATTATCGGTTATTAACAACTGTCATAGTTTAGTTAGACTCTATTGCATTGACCATATTTACAGTTCATTTACTATTCAGTCTCAGCATGTTATAAATTTTGTCAGTGCATCCACTTAGCTCATCATTAAGTATATCTTGTTTAGAATTTTATACTTGGTTTTTTGCTTGTTCAGTTATGTATTATATTCAACTTTACTCTATCCTACATGCTCAGTATCTTTCATGTACAAACGCATACGTGCGCTGCATCTTGTCATGATGTAGATTCAGGTTCTCAGCATCCAGATCACACTTAGATCGATTCCTGATCTCCACTTCAGCAGAATCCATGGTGAGTCCTCATTCTCCGAGGGCAATAGTTATTAGTTTATTTTTAATATTTTTAGTCCTTTAGTTTTAGTTTTTCTAGACTTAACCGGGTCCTGTCCTAGCATTTCTAGTAAGCTAGTGGCTAATTTTAGACATAGTTAGTTTAAGCTTAGTATTGAGTGAATATCTTCATTGTATTAAACTCATCAGTTTTTGATATATCTAAGTTTCCCCATCTTTTCATTTTAATTATGATTTTTCTTCCACACCTGTTTATTTTCTCTAGTATGCTCAGATCATGCTACAAGGTTTAGCTTAGGATCACTTAAGGTCGTAGGTACCGTGTCCGCGTCTTCTGGGTAGCTCGGGGACTGACACCCTAGTTCTTTTTTTTCAAAAGCATAAACTAAACTAATTGAGTTTTGAACCCAAATAATTTACTAAAAACGGATTTAATATGTTGGGTAAGGTAAGAACCATACTACCCTTCTAAAATCCAGATTTGTCATTTGCTTAACAAAATAGTCCAACTTTTAAATGACATTACATACTCATACAAACTCGGAATCGTGGAAACTCGGCAGAGTTTGAAAGATTCTTCCATGACTTATCACATTATATCTGGAAGTACTCCTAAGTCATCCTAATCTAGAAGCTATTGCCACTTGAAATTGACCCCAAAATCAACTTTTCCTAACTTAAAGTTTTTTCCAATTTTTTAATTATTTCCAAATGATTATTTACGGTTCATAGCTTCTTCCTAGCTATTTCGAATTGCGAGATGTTACAATAAACTAGGTCATTTTAATCCTAATCCTAGAAAATATATAAGTCCTTTAATACTAAATATCAACCATTCTAAACGACTATTTTGAATTCCCCTAAATACCTCTTAGTTCTTCCCCCAAATATTTCTCCACATAAAAGAAGAAGTCAAGCTAGGGCTTCAAGATCAAGTCACCTAATCCTCAATTGATTGCATGCTTTTGGCATCAAGGTATAATAATATTTATTTATGAAGCTCTTTACTCAATAGAGTTCCTAAATTCTTCAATTTACAAAGTTAGAAATCTCTAATTGAAGTTAGACTTTTCTTCTATATCACGGGTACCTTTAACTAATGATTCAATTGATTTTTTATGAAGTATTATGCATGAGTTGAGAAAATTTCAATTTTAAATGATGAGTCCCCATGAACCCATGCATAACCCATGTTTCCAGTGATATCATAATATAATGTGGGTTTCGATCAATGAAATATGAGTGTATGAAGATATGCATTTTCTTTATGAAATTGATGAAAAGTCATTTAAGTTACTTTGAGAGTAACACATAAATGTTGTTAGTTTTATAAATGTAAAAGGATTTCTCACAAACTACTAAATACTGAATGTCAAAGGGTTTTCTCACATAAGGATCCTTAGAGTTGAAAGATTTTTTCAACATAACTTTGAATCAAGATGTAGGATCTATTTCAAATAAACATAGATTGGATTGACTATTTGATGTGTCTTCCATGAAATATAAGTCAAGTAATGATTTATAACTATTCCATGGGATTTGTCTTAGCATAGAGAGGATATTTATAATGAAGCTCTCTCATAGCTAGAGGTTGTGAATCTAGTAGCTATCTGCTTATCCCATAACTATGTAGCCCATAGGATGACTAAATTAGTTAGACATTAGCTAGTGGATCCACATAATTTAGAAGTCTAGGATCTTTCCTTTTCAAGTAAGGACAACCCATTTCGGTGTGGGGGAGACATAAGATTCCATGTTATAGCTCATACTGTCTCTATGTAAGTTAATCCTACTTCTACATCCATAATGATGAACTAAGGATAATTCAAGAAGTATCTCACAAGGGTTCAACGATGAGTTTTACTTGTATTTTTTCATGATTACTATGATGTTTCTAACCTATTTTTTTAACTTTGTCTTTACATGACATTAAATGTTTTAGCATTATTTATATCTTTATGCATTGCTATCATACGTGGTACATTCTATTACTAACGAATAGTCTTGCCTACATTGTTCCCAAATGTAGGGTCCCACGCTCCAGCTTCCAATCTCCGTGACTAGAGATCACTTAGTAGATATTGATGATTTGTGAGTCCTCATGTTTTGATGACGAAAGATATTATTGCTTTTGGTCTTTACATTTAAAATGTTTTACGTTATGCCAGGGTAACGCCTCGATCATTATTGATGTAATAGATGACTTTAAGACTGTTTAGACTTCTTTTTTGTTTTATAAAACTCTTTATGATATAAATTGTCTATTATAATCTCTTTATTTTCTATTATCTTGTTTATGCATGCTAAGTGACTTATGTGGAGCCTCTTCGGGTAATATATGACATGTTATGCCTAGGGTAGACTTTGAGTCATGACCACACAAAATTTTAAGGGAAGCCCCTGACTTTATTTGTCACCTAGACCCTTGTACTCACCACTTTGTCAATTGAACCCTCGAACCCTGTTAAACTAAACATTTAAGACACTTTGTTTGACTATGTACTAGTCTGTGAATTACAAATGCATCCACGAAGCTTGCCACATAATTTTAGAAATTTACATAGGAAATTTCGTGTTAAAATTAATTCACTTTTTCTTTTATACCTCAATTTCGTTCTTTTTCAATTATACCAGACCCTCATACTCTATCTTGGCTCGATTCCATTGCTGATATCTACAAAATTTTTATTTATTTTTTGTAAGTTGTTTGAGTTCAGATTTAACTATATACTTGCAAGTTTGTTAACTTGTTATTATATCTTTTCTTTTGAAGTTCTTTTTGGTGTTTGATTTTGGATTTTGTTGTATTTTAGGGGTTTAGGGTTTAGAACTTTTGTTAGAGCTTATGGTATTAATTTTGGAAAAAGTTTGATTTATTACATACCTTATATAGACATAATTGTAAAGTTGTTATGCATCAATGACATTTGTTTTGAATATGTTGTGATTCTAGATTTATAATCATACAATTCATCTGAAATAAGGTTTTGTCAATTGCATTGGATTTCGTCTTGTTAGTGGTCCAATTGGATAATTATAGAGATTTTTAATTTTTTGTAATCCACAAAGAATTAGATATGAATTACTCTTTTTTGTTTTAAGTATTCTTGATACTTTGCCGGCATTGTATCATTACAGCTTCGACGATTGTAACGCTTGATATACATTATAGAGGTTGTTTCTTATAAAGACACATGACTGAGGTGTGCCAATGGAATTTTTCATCTTGAAAAATAGAAATACATGTGGATGAGCTACATATCTCGTTTTTTCAATAAATTAGCTAGAGAATTGTGAGTTTATATAGTTGAAACCATTTCGTGTAATTTAACAAAAGAGGTTGTTATAACATGTTAAATAATGATGCTGATTTGTTCGTATATATTAACAGCTTTAAAGGTTATGACATTCTTGTTGTATATGTGGTACATCAAATTAGTACCCCTTAATTGTTGAGGATGATAAAAAGGTACAACTATCCCAATTGTTGACTCCAAAAAAAGTAAGCCACATATATTTTTATAAAAGCTAGGGCTAATGTATCTTCCCCTCAACGATATGATAAAAATGTCAATACAAATACAGAAGTAGATCAACAACCTAGGGTAGATAAAGGAAAGAATAAGGAGACCGGTTCTCCCGAGGTTTCTTTAGATGACTTAGATGAAGATGAAGGTGAAGGTAATAACTTTTCTTCTTGCAACCTTCAAACACCTTAGAATCTGATGTAAATTTAGATGTTTAAAAGTTTCGTTCTTTGTCACTTTATGATGTTGATGAGAACATTGATAACTTAAGTGACTTGGCTGATAAATTATATAAAGCTAGACAACCAAACATTCAAGAACAAGTTAGTAAAGATAGCTTCTAGAATAATGTAGAGGAGATAGCACTGGTTTTATAGGTATAGATATTGGTTTGCAGATATTAATGAGTGGGAATGACCTATATTTTGGTAGCATAGTTCTTGGATGTGATAGTAGTGAAGATGACTGAGATATTGTTCAGTCTGATGGGGTTGTAGATCTACCAACTAGGAATGTAAGTACAAATGTCTAATTTATTTTAGTCGTATATGATTTAGGTGAATAATGTTGAGTTCAGAGAAGCAGTACAAACTAAGTGTATTCAGAAGGGTGTGAACCTTAAACAAAAACCTAACGAAAAGGAGAGTATCACGGAAAGTGTAAGAAGAGGTGTCATTGACATATTCTTGGGAGTATTGATGGTAATACTGTAAATTCTATTATGAAGACATATTTTCCTATCTATAAGTTTTGCAAAAGAACAAGAAACAACTTATGTAATCCAGAGTATATTAATAAGAGTTATAAAGAGAGAATCATGAGTGAGCCTAGAATCAGACTCCATCAAATTCAAGGGTTGTGAAGAAAGGGATTTTGGACTTTATATTAGCAAAGTAGTAGTAGAAGAGAAAAAATAAAAGTTTTGAATGATCATATGCGTGATTTCGTAGAGTCATTTTTTAGATTGTATTGTTTTGCTTAGCATTTACACTCTACAAGGAACTATTGTGGTTGATAGGACCTATAAGAATATAATTCCTGCAATAGAGGTATTTATGGGAATTTACATTTTACTTGGAGCAGAAAAAGGGATAATTTCTTTTGATACTGCATTTCGAAAGGGTGCATGTAAAGTTGAACTGTTGAGTTTCATTTCCAAGGACGAAACAATGAAATGTACATTGTAAGACTGACATAGTCAATAAAGAATGCAAGGATATATAGTATTGGTCAAGTGTATCAAACATGACATGGAGCTGACACAAACTAAAGGTGCCACAATGAATTATCAATAATTTTTTAGCATCCGAAAAGAATAAGTTTCCCTAAAAGATGGCAGTCATGAGCAATCTTAGATAAGCCTTCATCACAAATAGAAGACACATTCCATGACAAAAATTTCATAAGAATAGGGTAACCTCGAGCGATAGCCTTTAGACCATCATTAGTCACATAAAAAAGGTAGTTTCTCCGAAATATAAAGTTCTGCTAAACATCCACGGTTTGGAATTCCAATGGCGATTGAAGGAAGTCTGACTTTTGTGATTTACTACCAACAATGGTCGTTCCAAGGTAACCATTAGATTCCTCAATTTAATCCGTGCAAATGTTGCTTAGAATCCTAGTAATGCTTAGAAACAGAAGCACAAGTACTTCTCTCTTGGCCATTAGGAATATATTTGAGTACCTCAAAGAGGATATTATCAAGAAGGATTTCAATATAAGGATGATTCCTTTTGCTATAAATTTAAGTAGTAGTAGTCACATAAATCATCCTCCCATTTATTGATGTCATAAAAAAGAGATGATTGTCTTGGACTTGGATATGAAGAATGAAAGAAAACACCATTTTCTGAACTACAAGATTGAAAACATCGATGAAAGATAATTTTCTCTAATCACCATCCTATATAACCTATAATTTCAATAGATATTGTCCGTCAAAAAATATGTTCTTTCAAGGCTAAAAATTATATTGATTTAACAAGAACATGTCAAGGGGCTGGATATTCTATCCCACAGACCAAATAAACATGCTAGTCACCATGATTTTAGATATTTTTATTCATGGATACATCTTCAATACAATCACATAAATTTCGTTTGCTTTATTTGCAATATCAACTAACAAAGAAAGTGATTGAAGCAGGATTATAAACCTTTAGAATTTAGTTTCAATCACTTTTCTTGTAAATCGATATTGAAAACAAAGCTTATTAAATTGATGTGATTGTATTTAAGATGTTTCTATGAATAAAAAAAATATAAAGTCATGGTGCCTAGCTAGCGTGTTGATCGATGGGATCGAATATATTCAAACACTTAACATGTTATTTTTTCTAAATCTGTATAATGTTTAGGCCAAGACGAAAATAATTGTCGAGCAAAAATAGCTATTGAAGTGATAATTTATAGAGGATTGTGGTAACAGAATATAATCTTAGCTTGATGTTTTTAATCTTCAGGTATTCAAAAATTTGTGCTTTCTTCCAATCTTCACATCCAAATCCAAGATAATCATCAATGCTTTTATTACATGGGAAAAATAAGAAGAGGATTTCTGTCACTATTAGTTTTGAAATTTTTTAGCAAGACAATCATCCTTCAATTGAAAGACTTTCTAATAAATTCTTCTATTAGGTAATCAAATATCTTACAAGTGGAAACAGCAAAGTTCACGTGTTTGTGTTTCCGAGCAATGACTTAGTATTTTAAGAAACATTCGCAAGGATGAAATTGCAGAATCTAATGGATACCTTGAAAGGTCCCTTGTTTGTAGGAATGCAGAGATGTTAGACTTGTTTTTATCACCGTTGGAATTACAAATCGTAGAGGTTTACAAATGCTATCTATTCGGGGAAACACCCTTCTTTGTGGTGTGACTGATGTTGGTCTCAAGTCTATCAGTTGAGGTTTCCCTACTTTTAGAGAACTTTCCTCCTGGAATTTGTCTTCTGGTTTTAATTATGGCTTATCTTAGATTGCTCATGCCTTCTATATGTTAGAAAAGCTTGATCTTTTTTAATGCCCAAGCAATAATGATAACTCTTTTTTTGAAATTTTTAGAAGTTGTCCCAATCTGATGTCTTTCTCAATAAATGATTCTTCATACATTGGGAGTGAGTCTCTAAAGGATGTGGGTCAATGTTGCCCCAATTTAAAGATTGTTATTGTAACACACCGTATCCAAAACAGACCAAAAATCAGTTTTTCAGAAATCTGTTGGTGCAATCGACGGTTGCAATCGACGGACCGTAGCCTTAACCACGGCCCGTGCTGCACATCCATCAATTTTGATTGAAACTCCCCAAAAACTTAGCCTAGAAAATTTGACTAAGTGTCGAACGATGGACGGACCTATGGTCCGTAGGTCAGACTATGGTCCGTAGTTAGTGTTCGTCGATCAACACCCCATTTACCCACTCTCTAACAAGAACCACGATTCACCAGAACAGTTCGTAGATGGACCCATGGACCATAGGTAGGACCGTGAGTGGAAATAAGCAGTGAGTTAGGGGAAATTGCAGTTGGGTCAACTTCAAATGATCATAACTCTTATCACAAAATGAATTAGGTGTCCCATGACATACCAAAAGATTAATTGGATTAGCTCCCAATAGCCACCGACTTTGGTAATATCATACCTCCGAGTAAAAAGTTATGCCCGTTTTAGTAAAGGCCTGTTAAACAAACCCAACCTACGGACCCAAACGACGGACCGTTGATTACGGACCATCAGTCGAGATCGTCGTTTGGTTCGACAACAATTAACTCAGGGGTCTTTTGGTCTTTTCCTACTTCATTTAAACCCTAAGATACGTCATTTTGACCATAAATCATCAAATTTTAGTTAGTTTAAGCGTAGAAACATAACTAAAACTTACCTAAGTAAAAATCATAAAACAAAACTTAGAAAATTAGTAGCAAGAAAAGAGAAAAAGGTCAAGAACCCTAGTTCAAGAATGCAGCAAGGTTCCAACCTTTTCAGCCCCGAAATCTATGTATTTCTCAGTGAATTTCATCACCAGTTATGTTTGATTTCACTAGTGGATTCCTTTCACCCATTGGATCCCTAGTTTTTAATCAGATACTTGATTCCAAATCATGATTAGACCTAGGGTTTTTAGAACTTCAACAGAACTTGATGAATTAATTAGTTATATGTTCCAAATCAAATTTCCATGTTATTACTCACATTATTGCACGAATTTCAGAATCCTGGCTATGTACTTCTTTAGTTCTTGAATTACACATGCTAGGTCAGATATTTTAGTTATTCAGTTATACATGCCTTAGTTATTAATGCATCATTATCAGATTAATTGTTGCATTCTCAGAAATCGCATGTTCAGATTTGAGCTTTCCTGTATTTAGAGAAACTCAGTAATAATATGTTAACTACATAAATCAACGGGAGTAGCATAATACCGAGTTGGACTAGGGTTCAGCGTACCCAATTAGTCCCACAACTACTAGTCAAGTAGGTTGTAAGTCCCCTTTTGGGGCATCAATTTAGTGATCACGCCCGCATGCCTTTATACCTCTGGCAGGGTATATTGGGTCCTCTCGATGGGGCGTATACATAAGAATCCATATTTAGTTCATGTGGTTTTATTATTGGTTATTAGTAGCTCCCATAGTTCAATCAGACCCTCTTGCATTGACCATTTGTCAGTATATTTAGTATTCAGTTTAAGCATGTTATAAATTGGTCATTGCATCCAGTTAGCTTAGACTTCAGTATATCATGTTCATAGTACTATACTTCTTTTTGTGCTTGTTAAGTTATGTTTTATTTCAGCTTTATTCTATCCTACATGCTCAGTACCTTTGAAGTATTGACGCATACATGCGCTACATCTTCTCGTGATGTAGGTTCAAGTTCGCAGCATCCTGATCATGCTTAGATCTATTTCCGATCTCAAGTTCAGCCGATTCAGTTGTGAGTCCTCATTCTCCGAGGACAATAGTCATGAGTTTATTTCAGTCTTTTAGTAATTTAGTTTCAGTATTTGCTAGACTTAGCTAGGGCTTTTCCCGGCATTTCTAGGCAGTTAGAGGCTTATTTCAGACATAGTTAGTTTCACCTTAACAGTGAGTTAATATCTTCATTATATTAAACTCATCAGTACTTTATTTATCTCAGTTATAGTATATGGGTATTCCCCATCTTTTCAGTTTATATTATGATTGAGCTTCCCCATTCAGTTTATTATCTTTAGTATGCTCATCATCATGCCAGCAGGGTTAGCTTGGGATCACTTGTGGTCTTAAGTTCCGTGTTGGCGTCTCGGGGGTAGCTCGCAGTGTGACAAACTTGGTATCAGAGCACTAGGTTTAAGTGTCATAGGATATCTTAAAAGCCGCACTAAGTAGAGTCCTTTTCATGGGTGTGAAGTGCACCACATCTAATGAGAGGGAAGCTATGAAGTGTTTTAGGAAAACTTCACTTTGTTGTTACTCTTATCGTGCGTAAGGTACTATCTAATAACATTCTAACTTGACGTTCTACGTTTCAGATCATGCCTCATCGTAGAGATAACGCTAGGAATGTGAATGCCAGGAATACAAACGCAACTTATCCAGTCCTAGATCAAGAAGTCCCCAACGCTGAGTTCTGGAATTCCATACAGATGTTGGATCAGAGTATGACCAACCATAAAAATCGGGTTCAAGCTCCTATGAATGAAAATTTTGGATCAACAGCAGCCAGGGTCCGTGACATTGTTAGGATGAATCCGTCTGAGTTCTTAGGATCGCAGACTAGTGAGGATCCTCAGAATTTCTTGGACGAGATCAAGAAGATATTTGAGGTGATGTAGGTTAGTGAGAATGATTGGGTTGAGTTGGCATCGTACCAGCTGAAAGATGTGTCTCATATCTGGTACACTGTGGAAGGAGAAGAGGGGTGCAAATGCAACTCCTATTACTTGGGAGTTCTTTAGTGATACCTTTTAGGAAAGGTTTTTCCCAATAGAGATGGGAAAAGCAAAAGCCCAGGAATTCATGAACTTAAGGCAGGGTAACATAACAATCCAAGAGTATGGACTCAATTTTAACAAACTCTCTAGGTATGCTCCTCACATGGTTGCTGACTCCAAGGCTCAAATGAATTAGTTTTTGTATGTAGTGTCAGATTTGGTGAAAACTGAGTGCAAAAATGCTATGTTTCTAGGATATATGAACATTTCTAGGCTTATGACTCATGCTCAACATGTTGAGGGGTATAAGCTTAGGAAAAGGCCAAGGAGATTAAGAAGGCTAGGACTGGGAACTATGACTATTCTCAGCAGAAATTGGGTGGTGGAAATCACTCGCAGATTCAGCAGAAGTTTTCATCTCCAGCCCCTTCATAAGCTAGTGTTCCATCCTCCAAGAACAGGTTTGACCAAAAGGTTAGAGCACGAGGCTCTAAGTCTCAAGGAAGTGTTTCCGGCACCAACACTTACCCCACTAGCCCTATGTGTAGTAAGAACCATCCAGGAGAGTGCCTTGCAGGAAAGGAAGGGTGTTTTGGGTGCGGTCAGTCTGGTCACAGGTTGAGGGATTGTCCCTCTAGAAAGGTTCAATGAGGTGGAAATGGTAGAGCTCAGCCTACAACTTCATCAGCACGAGCAGATCGCCAGAATCAACAAGGTTACTCATCTGGTACAAGTGGCGATCAACGCAAGAAAAGGTTGTATGCGCTTCAGGCTCGCTAGGATCAGGAAGGTTCTCCTGATGTAGTTACTGGTACGTTACGAGTCTTTGACCTTGATGATTATGTATTCTTATATCAGGGGCTACTCTTTCATTTGTAACTCCATACATAGTAGTCCAATTCAGTGTCATTCCAGAAACTCTCTCAGAACCTTTCTTAGACTCTACTTCAGTCGGTGACCCAGTTATAGCTTGACGGGTATACAAAAATTGCCCTATCACAGTCTATCAGAAAGTCACCTCAGCAGATCTTGTAGAGTTAGAAATGGTAGACTTCGATGTCATTCAAGGCATGGATTGGTTACATTCATGTTATGCCTCAGTCGATTGTAGAACTAAGATTGTTCATTTTTAGTTTCCATACGAACCAATCTTATAATGGAGGGGTAGTATCTTAGCGCCTATGGGTCGATTTATTTCTTACCTTAAGGCCAGAAAGATGATCTCTAAGGGTTATATCTATGATCTAGTTTGCGTTAAGGATTCTTACTCTGAAACCCCTACTCTTGAGTTAGTTCCAATAGTAAGTGAGTTTCCATAAGTGTTTCTAGAAGATCTTCCCGGAATTCCTCCCGTAAGGGAAATCGACTTTGGAATTGATGTCCTTCGAGATACCCAACCTATTTCTATTCCTCCTTACAATATGGCTCCAACAGAGATTAAGGAATTGAAAGAGCAGTTGAACGACCTTCTAAATAAGGATTTCATCCAACATAGTATTTGTCCATGGGGTGCACCAGTGTTGTTCGTAAAGAAGAAAGATTGTTCTATCGGAATATGCTTTGACTATAGACAGTTGAACAAGGTCACAATCAAGAATAAGTATCCCATCCCTAGGATTGATCACTTGTTTGACAAACTTCAGGGTGCTAGCCATTTTTCAAAGATAGACCTCAGATCAGGTTATCATCAGCTCAAAGTCAGAGATAGTGACATTCCAAAAACAACCTTCAGAACTCGGTATGGTCATTTTGAATTTGTAGTTATGTCGTTTGGACTAACCAATGCTCCTGCAACTTTCATGGATTTTATGAACAGAGTGTTCAAGCAGTACTTGGACTTGTTCGTTATCATATTTATTGATGATAATCTCATTTACTCTAGGAATGAGGAAGAACATGCAGGTCATTTGAGAATTGTTCTGCAGACTCTCACAGATCGCCAATTATTCGCTAAGTTTAGCAAATGTGGGTTATGGTTGCAATCCGTTCCTTTTCTTGGTCACATTGTATCTAGCGAGGAGATCTGAGAGGATTCACAGAAGATAGATGTCACGACCGAAATCTAGACCCAAGACGAGACCGGCGTCGTTGACCTCTCAGAGGTCGCAGAAAAGCCTATTTACATCATTCTTACTTCATCTAGGTTAATTTTAGCGGAAAATTTGAAACTTTTTGTTTCTTAACATACTTATAAAAAGATTCTCATTAATACGTAATTCTTCACCATCAACCATCTAACATTAAGAGGTAAGCAACTGAAAGAAATAGTTCAATTCTTATTAAGTGTATAATTTCCAAAATGGCACCAATACATAGTCTGAATAAAATAGGAAAGCAACGCTAGTGGAACATGATCCACTAGCTCAACTCTAAAACTAATCTAGAATATAAAACAGTAGCATCCTCGAAAAACATGAGGACCTACCAAACCGGATGAATGATGGACGTCCGGATAACTGCAGAGATCATCTTGTAGCTCTATCGTCCACCTGTGCCTGCACCTAAAATAGTAGAGTTTGTATAGGGTTAGTACACACTTGTACTAAGTATGGGTATATGCAAGCACACACCAAGGACATGCATGAGAAAGAATAGCTCTTTCCTAACAACATAATTTTTGGAAGTCAAGTCAATGGACTTGCCAAATTGAGATTAGGAAAGTTTCCAAATTTGGATTAGGAAAGTCAATGAGCTTTCCAAATTTGGATTAGGAAAGTCAATGATCTTTCCAAATTTGGATTAGGAAAGTCAGTGGGCTTTCCAGATTTGGAATAGGAAAGTTATGCCATGAGAATAACATACATCATCATACTTTTCACATTTGCACACAGCACATAACATTTACACATAGCACATATCATATAGCATACAACACCTTTTACATGTAGCACATAACTTCTTTATTGTCATTCATTCATATGCCATGAGACCTTGGAATCATGGACTTAACATTAAGACCTCCCAAAAATGAGGGCTCAACAGATGGGACCTCAACTAGGGAATCTTCCTTAGGAAACAGAGAGTCTGCTTCGTTCATTCATACGTACTCCATTTCATTTCATTCATAGGCTAGTGTAAACACCAGTTATACCTAGGATGTAGTTTAAGACTTTAATTAGGTTCGTTGTGCAATGACCAAGAATGACCTAATGTCATTACTTGAATCTAACTCACCTTTTGATTATCCTATCCTAACACCTTTGGCATCATTCATTTCATTATGTGCATCATTTGAGGCTGGTCTCATTCATTCATTGGGAACTTTAACTTTAACCGACATAGATCATGTGAGCATCATGAAATCCAGTGTCTCCCCTACACCGAAAAGAGGTGGAATCACCGGCCAAAGTGACCCAAAAACATGCTAGCGTACATGGGAATTTAACCCCGCCAGATCCCTATATTGGCAGTATAGGTTCGAAGACTAGGAGATATAAGAGTTACGTGAACCTCCGCCCTTCCCGAAAGAAGGCATCACCGCTCATAGCTAGTCTATCGGTGCTCAGTATAAAGTTACATTACATTCATCTCATACGTCATGGAAGCTGGCTTCTAGTATGAGGACATCATAGCTCATTAGATGATTTCTCATCTCATCATTCGTATTGAGTGTGTTAAGCTCAATACTCTCATTAGAGTGTTCATAGAGACTGGTATCTTCATTATCTTACACTCTCATAGGTGAGTACGTATTGGTAACATTTACTTAGGCTCATTTGAGATTGCTCTCATCATTTACATTAGCCTCATATTATTTTGTCACCACATTCATCATCATTAGCACCTTTGCTTTTCATAGTTATTCACCTCTTATTACATAAATGTTCATTTCATCATATGCCAATGCACTTGGCCATTTCGTGTGTTTCACACCCTTACTTAACCCTTCTAGGGTTTCATTATTTCATTGTTCATTTCATCATTTCATTGTTTATCACATCATATGCCAATGCACTTGGCCATTTAGTGTATCTTAAACTCATACTTAACCCTTCTAGGGTTCATCATTTCATTTCATACATCTTAGGTTCACTTACTTTTGAACGTATGTTAGACTTATGTGTCTATACATACAAGCCATGAGGCTTCATTCATAGTTTGTCTAAGTGATTCATGTTTACCCAAGATTATGTGGTACAAGACTTATGCATCTTGTAGATATGCCAAGATATTGATTTTGATCTTTAGAGGCAGCATTCATTAAATATTTACTTACGTATGACTTATGTGTCAATAAAAAATTGGGCAAGGGAACCCGATTTCGAATCCCTTGGATAACACTTAATCATATTTTAAACTTGGTGATTGCATTTTTCAGATTTGGGGGACCCTAGTTCGATCCCCATCAACCCCATAATATTTCCTTTCCTTTTCTCCTCTATTTTTCGTCCTAGGCAAGAAGGTTGTGGGATCAATCCCTCACAAGCTCATTTTTTTTTCTTAATTAATCTTTTAACTTTCTCACTTATCCAAGAGGTTGTGGGTTCAATCCCCATTCACCTCATTTTATATTTCTCCTTTACTTTCCTCCTAACTCTCTCATCTATTCAAGAGGTTGTGGGTTCAATCCCCACTCTCCACATTTATTTTTCTCCTTTATTTTTCTCCTAACTCTCTCATCCATTCAAGAGGTTGTGGGTTCAATCCCCACTCTCCACATTTATTTTTCTAATTTAAAATTCCCCTCTTACTCTCTTGTTTGGCCGAGAGGTTGTGGGTTCGAATCCCACACCTCTCATATTTTTTTTCCAACTTTCATGTAGTGAGGTCTTGGGTTCAATCCCCACTGACCTCACATATTTTAAATATATTTTTAAACCTCTCAACCTCAAGTATTCTTGCTGAAAATTCCATCACCAAGTGCTGGAAATTTTATTAAATTTTCTAGCCTTTATTTAACAACATTCATACGTTCGTTTTGAGGTACTTTCACGATTCGTTTAACACATTCTTAGGTGTAGATTCATTGTTGTTTTAGCTTAGATTTTTCCACTTATGATCAGCCACCTTACACTTCATTTAACATCACAATTTACACACCTTATGCACAATAATTCCAATCATCAAACAAGCCATTTTAAGACTTCAAAACAGAGAACAACAACAAACATTTTACACATTGCACCACATCATTTTCGGTTGACATCATTGAACATGTTTTCTATTTCCAAACATAAAATCACAAGGAACATCATATTTCACACTTAGCTACCAGAAAACATACCACCAACATGATTTCTAAACTAATTTAGATTGAAATCGGAAGGAGACTAGGGACAAGGAGTTCAACATTCAAGGGGATATCCCTAGTTTCATATGTCGACTTTTGTAGAAAGAAATTCCTCTTGGAGAAAGGATTCCAAGAGAGAAAACCCATACATTTTTGTAGCTTTCCACACCTTCCAAGTTCTGCCAAACTCCTCCCCTAAACCTTCAACACAAACCCGTCGAGAAGATGATGCAAAGTTTTTGTTTCTTAAGTTAGCTTGCTTGCTTGTATATTTTTTTTTGTAAGTTCTTTGAGTTTAGAGAACTTTTAATTGCTTTATAATGTTTTTATCTTCTGTTTTTGCAGCCAAGAAAAATAATTTGGATGAGAGAGAGAGAGATTTAGGCTTGAGGGAGAGAGAGAGTGTCAGATAGTGCATCTTAAAACTAGGATAGTTGGCAAGACTTAGTCAATTTAAAAAAAATATTAATTAATAAGTAAATAAATAATAAATAATAATAAGATCTGATTTTCCTTTTTACATCATCCATTAATTATAAATTTATTAAATTAATTCACCAATAATAATAAAAATCATATTAAATCCTTGCTCCCACCTAGGTTCGAACCCGGGTGGAGCAAGACTTTATTTCAAGAGACCAATTTCGGCTCTCTCTCCCCAAATTGCCCCTCCACTTTATTAAATAATTAATTAATGATATATTTAGGGTAATTACGATATTACCCCTAGCCTAGTAAAAGACCATTTTACCCTTAGACCTTCAAAACTTAAAATTTCTTCTTTTTAAGTCCGGTAAAGACTCCTTCGATTAAATCTTCATTTTTGACAGCCGTACTTGGTTGGTTACAACCTTTCCAAGCTCAACTAACTCCCCAAGTTAGTTGTCTTGGTCGTAGTAATGGTTCTGAGGTCTGGTTCTACGCGTATCAATTCGTGTGAACCTTGGTCTAATCGCAAGCATTCTTGAAACCTTAAACATTTAGCTTATTCATTTTTTTAGGGTTGTTACATTATCCCCCCCTTAGGAACATTCGTCCCCGAATGACACTACTCTTTACTAACAATAAGTATGTCATCTATAGAACGTACACATACGTAGGTACTTCAATACTTCCATGGGTGAATATCTGATTCACATCTTAACATGATGGTACACATCCTTGAAACCTACTATTAGCTTCACATTAATAGACTAAGGAATTCTTCCCTAAACTAGTCTCATCAAAGCATACAACATAAGTCAACATAAAAGTCATATAAATCAGCAACCAACATGATGACTTCAAACATATTAACCTCATACTAGGGCATAAACACCATACACAGTCAAATATATGAAAGGCTAATTAAGGCTACGCACCCAAGGCTTCATCACAAATGCCTTCCCCTGCACCCCTAGACTTGAATGCGAAGAATCATTGCCTCCTTGGAGCCTCTTCATTTGGGCCATTAGTCTGAACTCTCTCCTTCCCTTGTTCTTGACTTTCTCTATTCGGACAATCCTTCACCATGTGTCCCAGTTTTCCACAGATGTAACAAGCGTTAGAGCCCATCATACACTCTCCTCCATGCTGTCTGCCACACTTCCTGCAAGGTTGCCTTTCCTTAGGTGTATATACTTCATTGTTTCTCTTATCTCTGGACTCGGAATCCCTATCATAGAGACCACTGGATGAACTTGACTCCCTTTGGTGGGAGAGTCCCTTCTTAAACCTTGGCTGCTCACGGACGCCAAAGTTGTTTCTGTGGCCTCCGTGGCTGGGACCTGCCTGATCGTGAGGCCTAGGCCTCCTAACATCACGAATACCCCTCTATCTACGGCTCTCCTCCACCTGCTGTACATGCACCATCAACCTGAAAAGGTCCATATTATCATGGAGCATCGCAGACCGACATTCCTCCTCCAGGTCTCCATTGATTCATGTAAGGAACCTACTCATTTCATCCCTACTGTACGAAACCAGGGAAGTAGCATACCTGGATAATTCAACAAGCCTCAGTACTCTCCTCAATCTTGCTATTAAATACTAAGGAAAGTAATATACCTGGATAGCTTAACAAACTTCAGAGAATACTCCCTGACAATCATGGATCCTTGTTTAAGGTTGATGAACTCTTCAACCTTGGATTCCCTCATCTCTCTGGCAAAGAACCTCTTTAGAAATGCTGTCTTGAACAGCTCCCAAGTGACTGGCACTCCAGCTAAGACACGACTATATTGCCACATCTTCCACCAAGTCTGTGCAACATCCTTGAGCTGATAGGAAGCCAGCTCAGCCTTCTCAATATCAGTGGCCCCCATAGCCACCAGGATATTATGCACCTTATCTACAAACTCTTGAGGATCCTCCAATGTCTTAGCCCCTGTGAATATGTGAGGTTTCATACTCGTGAAATCTCGCAGTCTGTCAGCCATGCTGCGAACCGGTGGGTTCTCCCTCTGAACATCCTGCCGGTTGACTTGGGCAGTCATAGCCTGAGCCTGCATCGTGATGGCCTGTGTCATCTGGGCTAAAGATTCCCTCACCTCAGCATCGGTCAACCCAGCTGGGTTAACCGGCATGTCCACTCCTTCAGTTGGGGCCTGGGGTGGAACTCGATTGCCCCCAGTAGCTGCCCCCCTACTCCTCTGACCAATAGCCCTCCTAGGGTTCATTCTCTGAAAAACAACAGGGGTCGATGTTACACACGCTCATAACACCAAGAACTCAGACATTAGGAAAAGCACGATAAGATTGGAAGAAGAGAAATTTTCCTACGCATCATGCAGTCTCTAATTCAGGATAGTGGTGCACTTCACTACCATGACTTAGAAACTACTCAATGTGGTTGATGTGAACTCATTCTTCTCGGAATTTAACCTAGTGCTCTGATACCAACTTTGTCACGACCGGAATGTAGACCCCAGACGAGACCGGCGTCGTTGACCTCTCAGAGGTCGCAGACAAGCCTACTTACATCATTCTTACTTCATCTAGGTTAATTAGCGGAAAATTTGAAACTTTTTGTTTCTTAACATACTTATAAAAAGATTCTCATTAATACGTAATTGTTCACATTCAACCATCTAACATTAAGAGGTAAGCAACTGAAAGAAATAGTTCAATTCTTATTAAGTGTATAATTGCCAAAATGGCACCAATACATAGTCTGAATAAAATAGGAAAGCAACGCTAGTGGAACATGATCCACTAGCTCAACTCTAAAACTAAGCTAGAATATAAAACAGTAGCATCCTCGAAAATATGAGGACCTACCAAACCGGATGAATGCTGGACGTCCGGATAACTGCAGAGATCATCTTGTAGCTCTATCGTCCACCTGTGCCTACACCTAAAATAGTAGAGTTTGTATAGGGTTAGTACACACTTGTACTAAGTATGGGTATATGCAAGCACACACCAAGGACATGCATGAGAAAGAATAGCTCTTTCCTAACAACATGATTTTTGGAAGTCAAGTCAATGGACTTGCCAAATTGAGATTAGGAAAGTTTCCAAATTTGGATTAGGAAAGTCAATGAGCTTTCCAAATTTGGATTAGGAAAGTCAGTGGGCTTTCCAGATTTTGAATAGGAAAGTTATGCCATGAGAATAACATACATCGTCATACTTTTCACATTTGCACACAGCACATAACATTTACACATAGCACATATCATATAGCATACAACACCTTTTGCATGTAGCACATAACTTCTTTATTGTCATTGATTCATATGCCATGAGACCTTCGAATCATGGACTTAACATTAAGACCTCCCAGAAATGAGGGCTCAACAGATAGGACCTTAACGCGGGAATCTTCCTTAGCAAACACAGAGTCTGCTTCGTTCATTCATACGTACTCCATTTCATTTCATTCATAGGCTAGTGTAAACACCAGTTATACCTAGGATGTAGTTTAAGACTTTCATTAGGTTCGTTGTGCAATGACCAAGAATGACCTAATGTCATTACTTGAATCTAACTCACCTTTTGATTATCCTATCCTAACACCTTTGGCATCATTCATTTCATTATGTGCATCATTTGAGGCTGGCCTCATTCATTCATTGGGAACTTTAACTTTAACCGACATAGATCATGTGAGCATCATGAAATCCAGTGTCTCCCCCACAACGAAAAGAGGTGGAATCACCAGCGAAAGTGACCCAAAAACATGCTAGCGTACATGGGAATTTAACCCCGCCAGATCCCTATATTGGCAGTATAGGTTCGAAGACTAGGAGATATAAGGAGACCCATACCCGGCAAGCCGGAAGGTCTCATCTCATGAGAGTTACGTGAACCTCCGCCCTTCCCGAAAGAAGGCATAACCGCTCATAGCTAGTCTATCGGTGCTCAGTATAAATTTCCATTACATTCATCTCATACGTCATGGAAGCTGGCTTCTAGTATGAGGACATCATAGCTCATTAGATGATTTCTCATGTCATCATTCGTATTGAGTGTGTTAAGCTCTATACTATCATTAGAGTGTTCGTAGAGACTGGTCTCTTCATTATCTTACACTCTCATAGGTGAGTACGTATTGGTAACATTTACTTAGGCTCATTTGAGATTGCTCTCATCATTTACATTAGCCTCATATCATGTTGTCACCACATTCATCATCATTAGCACCTTTGCTTTTCATAGTTATTCACCTCTTATTACGTAAATGTTCATTTCATCATACGCCAATGCACTTGGCCATTTGGTGTGTTTCACACCCTTACTTAACCCTTCTAGGGTTTCATTATTTCATTGTTCATTTCATCATTTCATTGTTCATCCCATCATATGCCAATGCACTTGGCCATTTAGTGTATCTTAAACTCATACTTAACCCTTCTAGGGTTCATCATTTCATTTCATACATGTTAGGTTCACTTACTTTTGAACGTATGTTAGACTTATGTGTCTATACATACAAGCCATGAGGCTTCATTCATAGTTTGTCTAAGTGATTCATGTTTACCCAAGATTATGTGGTAGAAGACATATGCATCTTGTAGATATGCCAAGATATTGATTTTGATCTTTACAGGCAGCATTCATTAAATATTTACTTACGTATGACTTATGTGTCAATACAAAATTGGGCAAGGGATCCCGATTTCGAATCCCTTGGACAACACTTAATCTTATTTTAAACTTGGTGATTGCATTTTTCAGATTTGGGGGACCCTAGTTCGATCCCCATCAACCCCATAATATTTCCTTTCCTTTTCTCCTCTATTTTTCGTCCAAGGCAAGAAGGTTGTGGGATCAATCCCTCACAAACTCATTTTTTTCTTAATTTATCTTTTAACTTTCTCACTTATCCAAGAGGTTGTGGGTTCAATCCCCATTCACCTCATTTTATATTTCTCCTTTACTTTCCTCCTAACTCTCTCATCTATTCAAGAGGTTGTGGGTTCAATCCCCACTCTCCACATTTATTTTTCTCCTTTATTTTGCTCCTAACTCTCTCATCCATTCAAGAGGTTGTGGGTTCAATCCCCACTCTCCACATTTATTTTTCTAATTTAAAATTCCTCTCTTACTCTCTTGTTTGGCCGAGAGGTTGTGGGTTCGAATCCCACACCTCTCATTTTTTTTTTCCAACTTTCATGTAGTGAGGTCTTGGGTTTAATCCCCACTGACCTCACATATTTTAAATATATTTTTAAACCTCTCAACCTCAAGTATTCTTGCTGAAAATTCCATCACCATGTGCTGGAAATTTTATTAAATTTTCTAGCCTTTATTTAACAACATTCATACGTTCGTTTTGAGGTACTTTCACGATTCGTTTAACACATTCTTAGGTGTAGATTCATTGTTGTATTAGCTTAGATTTTTCAACTTATGATCAGCCACCTTACACTTCATTTAACATCACAATTTACACACCTTATGCACAATAATTCCAATCATCAAACAAGCCATTTTAAGACTTCAAAACAGAGAACAACAACAAACATTTTACACATTGCACCACATCATTTTCGGTTGACATCATTGAACATGCTTTCTATTTCCAAACATAAAATCACAAGGAACATCATATTTCACACTTAGCTACCAGCAAACATACCACCAACATGATTTCTAAACTAATTTAGATTGAAATCGGAAGGAGACTAGGGACAAGGAGTTCAACATTCAAGGGGACATCCCTAGTTTCATATGTCGACTTTTGTAGAAAGAAATTCCTCTTGGAGAAAGGATTTCAAGAGAGAAAACCCATACCTTTTTTTAGCTTTCCACACCTTCCAAGTGCTGCCAAACTCCTCCCCTAAACCTTCAACACAAACCCGTCAAGAAGATGATGCAAAGTTTTCGTTTCTTAAGTTAGCTTGCTTGCTTGTATATTTTTTTTTTGTAAGTTCTTTGAGTTTAGAGAACTTTTGATTGCTTTCTAATGTTTTTATCTTCTGTTTTTGCAGCCAAGAAAAATAATTTGGATGAGAGAGAGAGATGTAGGCTTGAGGGAGAGAGATAGTGTGAGATAGTGCATCTTAAAACTAGGATAGTTGGCAAGACTTAGTCAATTTTAAAAAAACATTAATTAATAAGTAAATAAATAATAAATAATAATAAGATCTGATTTTCCTTTTTACATCAGCCATTAATTATAAATTTATTAAATTAATTCACCAATAATAATAAAAATCATATTAAATCCTTGCTCCCACCTAGGTTCGAACCCGGGTGGAGCAAGACTTCATTTCAAGAGACCAATTTCGGCTCTCTCTCCCCAAATTGCCCCTCCACTTTATTAAATAATTAATTAATTATATATTTAGGGTAATTACGATATTACCCCTAGCCTGGTAAAAGACCATTTTACCCTTAGACCCTCAAAACTTAAAATTTCTTCTTTTTAAGTCCGGTAAAGACTCTTTTGATTAAATCTTCATTTTTGAGAGTCGTTCTTGGTTGGTTACAACCTTTCCAAGCTCAACTAACTCCCCAAGTTAGTTGGCTTGGTCGTAGTAAGGGTTCTGAGGTCTGGTTCTACGCGTATCAATCCGTGTGAACCTTGGTCTAATCGCAAGCATTCTTGACACCTTAAACATTTAGCTTATTCATTTTTTTAGGGTTGTTACAATAGAAGTAGTGAAACAATGGCCCAGTCCTACCTCTGCTACAGATATCAGAAGTTTCCTAGGCCTAGCGGGTTATTAAAAAAGGTTCGTGGAAGGATTTTCATCCATAGCCTCACCATTGACTAGGTTGACTGATACGCTCAAACTTACTTCTTATTTGAGAAGTAAAACGATCATATCAAGTAGACAACCCAACTAATGAGGTTGGGTCGATCCCACGAGGAAAATAGTTCAGACTTAACTTTATTCTATTATAACTACTATTTAGTCAACTATTTTCCGAGAAAACAAATGACAAAAGGGGGGTTTCTTAAATTAATAAAAATGATTAACTAAATTAAAATAAACAACTAGCAGATTCAAATCTTGGAGTTTAATCAAATAATAAAAGTAACTAGGGCTTAAGTGTTTCCTACAGGTTCCTAACTCGGTAATTCTAGCTATAACAATTCTTTCCTAGTATCTTGCATGTAAAGCGATAAGTTATGTATCTCTAAATCCTTGGTCCGTCATCTAGAAAATTTCACTCCGCACCTTGGTCCGGCTACGTGTGTTGCTATACTAACCCTTATCTTTACCTCATATTAAGCATCATAATCGATATTTGACTAAGTTAATACTTCGTACCAACCTATACTAGCCTATTAGATAGTATACACTAAATCTATGTTGATAATTCTTTTCCTATTATCTACCTCCTTGGTCCAGCAAGTAGCATTAAGGCGAGTTCTAACATTGGCCATCCGTTAAAAAGACTTCTACACGAAAGAAATATCAATACACGCAAGACACTATTCTAGAATTGCTATTTTAGTTAGATTTTACCTTGTTATTTACCCATGGTTCCCTCAACCCTAGTTATGGAGTTTAGTTACCCATGGTCATAATCACACAATTCATATTTGTAATGTAAGAATTCATGCACTTACTTTAATGAGAACGAATAAATTCCATAAATTCACTTGATTAATCCACAAAAACACCAACAATCGATTCCGTAAAACATTTATCAATTACCAAAACCAAAAGTTCAACACTAAAACAAAAGTACAAAAAAAAATATCCAAGAGTCTAACCCCAAAAACGAGGGGTTTTCAGACTATTTATAATAAAATAAAACCTAATAAAAGAAGGAATCTAATTAAGGAAAATATGTCCAAAACGCGTCTGAGACGACGGCCCATGTGACGGACCGTCGTGGCCTACATTGCTCCATACTTGGGCTCTAATCTCTACTGCTTCCTTCATGAACTCTGTTACCCTCGACGGACAGGTCTGACGGACCATTTCAAGCACGAAGGTCCTTCGAGGGGTTTCGTTCCACAAGACTTAGAAACTTCTTGGAATTGGGTACTGGGACTACTCTCTGACAATCATGACGAATAAGCAGGACGGACCATCGTGGCTATGACGGTCCGTCGTGAGGCTTCCGTAGTCCCACACTTAGTCAGACTTCCCCATCTTCCTTCAGCAGCTTCTCTCTTCTAACTACGGTGCCACCTACGGACCATCACAGTCGCGATGTACCGTTGTGAGCTCCGTAGGTGGTCACTTCTGCAATTCCTGCTCACAACCTCCGCGTTCTTCTTTAGACAGATTTCCTGCAAATAAAGAGAAACCTACATCAAAAATCAATACAAAAAGGCTTTGGACACACACTAAACTTAAGGAAAAAGCATTAAAAGTATCATAAAATCATGGTACATCAACACCCTCAACTTAAATTCGTTGTTTGTCCTCAAGCGACGCACTATGACTCACTACAAATCTTTGTACACGAGTATCCAAATTTTATCTTTCGCAATCATTTGGCTATAAATCCCGATCATTCTCGTTATGTTCATGCAAGCTATCACTATTAGGCTTGAATTATGTGGATCAGACCATGACACAGACTCACTACGCACTGCCACCTATCCTCTTCAATTTCTCACCAAAGTACTAATTTTTCCGGTATTGTAACTAGTGTCCTCACTTCAAAATAACATTCTCATTTTTCACACAATGATTTCAGTTTGAGTATAAGGATTGCTTTTCAACACTCTCTCTCAGAACAACTTCACAACTCATTTGTACATATTGCCATAAGCTTGCCTTTATTTTCACTGCTTTAAGTTCGCCTAACAACTCTTAGGATCATGATAGGACTTTCTTAGCTTATAACATAGGCTCAGGGTCAGGTAGGGTATATTTATGTATACTTTAGTGAATTGTTGCCCTCCTTGATATTTTTGACTAAGCGAACCACCTTTTTATCATTTTATTTTGCCCTATTTCTCAATTTTCTATCACCTTGCTGTTTTCCCTTTCTTCTCCTTATGCGTAAGTGACTTTTCTCTTTTCTTATGTTTTATTTTATATAAGTTTTTTTTAGTGTCTTTTGTTTTGTTCTTTCTTCCTCTTTATTCCTTCAACCCCACTTCCCGGAGTATTCCTTATAACAGCCACCCTCAACTCATGATTTTGCCATGAGTCAAGGTTCACAATACCCATGGTTGGGTCAGGTCCATGACAAGGTTGCTTTCTGCATTACCCACCCTTAACTTATGCTTTTGGCATAAACTGAGGTACACATGTCCAAGGAGGGACTAGGGCCAACACATTGTTCCCATATAAGATCAGTTGAGGTGAAAAAGAAAGATCTATTTTAGGCTCAAATC
Organism: Solanum sitiens; assembly: GCA_016801875.1. Taxonomy (NCBI): domain Eukaryota; kingdom Viridiplantae; phylum Streptophyta; class Magnoliopsida; order Solanales; family Solanaceae; genus Solanum; species Solanum sitiens. Next base: position 714,759 of record JABWTJ010000395.1, read on the forward strand.
ATTTGGATCAATAAGGGCTTAACTTCATTTGGTTTTCTGTTATTTTTAGGCTTAAGATTGACTATTTCGAACAAGGGCCTGTGATCCTTTCCTAATTGTTTATTTCGGCTTACTTTTAGCAAGACTAACCAGGCAAGTTCTAGCTCAGTATCAATGGTGCATCATTCGAATTTTCCTCATACTCAATTGACATCTCGTTACACTACCAGATTATCAGACACCTAGTTCGAGTCTTAGATTCAGGGTCATGCAGTAGTGTATCTCTATGTCATGCTTAGAGCCACACATTTATCAATTACTATGCCTAGTCATGCATCATTTTCATTACATCGGGATATCATATCTGTTTTAGCCATCATGCTTCAGAGTTATACTATGTACATAAGATATAACATGCTGGTTCAACAATAAAAGTAGACAGTCTCTTGGGGAAAAAGAACACAGGCAAGAAAACCCCAAAAGAGGATCGTGAATTGGGCTACTCAGACTTCACCCTAGAACTCACTTTCCATTTACCCCACCCCCAACAAAAAGATATGCAATTGTACCCAATGCATAAAAGAACCTAAAATAATCGAGTGGTAGGTGAAGCAAACCTGAGGCGCAAAACGCCGACGATCAGCAAGCTGGTGGGTCTGGTTTTCCAGAACCCACTCCCTCTGTAGTCTAGACACCCTCAGTAGTGTCCTCCGCAGCAACAACACCATCAGTAGTGCCTCTCTCTATCTCCATAACTCTGAGCTAGACGCCCCAGCAGCCAACTCTACAGCCCTCAACGTACGGGCCTCCTCATCAGCAATCGAGGCTCTCCTCGCAGCCTCCATCTCACGGCGCTCCTTCTTCCTCGCCCTAACCTCATCCTCCGCTCGACCCCTATGCCTCTTAGCATGCTCTCGTGGGGGAAGTGGTGGAACATCAGAAGTGGCAAATAAAGCAGCCATCACTGTGTCCTCAGCAGGCTCTGCAGAAGGGGCCTCAGACTCAGGCACCTAGCCTCTAGGATCATGTCTAGATCCTCTCTCAAACTCTCAACGGCAGCCTGAAGGGTCGACACGTCCACCGGAGGGGTTGGCCGGGCTAGAACCCGCAACTCAAAAGCGTCCAAGAGCTGATGAACCTCCATGATCTCCGTGTCCGTGTGTTGGGCCATCTTCCGCTCCATGCGCTCCTCCGCCTCAGCAATAGACCTCTGCATCCAAGGCTGGATGTGATGCAAAAGTGTGGCCATCTGAGCCTCGAGTTTCTGGACCCTAGCAAGTAGGACCAGTGTGTCGGAAGGAGCTGAGCGAGAGGAGCTCGGGGCAGTGCTACTACCCGGGATAGACTCGACCGGGGTAGTGTCAATGGGTGCAGAAGTAGCCTGGGTAGCCGCTTGGGCATGCTCGACAGTATCCGCCAGGTTCTAACCCAGCGGAGGCACCTCTGGGCGGGGCCCTCTGTGTTGAGCCAACTCATTGGCATCATCCCTGATGAGGCCGATATACACATTGCCCTGCGGGGTCTTGAGATGATCTATGTGCCAAATGGGCACACCTGCGGACCTGCATAAAGAAAACACCATGCACGGAAATGGGTAAGTAGTGGTGGCCTTGAAGGACCTCTCGTGCATGACCGCCTGTAGAAGCCAAGCGAAGTCGACCTCAAACCCCGCTATCATCGCTGCCATCAGAACTGTGCGATCCCATGTAACTATATTATCTGCTGCTGTGGGGGAAAAGCAGTGGCGGACGATCAACCATAAAAACTTGGTCGTGAAGGTCAAGTTAGCCTTCTTGATGGGTTCCTTCGGCTCCATTACCCAGTCAGCAGCCTCTCCATCTAAAGATAAGTGCTGCGCCATCCACCTCTTGGTGGTCTGTCTTAGTGCTGGCTCACGCAAGAACCGTCCATCTTTAACAAGTTGACACCGGTAGTCGAACTCGGTGGTGAAAGGGGTTCTGGTGGTATCAACATTCTCGCCGTATAGATATCGGCGGATGGCTGGCAAGGAGATGTCTACCCGCTTGCCGCGGACACTCATGTGATCAAGTGGAGCCTGTTTGGCAGGGGTAGCCCGCCTATCAATCTGGGATCGGAGAGTCGCCACATACGAGGCATAGAACTCTCAGACCAACTCCTCACTGTATCGGCCCAAAGCACGAGCCGTACAATCTAGCCGGTGTCTGGTGAAGAGTGTATGGATATCCGGCATGGTGGGGAGACTCCCCGTAAGGACCTGCCTCTCCAGTGTAAGGGTTCGATTCATGACACCCTTATCATTGAGCAGCTTGGCGTCGGAGTACACCTGATACTGCCCCTCGTCACACCACCGGTTGAGCTAGTCGGCAACCATAGCGGGGATTCGAGTCAATGAAGCTGGAGTGGAATCAGTATTGTTGGCCTCATCAGACGAGGCAGACTGTGAAGTTGTGGCGGGCGCTGAGGCTTCCACAGACCCAGAGACCTCCTCCGACCAAGATACTCCCAAGGAGCTTGACGCTTCTTCATCCTGTGCAGCTGACCCAGAAGGTGTGCCGGTCAGTGTGCGCTCCTCGTCAGACTTGGAGGCAGTGACTACGCCGGACGCCACCTCTTTGGACGTGGATCTGGTGGCGCGTGCAGGCCATGCAGGAGTGACAGTGCCTGGGGGCACGTACTTGGGGTCACGCTCATCATCAGAGCCAATGACCAGTCGGGCAGATGGGGCGACGGACTTTGAATGCCCTCGTGCGTAGATTCAATCTTGCTTTGGTGTCATAACTGTTAGTACCTGTAAAGAATAACAATTAGTACCAGTAGAAGCAAACAAGACATGCAAATAAGAAAACAGCAAACGTAAAACCAAAACTGGAATGGTATTGCTGTAGTGTCTGTGAAGCATGACGGACCAATTGACGGCCCGTCGTGAGTATAACAGACCGTCATGGGGGTCCTTCATGAATGACTTAAAAATTATTTTGGAGACTCTCAAAAGGAAAGTCTCTGACAGTCATAACGGTTAAGCAGGACGGACAGTCGTGGGCACGACTGTCCGTCGTAGAGCTACGTAGTGGGACACTTAGAAAAAGTTTGGAGACCCTTAGAAATAAGGTCTCTGACAAACATGACGGTTGTGCAGGACGGACCGTTGTGGGCACGACGGTCCGTCGTAGAGGTCCGTCATTGGCCACATAGAGAAAATTTTGAGACCCTAAAGAGTGGGGTCTATGACAACCATGATGGTTGTGAAGGACGGACCGTCGAGGGTACGACGGTCCATCATAAATGTCCATCATTGGACACTTAGAGAAAAATTTTAGACCCTTAGGAGTGGGGTCTCTGACAACCATGACGGTTGTGCAGTACGGACCGTCGAGGGTACGACGGTCCGTCGTAAATGTCCGTCATTGGACACTTAGAGAAATATTTTAGACCCTTAGGAGTGGGGTCTCTGACAACCATGACGGTTGTGCAGGACGGACCGTCGAGGGTAAATGTCCGTCATTGGACACTTAGAGAAATATTTTAGACCCTTAGGAGTGGGGTCTCTGACAACCATGACGGTTGTGCAGGACGGACCGTCGAGGGTATGACGGTCCGTGGTAGAGGTCCGTCAGTGGACACTTGGAGAAAATAACTGGAAATTGGTGTGACGGACCCCATGACAGTCCGTCGTAGGCACGACGGTCCGTCGACGGGGTCTCGTTCTGTTCTTCAGTGACAGAACTGAGGATGCCTCAATTGTCCCCTAAAATTTCAGTTGAAAAGACTACATATCAACCTACACTTTCTAACCCAAATACCCAGCAAACTAGCAATTCTAAGGCACTAATTTCTCGAGTTTTAACATGTCAATTTGGAAGACTATCAACATAGGTCAGATCAAGTTTCAGAAACATATTCCCCCCTTTTTGATGTAGTTAACACACCACCCACAACAATTTTACTATCTAAGGCACGTAGGATGAACGGGGTGAGTTCTTTAGCAAGCAATAGGGGTCAAAAATCAAAGACCCAACATTCAAAAACAGGCCTGTAGAATGTGAAAACAATAATGAAATGTAAATGGGTTAGAGATCAGAAGCACATAACTAAGAATTGGAGAAGATGAAAAACCGGGTGAGGCACATAACTATGAAGATCAAAAGAAGAACAGTAGACTCCGACCAGCAGAATACTTTGAAGAAGCAGGGAGAATGGGAGAAGGAAGATTAGGGGAATTCGTGAAGGGATGGTGAACCAGGAGTTTGGGAAGATAATAAGAGTGGGAGGGAGTTTAAAATATAGGAAATGGGAGAAATGATGGAAAGAAACGGTTCAAATGAAGGGGTGGGAAGTTTAAAAGGTGTAAAACTTTTAATATTCGTCAGTCGGGTCGGGTCGGGTTGCTGGGTATTGATGCGATGAGTCCCCGTTGACGGTCCATCGTGGGTACCGTCATGGGTGCCCTAATTACCAAGAAATAGAAAAACATACCTGGTACGACGGATTCTTGCGACGGTCCATCGCAGGCGTGACGGTCCGTCGATAGATCCGTCAATGAGTGTTTCAGACCAATTTTTTGCAGATTTTTCTGGTGATGTGCTACCTGCAAATTTAACACACATTAAGCTATTGTTTATTTATTTGACTGGACACTTAGTGGACACGGACCCTAAACTATGCTCTAGCCAACACTTCTAATCAAAACAAAAAAAAATGACTATTACTAGAAAGTTATAAATAAAAAAAAACTATAGTTGGCTTAGAGGATATATATTTGGGTTGCCTCCGAACCAGCGCTTGATTTAACGTCACGGCACGATGGAGGACACTCGATTACTCAGACTTCATCAAGATGGTATGCCTCGATCACTTCATTCGCCGATTCGGCATGCCCCAGATAGATTTTGATTCGTTGTCTGTTCACCTTAAACCGCACACCCTCCTTGTTTTCCAACTCAACCGCTCCGTGAAAGAATAGTTGGGTGATCAAGTAAGGGCCAGTCCATTTGGACTTGAGCTTGCCAGGAAACAAGCGCAACCTAGAATTGAATAAAAGCACCAAATCCCCAACCATAAAATTGCGTTTCTCAATCTTTTGGTCATGGTATTTCTTCATCTTTTCTTTGTAGGGAGCTGAACTTTCATAAGCTTTTAGGCGAAATTCATCGAGTTCATTCAACCCATTTAACCTCTGTTCTGCAGCTTCATTCAAATCCATTTTCAACTTCTTCATAGCCCACATGGCTTTATGCTCTAATTCAACCGGTAGGTGACAAGCTTTCCCGTATACAAGTTGGTATGGGGACATACCTATGGGAGTCTTATATGCTGTCCGGTAGGCCGAAAGAGCATCATCAAGCCTCCTTGACCAATCCGTTCTACTAGCGTTTACCATTTTCGACAAAATTTGCTTGATCTCCCGATTTGACACCTCAACTTGCCCACTAGTTTGAGGATGGTAAGGAGTGGCCAAATTATGGCGTACCCCATATTTCTCCAATAATCCCTTACACAATTTGTTGCAATAGTGGGATCCCCCATCACTAATATTTTCCCTTGGGGTACCAAATCGAGAAAATATATTCTTTTTCAAGAACGCGGTGACACTCTTCACTTCATTATTTGCGAGGGCGATAACTTCCACCCATTTAGATACATAATCAACCGCTACTAGAATGTACTTCATCCCATGAGAACTCACAAAAGGACCCATAAAGTCAGTACCCCAAACATCAAATAACTCAATCACAAGAATGGGATTTAAAGGGAGCTCTTTCTTTCTTGAAATGCCGCCATCTCGTTGGCATCTATCACATGCTTTGGCGAACTCATGAGCATTTTGATGAATAGTTGGCTAATAGTAGCCACATTGTAAGATCTTATGAGCGGTTCGGATACCACTATGATGTCCACCTATGGTTTAAGAATGACAAGCCTCTAAGACACTCAACATCTCACCTTCTGGCACACAACTCCGAATAAGCCCATCGGCACAACTCCTATATAAGTATGGTTCATCCCAAAATAACTTCTTCACATCGTACATGAACTTTTTCCTTTGATGAAAGGACAAGTCCGGTGGAACAATATCACTAGCCAGATAATTCGCAAAATCTGTGAACCATGGAATCAAGTCTTGAGAGGCAGCCAATACATGCTCATCGGGGAAGGTATCATAAATCTCAGTCGTATCCCCCAACTCTCTCATTGCTTCATCTTCTAAACGGGACAAGTGATCAGCAACTTGATTCTGGATCCCTTTTCTATCTCTCACCTCAAAGTCAAATTCTTGCAATAGTAATACCCAACGAATCAACCTCGGTTTTGCATCCTTCTTTGCCATCAAATATCTCAAAGCAGAATATATGGTCAGTATGCACTATAACTCTAGTACCTAGCAAATAGGAGCGAAATTTTTCTAAAGCAAAGACTACTGCAAGGAGCTCTTGCTCAGTCACTGTGTAGTTCTTCTGGGCTTCATTGAGGGCTTTACTAGCATAGTAAATGGGATGAAGGATTTTGTCCCTTCTTTGTCCCAATACCACACCAAGAGCAACCCCACTAGCATCGCACATCACCTTGGACTGTTCCAATCCAGAGAAATAATGATAGGTGCAGACACCAACTTTTCTTTTAACTCGCCGAATGCTTTAAGAGAGGATTCATCAAAATAAAATTTACACTCTTTCTCCAGCAGTTTGCACAACGGATGCGCAATTTTTGAAAAATCTTTGATGAACATCCGGTAAAAACCTGCATGCCCAAGAAAGCTTCTCACACCTTTTACTGAGATAGGTGGGGGAAGTCTCTCTATTACCTCGACTTTAGCTCGATCAACCTCTATACCCTTCTCTGAAATGCGATGACCCAAAATAATACCTTCTTTCACCATAAAGTGGCATTTTTCCCAATTTAGTACGAAATTGTAGTCTTCACACCTCTTAAGAACCTCAGATAAATGACTCAAACACCGCTCGAATGAGTCACCAACCACAGAAAAATCATCCATGAACACCTCAATAGTATCCTCCACCATATTGGAGAATATTGACATCATACATCTCTGAAAAGTGGCGGGTGCATTGCACAACCCAAACGGCATTCTCTTGAATGCAAAGGTCCCATATGACAAGTAAAGGTGGTTTTCTCTTGATCTTTTGGTGCAATAGAAATATGATTATACCCCGAATAACCATCAAGAAAATAGTACCACCCTTTTCCGGCAAGTCTATCAAACATCTGATCCATGAAGCGGGAAAATGGTCTTTTTCGGTCCATGCATTTAATTTCCGATAATCCATACACACCCTCCATCCTGTCACCGGTATCATTGGAACAAGATCATTTTTCTCATTGGGTACCATATTCATTCCCCTTTCTTAGGTACACACTGAACAGGGCATACCCAACTACTATCGGCGATCGGATATATTACTCCGGCATCCAACCACTTAATGATTTCCTTTTTCACGACCTCTTGCATAGGTGGATTTAAGCGTCTCTGCTGCTCAATACCTGGCTTATGATCGGGCATGAGTTGGATTTTATGAGAACAAATACCAGGAGGGATCCTAATAATGTCCGCAATAGTCCACCCAATCACTCTTTTGAACCTTTTTAACACTTTCACCAAACTCTCAACTTGTTGTACATTCAGGTCTGATGCAATGATTACTGGAAAAGTGTCACCATTTCCTAAGAATTCATACCTCAGATGAGGCGGTAGAGCTTTTAGTTCTAACTTTGGAGCCTCCTCTATAGATGGTTTCACGGGTGGAGACCCGCGATTCTTCATATCGAACTCATATTTCTTCGGTTTAAACTAAACATCACCTTGATCAAGAGCCACGACTAATGACCCATACTCTACAATGCAATCGCTATCAAAATTCATTATCACTGCCGCTAGTGCTTCTTTACCTAGACGTTCTTCTATTTGTAATTCAAATGACTTTTCAACTTTGTAGGATATGGCATATACCGATTGGAGCTCACCACTCTGCCTCATGAACCTACAAATGTTGAAGGTTACTTCTTCATTGTTCAACCGAAATTTCATCAGCCCCTTTTCCATATCAACTAAGGCTCTACCTGTAGCGAAGAATGGCCTCCCAAGAATAATAGGAACCTCAAAATCGACTTCACAATCAAGATTAACAAAATTGACCGGAAATATGAACGACTCCACTTTTACTAGCACATCGTGGAGTATCCCAATAGGCCTTTTTACTGTTCGATCGGCCATCCGTAGCCGCATCGCAATGGGCTTTGGGTCACCCAAACCCAACTTCTTGTAAATCGAGAGGGGCATGAGATTTATGCTTGCCCCAAGATCACATAATGCTTTCGCAAAATGTAATAACCCAATTGTAGAAGGAATAGTGAAAGCACCCAGATTTTCATTCTTTTGCACTAGAGATCTTGTAGCAATAGCACTACAATGCTGCATTCTATCATCATCCTCAAAAGTGACTGATCTTTTCTTCGTAACCAGATCTTTCATAAACTTGGCGTAACCGGGCATTTGTTCCAGAGCTTCTACCAAAGGGACATTGATGGAAAGCTCTTTCAACATCGTTATAAAACGCCGATATTTACCATCCTCGGTCTTTTTCACTAGTCTTTGAGGGAGGGGGGGGGGGTCTAGGCATGGGAGTCAACATTTTGGGCACTTCAACATCTTTTCCCGTTTTGTCTTCTAACTCACCACTAACCTCCACCACCTTATCATTATATCTTATCACCTTTTCCACATTAGACGGCATAGGTGGGTCAATGGTTTGCTTACCACCCCGAGTAGTGATTGCCATATAGTGTCCATCATTTTTCGGATTTTGGACAGTCTTGCTAGGGAGAGTGCCCCGTTGCCGTGTGTTCATAGTCGCAGATAATTGGACCATTTGCTACTCAAGCTGCTTAATCGATATTGCATGTGTATCGACTTTCTGCCCAATACCCGCTAAATCACTTCTTAACTCTTTAGTGTGCTCATCACTAGCATCGAACCTCCTCATCAATTTGTGCAACATATCCTCAACTCCCGCCATACTACCTCCACCATCCCTAGGAGCAACTTCACAATTTTGAGGAGGAACATAGGGCCTACTCCTATCATTTCTGTTACCATAGTTACCCCTGTTGAAGTTGTTGTCGCGGTTGTAATTTCCAGCTCGTACATAATGACCCTCGCGGTTATAATTACCATAGTTCTGACCTTGGTTTCCTTGACCTTGGCGCCAATTCTCCTGATTGGAGCCTTGGGAATTCGGTCGGAAACCCCCCGTTTGCTGATTCACCAAATATGAGTCCTCCTCATAATAATATTCATCATTTGGTGGTGGTGGTTTAGACAAGTAGTTCACTGCATTTATCTTTTCTGCACCCCTAGTGACATGTTTTAATACCAACCCAAGCGCAGTTCTCATCTGAGCCATCTCAGCACGAATCTCGTCTATGGCTGGGTTGTGTGCGGATTGCACTGCGAAAGTCTTTCTTCCAGTATCTGACTTCCTAGTACTCCAAGCTTTATTAATTCGAGAGATTTTCTCTAACTTTTCAGCAATCTCGGCATAAGGACACTCCCCATAAGAACCACCCGTTATAGTATCCAATACCGCTTTATTATTATCATCATGTCCCCGATAGAAGTATTCTTTCAGTGACTCATCATCAGTGCGGTGATTGGGGACACTTCTAAAAAATGAAGTGAACCTATCCCAAGAACTGCTAACTAACTCTCCTGGTAGTGCCACAAAGTTGTTCACTCTGTCTTTATGATTTAGTTTCTTAGAGACCGGGTAGTAAGGTGCTAAGAAAGCGTCCCTTAGTTTATTCCAAGTGAAAATTGAGTTATAAGGGAGCTCAGTAAACCAAAGAGCAGCCTATCCCGTCAGTGAGAGAGGAAATACTCTTAGCCCTATTACATCCATATTCAAATCGTTCCTCCCTACACAACTTTTGCACACTGCCCTTACCTTAGCAATGTGGGCATGTGGGTCCTCAGAAGGTAGCCCTGAAAACAAACCTCTAGCAGTGAGCATTTGCATCAGACTACTAGTTACCACAAAGGTGTGGCCGTGTGGCAGAGGAGGCAAGACAAGTGGCCCATCAGAGTCTGCGATGTTATCATAACCCCTATAATACTCTTGAGGGCGTGGAGCGGGGTGTTGTCCCCTTTGTTCATCTTCACCACAATTTTCAGGTAATAACCGACCATGAGCATCAACTGGAGCTGGAATGTCCTGGTTGGGATCATCGTCGTTAATACCCAAGTTTTGATTCATATTGCGTAGTGTACGCTCTAATTCGTGGTCGTATGGAAACAAGGGTTCTCTTCTACTCCGCGTAATTGGCATGCACGGAATTTAGACCTGTACGAGACAAAAACAACAGAAAAAGTAAAATTAGGAAAATATTGACTAAACTTTAGTATAAAATTTTAAGTTAATCTAAAAGCCACTTTGCCCGGCAGCGGCGCCAAAATTTGATACGCTCAAACTTACTTTTTATTTGAGAAGTAAAGCGGTCGTATCAAGTAGAGAACCCAACTAATGAGGTTGGGGTCGATCCCATGAGAAAAATAGTTCAGACTTAACTTTATTCTATTCTTACTACTACTTAGTCAACTATTTTCCGAGAAAACAAATGACAATAAGTAAATAAATAATAAATAATAATAAGATCTGATTTTCCTTTTTACATCAACCATTAATTATAAATTTATTAAATTAATTCACCAATAATAATAAAAATCATATTAAATCCTTGCTCCCACCTAGGTTCGAACCCGGTTGGAGCAAGACTTCATTTCAAGAGACCAATTTCGGCTCTCTCTCCCCAAATTGCCCCTCCACTTTATTAAATAATTAATTAATTATATATTTAGGGTAATTATGATATTACCCCTAGCCTGGTAAAAGACCATTTTACCCTTAGACCCTCAAAACTTAAAATTTCTTCTTTTTAAGTCCGGTAAAGACTCCTTCGATTAAATCTTCATTTTTGAGAGTCGTACTTGGTTGGTTACAACCTTTCCAAGCTCAACTAACTCCCCAAGTTAGTTGGCTTGGTCGTAGTAAGGGTTCTAAGGTCTGGTTCTACGCGTATCAATCCGTGTGAACCTTGGTCTAATCGCAAGCATTCTTGACACCTTAAACATTTAGCTTATTCATTTTTTTAGGATTGTTACAATAGAAGTAGTGAAACAATGGCCCAGTCCTACCTCTGCTACAAATATCAGAAGTTTCCTAGGCCTAGCGGGTTATTAAAAAAGGTTCGTGGAAGGATTTTCATCCATAGCCTCACCATTGACTAGGTTGACTGATACGCTCAAACTTACTTCTTATTTGAGAAGTAAAGCGATCGTATCAAGTAGAGAACCCAACTAATGAGGTTGGGTCGATCCCACGAGGAAAATAGTTCAGACTTAACTTTATTCTATTATAACTACTATTTAGTCAACTATTTTATGAGAAAACAAATGACAAAAGGGGGGTTTCTTAAATTAATAAAAATGATTAACTAAATTAAAATAAACAACTAGCAGATTCAAATGTTGGAGTTTAATCAAATAATAAAAGTAACTAGGGCTTAAGTGTTTCCCACAGGTTCCTAACTCGGTAATTCTAGCTATAACAATTCTTTCCTAGTATCTTGCATGTAAAGCGATAAGTTATGTATCTCTAAATCCTTGGTCCGGCATCTAGAAAGTTTCACTCCGCACCTTGGTCCGTCTACGTGTGTTGCTATACTAACCCTTATCTTTACCTCATATTAAGCATCATAATCAATATTTGACTAAGTTATTACTTCGTACCAACCTATACTAGCCTATTAGATAGTATACACTAAATCTATGTTGATAATTCTTTTCCTATTATCTACCTCCTTGGTCCAGCAAGTAGCATTAAGGCGAGTTCTAACATTGGCCATCCGTTAAAAAGACTTCTACACGAAAGAAATATCAATACATGCAAGACACTATTCTAGAATTGCTATTTTAGTTAGATTTTACCTTGTTATTTACCCATGGTTCCCACAACCATAGTTATGGAGTTTAGTTACCCATGGTCATAATCACACAATTCATATTTGTAATGTAAGAATTCATGCACTTACTTTAATGAGAACGAATAAATTCCATAAATTCACTTGATTAATCCACAAAAACACCAACAATCGATTCCGTAAAACGTTTATCAATTACCAAAACCAATAGTTCAACACTAAAACAAAAGTACAAAAAAAAATATCCAAGAGTCTAACCCCAAAAATGAGGTTTTTTCAGACTATTTATAATAAAATAAAACCTAATAAAAGAAGGAATCTAATTAAGGAAAATTTGTCCAAAACGCGTCTGAGACGACGGCCCATGTGATGGTCCATCGTGGCCACGACTGACCGTCGTGGCCTCCTTCGCTCCATACTTGGGCTCTAATCTCTATTGCTTCCTTCATCAACTCTGTTACCCTCGACGGACAGGTCTGACGGACCGTTTTAAGCACAACGGTCTGTCGAGGGGTTTCATTCCACAAGACTTAGAAACTTCTTGGAATTGGGTACTGGGACTACTCTCTGACAATCACGACGAACAAGCAGGATCGACCATCGTGGCTATGACGGTCCGTCATGAGGCTTTCGTAGTCCCACACTTAGTCAGACTTCCCCATCTTCCTTCAGCAGCTTCTCTCTTCTCACTACGGTGCCACCTATGGACCGTCACAGTCGCGACGGACCGTCGTGAGCTCCGTAGGTGGTCACTTCTGCAATTCCTGCTCACAACCTCCACGTTCTCCTTTGGACAAATTTCCCGCAAATAAAGAGAAACCTACATCAAAAATCAATACAAAAAGGCTTTGGGCACACACTAAACTTAAGGAAAAAGCATTAAAAGTACCGTAAAATCATGGTACATCATTGACTCAGAAGATGGTCAAGTTTCAATGGTCGGATGATTGTGAGAAAAGCTTTGCAGAATTGAAAACTAGAATGCTACAACTCCTGTTTTTACTCTACCAGAGGGGTCAGATGGTTATGTTATATTATGATGCATCAAGAGGGCCTTGGTTGTGTGTTAATGCAACAAGATAAGGTTTTAGCTTATGCTTCTAGACAGCTTAAGGTGCATGAGAAAAACTATCCAACTCATGACCTCGAGCTTGTAGCAGTGGTGTTTGCACTCAAGATCTGGATACACTACTTGTACGGTGTTCATGTAGATGTGTTCACTGACCATTAGAGCCTTTAGTATGTGTTCACCCAAAAGGAGTTGAATCTTCGCCAGAGGAGATGTCTTGAGATCCTTAAGGATTATGATGTGAGTGTACATTACCATCCTTGTAAGGCGAGTGTAGTAGAAGATGTTCTTAGTAGATTATCTATGGGTAGTGTAGCCTATGTTGAGGAATAAAAGAAGGAGCTAGTGAAGGATGTTCATAGGGTTGCTCGCTTAGGAGTTGCCTTATGAGCATATCAGACAACGGTGTAACAGCTCAGAATAGGACATAATCTTCTTTGGTAGTAGAGGTTAAGGAAAAGCAAGACAATGATCCAATCTTGCTTGAACTCAAAGGTGTAGTCCATAACCAGAGAGTGGAGGTTTTCTCCAATGGGGAGATGGTGTACTTTGCTACCAGGGTAGATTGTGTGTTCCAGATATGGGAGAGTTGAGACAACATATTGTTGTAGAAGCCCATAACTCCAGATATTCTATTCACCCTGGTGCCACTAAGATGTACCGCAATATGCGGGAAGTCTATTGGTGGAATGGCATGAAGAGTGATATAGCATATTTTGTGAGTAAGTGCCCCAATTGTCAGCAAGTTAAGGTAGAACATCATAAACTAGGGGGTAAGACTCAAGAGATCAATATTCCTACTTGGAAGTGGGAAGTGATCAATATGGATTTCATCACAAGGTTACCGCGTACTCGCACACAACATTACTCCATTTGGGTGATAGTTGATAGGATGACTATGTCTTCTCACTTTTTGGCGGTCAAGACTACAGATTAGGCAGAGGACTATGCCAAGCTTTACATTAATGAAATTGTGAGGTTGCATGGGGTCCCTTTGTCTATCATCTCAGATAAAGGTCCTCAGTTTACCTCTCATTTTTGGAAGTCGTTTCAGAAGGGTCTTCGTACTCAACTTGACCTTAGCACATCATTTCATCTGTAGACTAATGGACAGGCAGAGCGTACCATTCAGACCCTAGAGGATATGTTGAGAGCTTGTGTGATTGATTTCAACGGTAGTTGGGATGATCACCTTCCTCTGATTGAATTCGCCTAAAACAATAGCTATCATTCCAGCATTCAGATGGCCCCTTATGAGGCTTTGTATAGGCGTAGATGTAGATCTCCTGTTGGTTGGTTTGAAGTAGGTGAACCAGCTTTGATAGGGCCAGATTCAATCCTTTATGCAATGGAGAAAGTGCAACTCATTACAGATAGACTTCAGACAACCCAAAGTCATCAGAAATCTTATGCAGATGTAAGGAGAAGGGAACTAGATTTCCAAGCTGATGATTGGGTTTTTCTTTAAGTCTCACCTAAAAGGGGTGATGAGATTCGGCAAGAAAGGGAAGCTCAGTCCTAGATATGTAGGCCCTTACAAGATATTAAAAAAGATTGGCATGGTGTCATATGAGTTAGAGTTGCCAATAGAATTAGCAGCAGTGTATCCAGTCTTCCACATCTCACTCTTGAAGAAGTGTGTGCGTGAATCCAGTCTTCCACATCTCACTCTTGAAGAAGTGTGTGCGTGACCCAGCCTCTGTAGTGCCATTAGAGAGTGTGGTGGTGAAAGATAGTCTTTCTTATGAGGATGTGCCAGTTGATATTCTTGACCGTCAGGTTAGAAGGTTGAGAAATAAAGAAGTTGCTTCAGTCAAGGTTTTGTGGAGGAGTCATTCCGTAGAGGGAGCTAAGCAGCTATGAAAGCCAAGTACCCTCACCTCTTTCCTTCGGATTCCACTCCAGCTTGAGGTAATGGTTCCTTTTCAGTTTTTCAGTTATTCATGTGTAAATTCAGCCTTAGAATCATGTTATCTCAGTTTGTACTTGCATTTTCAGCGTATTTGCATGTTCTCCAAACTCAATTCTGTCAGAAACTTAGTTCTCAGTGTTTAGTAGTAGGGTTTGCAGCTTTCTCCCTCTATTTCAGCGTACCCAATTAGTCCCAGAACTACTAGCCAAGTAGGTTGTAAGTTCCCTTTGTGGGCATCAGTTTAGTGATCATGCCCGCATGCCTTTATACCTCTGGCAGGGTATATTGGGTCCTCTCGATGGAGCGTATACATCGGACTCCTTATTTAGCTCATATGGTTTTATTATTGGTTAATATTAGCTCCCATAGTTCAGTCAGACTCTCTTGCATAGACAATTTTTCAGTATATTCAGTATTAAGTTTCAGCATGTTTTAAATTTGTCATTGCATCCAGTTAGCTTAGACTTCAGTATATCACGTTCATATTAGTATACTTGTTTTTGTGCTTGTTCAGTTATGTTTTATTTCAGCTTTATTCTATCTTACATGCTCAGTACCTTTTAATTACTGACGCATACATGTACTACATCTTTTCGTGATGTATGTTCAGGTTCGCAACATCCAAATCATGCTTATATCTATTTCTGATCTCCAGTTTAGCCGATTCAGTGGTGAGTCCTCATTCTCCGAGGACATTAGTCATGAGTTCATTTTAGTATTTTAGTCATTTAGTTTCAATTTTTGTTAGACTTAGCTCGGGCTTGTCCCAGCATTTCTAGTCAGTTAGAGGCTTATTTCTGACATAGTTTCAGCTTAGCAGTGAGTTAATATCTTCATTGTATTAAACTCATCAGTCTTCATTTATCTCAGTTATAGTATATGGGTATTCCCCATCTTTTCAGTTTAAATTATTATTGAGCTTCCGCATTTAGTTTATTATCTTTAGTATGTTCATGATCATGCCAGTAGGGTTAGCTTGGGATCACTTATGGTCCTAGGTTCCGTGTCTGCGTCTCGGGGGTAGCTCAGGGCATGACAGTTATATTAAAAATATTGTCTACTCATTAGGAATCAATAAATCGCGGTTCTCTTTCATTCAACTTGTCATGTCTTAAAAAAGTTGAAGCTCAAGAGATTAAACATCGATAACAACTGTCTAGACATTATATCACATGATGGAACTACATCAAAAAATCTAGCTCTTGGTGTTCTTGGATAAGTAAAAGAAAAGGGTTTATTGCAGCAGTGAACTAGTTAGCATTTGTAGAAGCTTATGGTAGTTTTAATAAATGCTTTTAAAGGAGTCAAGTATTTGGGTCTTCAAGTTATCTGTTAGTATTTTACAAAGTAAAAGCTTTTCTGTGTCCAAAAGAGTAATCTACTTTCAGATGATTGACTGATTGGTTATGTCAAAGCTTCAGTCTTACATCAGAGCATTCGGTTAAAGAAATGTCACCAAATGACCTAGGCTAGGTTTTTCAATACACTTTTGAATCGTGGTATGAAACCGAAGAATAGTTCCTTTGTGAAATGCTTTTGTATGAAATATGTAAACCATGAACTCCTTTTGGTTGCTCCTCGTTGCAACTCACTAGTATCATCAACTATTTGCAAAATTGTCCTTGAGTAGGCAATGCTACCATTGATGTAGTATGTAGAATGTGTCACAAATTGACTTATATAAAGTTGAATTTGCTTCTTGATATAATTGACGAAGGGATCTTCCGTCTAGTTCAATGATGTATATCTGTTAATTTTGTGAAAGGGAATATAAGAGGGTTTGTCAATATAATACAGAAAATTAGTTTTAGCAATAGTTTTATTGCACATGGTATCTCTAAACTCTTTGATGGTAATTGGTTCGAGTCATGTTACTGATGCAACCTTAGTGGAAATTTCAAAATCTATCAGCTTGATTAATGAATTCATGTTTCCAAGTGTGGAATCACCGACTATGGGATTATATCTTTTGTCAATGCTAATCCACTCAATATACGGATCCTCTCCTGGGGTGGTTGATTTTGTTTCGGAAAAACCCATTTCAGCCATAATAAAGCGGCACTAGAGATCTCCGAAGTCTCGGATCAAAGATGGTTGCAGACATTTTATCGATGCAACCTAAGTAAAAATTTCAATGTATTGTTTGTGACAAAATGAACTGGATTTTCCTAATTCTGGAATCAATAATTAGTGTATTAAAACATTTGTTATTGCTATACTGCTCCATTTTCGGATCCTCTCAGTATCAAGTTTCCCTTTGGTGTTTGACAACAACTTAACCTTGTTACATGATTTGGTTAAGTAACTTAACATCTTAAACATACAACACTATCCCATAATAAGCTCTGCTACTATGATACATTAGTTCCAATCGGAGAAGCAACTAGTCCTTCAATTTGGCAACTTCACCTTGAGATTCCGCAAGAGAAGTCCATAGAGTATAAACCTCATCTTGAATCGCCCTATTTTGACCCCTGGCAACATTAATATCCGAGAGAACTTGTGCCATAGAACCTAGTGCACCAAGGAACGACATAGGAGTAGGATAGACATTAAGCAAGCAGGAGCAGTCAACAAGGGTTACCTCTTCATGATTGTCTCCTTGCACTACTAGTCTAGCTTAGTTTATAATGATTTTCCCTTGTTCGTCAAGTTTTTTCCTTATCATCCATCCAGGTCCAACCACATATCCATTCGGAGGTCTAGGAACCAAGTTTTACACTTTGCTTCATTCAAATTAATTCAGATCCTTCTGGATGGAAGCAATCCAATTTGCATCTATAAATGCTTTCTTGATGTTCTATCGTCGATAAGTAATTTGCGAATGAACACAAGATCGTCAATTGGTACCCAATGTGAATCTCTTAATAAAGAATAGTGAGAATTTTTTGAACTTGATGAGAACTTTTGTATTTCTAGTTACTTGTTGAAACATATGGTGCATTTCCCAGAGAAGATGAATGTGGTTCCTACGAATTGTTGTTTCTTGCAACATGTGGTGCCCCACATACTTCAGTGTAGGTTCCTTAATAGATTCTTCTTAAGGAACACCTTCTTCATAATTATTATATTCATTTCCTATGTTGTGTTCCAATCCTATATCTATGAAACCAATCTCGATATTCTTATTACCCATGTGATTAGCTTTGTAAAATTTAACATGTGTACGTTCTTTAACATGATTTGTTCTTTTGTGAAGGACTTTATAAGATTTATTATGTGAGTGAATATCAAAGGAATATTTCCCTCGTCTCTTTTTAGCATCAAACTTTCCTAGTGCATTCTTTCCATTGTTGTGTACATAACAAAAACATCCAAAAGCTCTAAGATGTGCACGGTTTAGTTTTCTACCTTTCAGTAGTTCATAGTGTGTTTTGTTTATTATTGATCAAGTAATACATATTTTTACTAGGTAGTAGGTGGTATTTACAGCCTCTACTCAATACAACTTCATGACATTGCTAGCGATTAAAATGGTTAGCACAATATCTTTCAATCTTCTGTCTTTCTACTCAAGCATGTCATTTTTTTGTGGTTTTATTTGTGCAGAATAGTTCTGATCTATGCAATTTTTGGCGCAAAATTTCAAAAATCTTTAGTTTTCGAATTATATTGCATGATATTAGTCGATTCTTGATAGTTCACATTATAATTTCTTTTTCAACAATTTTTAACAAACACATTAAACATGTGGAACGTTTCCTATATTGATGACGGGAATAGTGTCCATGAGAATTTAGTGTTATCATCTATAATAACAATGGCATACCTTTTTCCTCATCGACTTAGAATCGACATTGTTCCACATAATCCATGTGAAGAAGTTCTAGAAGTTTCATTGTGCTTACCATCACCATTCTTTTAAAAGATGACTTCACATGCTTTCCTTGTGCACACTCTCCACATACCTCATATTCATTGCATCTTGGTGTAGGAATCCCTTCTACTAGGTCCTTTGATAAAAGTTTATTCAATACTTAAAAAGTAGTATGTCCTAATCTTTTGTTTCATAGTAGAGATCTGTCCGACATTGCGATCAAACAATTTAGGGATTACCTATTTGGTCTCATAGAAATAGGGTTGATTTTATCAGTTTACATTCGGTTGAGGTAAATAATACAATGTTTTACTTTTCACACATTTCAGACACATTTAAAAGATTTTGCATACCATCAATATAGTACAATTTTTTTATTGCTTGAGAGTGAGTAGGCCCTACTATTCTAATTCCTTGTTTTCTCTAGTCTTTCCATTTCCAAGGCTACACATCCGCCATGGAAATCACACAGTGAGAGGCTACACACTGTTTTTCTCGCATGTTATGTGGAGCATGCACTCTCAAGATATCATTTCTATAGCTTTCCTCCTACTTGTCCTGCACAATCCGTCAAAGATTAATTATTGGTACCCCGATCCTCTAGGGTCCGTCCATGTTAGTTAAAGGATAAATAGGATTTCTCATGGCCTACTTAGGTAAAGCGTTGTAATTTTTAACTAGTTGATAATCCCTTGTCAAAATATTTTTTCCCGACAGCTAAAGTTCTTGTCAAGGGCGGAAATATTTTTTGCACACAGGGCTATTAAACCCTTTTCCATTTTAACTAGATGATTGACCCTTTCTAATATTATCAAGCAATATGGCGTACTGTCCATCTTCTTTTTTCTCTAATTTAATTCTGATCTCATGAAGTTCTTTGTGAAGATCTTAAATTCTTTTAGTCGCAGAATGTATTTTAGTAGTGAGCTCTTTTATTTTATTGTCTTGAACCATGTGAGCATTGTTTTGAATTATTTTCTCATTTATTGAGGAATTTATCTTGTTGATTCTCCTGAAGAATGTGGTTTAATTTTAAAAGAATCAAATTTTCTTCTCTTAAGGATGCATATTTTTCCATCATATGTTCATTTCTGTTGCAGGTTGATTGATATGCATCCATAAGAGTCCAAAGTAGAGACCCAAATTTTATTTTTGTGTAAGGATGAAGATTTTCTTTTATAAGATAAAATATTTCCTAGATTGCTTGCCCTCTTCCTCTTCTCCCTCAAAACAAGTTCGTGTTGTTAGCGCCATGATTGTCTCTTTTTATTGATTTATGTTCTTTTTCTCATCACATTCAGTTATGGTCGTTAGTTCAAGGAGGTCGTATTTGGTTGTCCCTTCTATTGCAAGTACGGATCGATTTACAAATTCTCCTTCCTTAGATTCGTCTTCTAATGAGTTACCGATGGTAGCAATAGGCATTTTCGCTGAGATATCTACTTCTTTGTTTTTAATCCTTCTACTTATGGGAATGAAATAATCACCTCTGCTCTCTTTTGATTTTTCTAAATTCTGTTTTTGATGTTCCACACCTATAGAGAATAGAACTTGTTGAAGTGATATGGGCTTCCCCATTTAGGACATACATGATCTCTTATGTCTTTCTTTGTCATCGTCTTCAAATTTATCCTTTGATTCATCTGACCTCTCTTCAGCATTCTCGAGAACCTTTAAGTCATCAGGGTAGTGCTCTCTTCCTTAATGTAACACTCCGTAAATGCCATGACTTACACTAGAGCTTAATCCATCAAATAATATCTAAAATTATGTTTCCAGACCTATCTTAATGTAATAAACTCATTAGGAAAAGGTTAGAGCCAAAACGACAAAGAAAGACCTTGACGTCCGGAGATTAGCTAATTCAAACTAGTTGACGTCCCTATATTTGGTGATGGTTTAGGGGTCTCAAACGAATTCCAAAATGTGTAATGAGACCTTGGATAGGTAGTATGTAGTACAAGGGGTCCAAACGTTTGGTAACGACACCCCAAGGACCACCCGAAGGGTCCTTGGGGAGGACACAACTATGTGTGGGAAGGCTGCGAGCAGGCGGATTTGGAGGTGTGGTGCGCGACGCGAGCTGAAAATGAGGTGTTCTGCCTCAAGATTTGAGAGGCATCCTCGCGAAGCGAGGATGAAACTCACCTCACTTTCTCAACTTAAAATTAAATAAAAATGACGAGATTTGGCCCCGCGACACGCAGCTACTTCCCAGAATCGTTAAAGTCGTATTTTTGGTAATTTAACTTATTAAAATGACCCATTTAAGTGGAGGGTATTTTTGGTAATTCATAGGAAGACTATATATTGATAGTAGGTCAGTTTTAGACCACTTTTACACGTCCCAAATCAAATCAAACAAGTTTTTTTCTCATCTCTCAAGAAACGCTCTCGTCTCTAAACTCCATTGAAGAACAAGAAGAGCTTAAGGAAGAAGACGAAGACTTCAAGTTCTTCATCTAAATTCGTGGATTCTTCATCTATAAGGTATGGGTTTTTCACTCTTGGGATTCGTTTCCCCAAGAGGTCCATTCAAAGATAAGTTTTGAAGACATTCAATTCTAGGATTTTTACTCCAAAAACGGGTATTCTTCATAATTCCAGATTTATGATTTTTGATGAAAAGGAATTGTTTTCTATGGTTAATTATGCATGTATTGTTGAGTCTTTGCCTTGTAAGGATAGATTTTCATGTGAAGCATGTGTATTATCAATTTATTGGTTTCGAATGGGTTATATCCACTGCTTGATGACACTTAAACGTAGGGATTGTAAAATTAGACTAGAATGAACTCTTAAATGACCCTTTCCCTTATCCTACATTATGCATTGATCTTTTATATGATTTGATGAGTTGTTACTGATTATGTTATTGAGTATTTCACTAAGTATGGTTATATTGTAAAATTAATAAGGTTATTGGAAGCAAGAGGTAAGACTTCTAAGTGTGACTACTCTCCAATGTTTATGTTAGCCTATAAATTATGATGTTATGTTATGAAAAGTATGTATGATGTTGCTATGTGAATATGATGTTCTACGAACATGTAAATTGTGAGATCATGATAATAATATGAAAATACAAGATTATGATATCCTCTTGTATGATTTACACAAGGTGATTATGTTATGTTAATCTCACATATGAATGGTTATGATGAAAGGAAATTCTCATCTAATCTTAAAAAGATCATGATTATTTTTATACAACGACTTAATCTCCTATGACCTATGATAAGTTTATGATAAAATACAACTTAAAGGTTATTCAATAAAGGGACTTAAGCTAAGCACCGATGAAATTGATATGAGAGGTGTCCCTTCCCTAGTGTGAAGGTAGGTTTACAATGACTCTCATGAGATTTAGGCTGCCATGCCATGTGGAACTATGGGTCTTTAATACATCTCCTAGTTATTGAACTATGTTTCCACCATAGGATACTAGCTAGTGGATCCACCTAGAAAGCTATGTCATGTTAGGTTCTACTTTTGACGATAGACCACCTTCTTTCGGTGTGGGGTTTTATGACACCAGATTCCATGTTTAGCTGTCATGGTCTATGTCGGTTAAGGCGAATGTTCCCTCATCTAAAATGAAAGACAAGAAAATGAATGTTGACTAGGGCGACTTGAGGAATCTACTTTAGTATAGGTAGGGGTATGGGACTCTACCTAGACATTGCACAAGTTGACTCTAAGGGAAGTTCTAGGAGATTGTTCTTATGTAATATGATAACATGAAAGGTATATGTTTATGATACATGATGTTACTCTTATATGAATGTTTGTCATTATGATGAATATGTTATTGGGTTATATTGTTATATGAGGTGATGACTACTTATGTTACAAGTTTTTATGAAGTAAAGCTTTACTTATGGTCTACTATCTTATCTACTTGGTTGTGTGGGGTTATGGGGCTTCACATGATAATTGCACTTGTAGGTTGGGGATGAGATCATTGGTAAGTGTTTTGTGTGTTATGTCCTATGATCTTTTGAATATGTAATGTTAACATGACTCTATGAGAATAAATCTTTTCTTATGATCATGCTTTAAGTTGATGGAATCCTTAACTTGTATATGTTATATGGTATGTGCATTGAAGACTTTCATATGACTTAGCATGTTTTCTAAAGAGATGATAAATGATCCTTTTTCATGCATGTCCTTATATGTTATGTGCATATACCCATACTTAGTACATGTGGTGCACTAACCCCATTACTTTATATTACTACAACTGTAGGTTCCGGCCATTGAAGTTTAGGAAGTTTGATTTGAAAAAGCTTGGAACTCTTTCTCCAAGTCTTGGTAGGTCCTCATGTTCAGAGATTCTATCTTTCATTTTCCAGCTTATGATGACATTAGTCGATTTTAAGAGTATTCTATTTCCATTTATGTTCTATGGATTCTTTTGTATTAATGCCTATATGGCACATTGACTATATACTGGCTAAGTCCAAATTTTCACTCTTTAGATGCTTTTCTATATGTGAGACAATTTTTGGAATATCGTATGTCCTTATGAATGCTAAGTCTGAAGTCTAAGCATACTTCAATAGTATGTAAAAGTTTTAAATTTTCCACAATTTTTACTGATCACGTGTTATGACGAATGCTAATGGCTTGTCTAAGTCCTCTGAGAGGATGACGACATCGGTCTCATCCGGGGTGTACTCTCCGGTTGTGAAAAACTTGGTATTAGAGCATGAAGATAATTATCCTTAGGATCAATGTCTTGCTAAACTAGATTACCTAGTGTCTTGTTCATGGTTGTGAAGCGCGCCACAATTGTGGACAAGAGGCTATGTGATGATTAGGAAACTTATCTTTTCTTGATACTCATATGTCGTGCCTTTAGAGTTTTGACACTATGTGTCTTCTAGCATCTAATCCCTTTCTTGTGTATTTAGGCGATGAACACAAGAAGAGTAGGAGAGGAGATTGCAAATATAGGAACTACACCTAAGGCTAATCGAAATGCTCCTAAAGTGCAAGCTGCTGCAAATGATCAAGTTCCGGTGAATCCTCCGGCTATGACGGATCGTGAGGTGAGGGCAGCCCTATTCCAAATAGCCCAAGCCATCGCCACCCAAGCTCAAGAAATCAAGGCTTTAGCTAACAGAGAGGTTGCACCTCGAGAGAACCAGCTTACTAGTACTATGGCTAGCCGTTTGAGAGATTTTACAAGGATGAATCCTCCTATGTACTTTGGATTAAAAGTTGATAAAGACCCCCAAGATTTCCTTGATAAGGTCTACAAGATTTTGTTTTCTATGGGGGTGAGTACTACTGAGAAGGCTGAACTTGCTGCTTATCAACTCAAGGACGTGGCTCAGACATGGTACAATCTGTGGAAGGATAGTAGGGCTTTAGGAGATGGTCCCCTGACTTGGGAGATCTTCAAAAAGTCCTTTCTTGACAGATTCTTTCCAAGGGAACAAAAAGAAGCTAAGGTAGAGGAGTTCATAAACCTTCGTCAAGGAGGTATGAGTGTTAAGGAATACTCCTTGAAGTTCATTAAGCTGTCCAAATATGCTTCTTCTTTGGTTTCTAATGCTAGGGATGAAATGAGTCGTTATGTAACGGACGTGTCCGAAGAGCTTCAAGAAGAATGTCGTGCATCCATGCTTCATGACAATATGGATCTTTCTAGGTTTATGGTTCATGATCAACAGGTTAAGGAAAGTCGCATAAGGAAGAGGAATAGGGAACCTAAGAAGGCAAAGTCTTTTAAGAGTGGTTCTTCTAAAAGTATGCTTGATGTTCAAGACAAGCCTATGTTTAAGAAGAGGTTTTCAAATCAAGTTCCTTCAAATTTCTCCAAGAATCGCAATGATAGAGGTTCTAATCCTAAACCTCCAAAGGGGAGAAATCGTGATCCACCAAGAGAAAGACTAACTTGTGGTAAGTGTGGTAAGAAACATGGGGGCGAATGTCTTGATGGAACTAATAATTGCTATGGTTGTGGGAAAGGTGGCCATATGGTGAACGATTGTCCTAATGTGAAAAGTCAAGGTAAGGGTAATAGCCAAGCTCAACCAAGCGGTCCTAATTCTAAAGCTCTAAAAAGGAACCGTTTCTATGCACTCAAGGCTAGGGGTGAACAATAAAGCTCTCCCAACTTTGTGACAGGTATGTTAAACGTTTTCTACGTTAATGTTTATGCTTTGCTTGACCCAGGTTCTACTCTTTCTTTTGTTACACCTTTGGTAGCTAGGAAGTTTGTTGTACTCCCCGATGTTTTAATTGAACCCTTTTTCGTTTGTACACTAATGGGTGACTCTGTAGTTGCGAAAAGAGTCTATAGGAAATGTCTTGTGATGTTGCCTAATAGAGTTAGTCTTGTAGATTTGGTAGAACTTGACATGTTTTATTTTTATATCATCTTGGGTATGGATTGGCTTCATGATTATTTTGCATCCATAGATTGTAGAACAAGGGTAGTGAAGTTTCAATTCCCTAATGAACCTATTCTAGAGTGGAAGGGGGGAAATTCTATGCCAAGGGGTAAAATTATTTAGTGTTCGAACTCTTGTAAGATGATAGCCAAGGGTTGTTTATACCATGTTGTGAAGGTTAAGGACCTAGAATGTGAAACTCGTTCTATTGAATTAGTCCATGTAGTGAGAGAATTCCCAGAGATGTTTCCTAATGACCTTCCAAGAGTTCCTCCCGTAAGGGAAATTGACTTTGGCAATGATTTATTACCGGATACGAATCCATTTCAATTCCACTTTATAGGATGGCTCAGGCTGAATTGAAAAAGTTGAAGCTCCAACTCGAGGATTTACTAAACAAGGGTTTTATTCAACCTAGTATTTCTCCATGGGGTGCTCCGGTCTTGTCTTTTAAGAAGAAGGATGGGTCCCTTAGAATGTGCATTGATTACTGCCAACTCAATAAGGTCACCATAAAGAACACGTATCCTCTCCCTCGAATTGATGATCTCTTTGATCAACTCCAAGGTGCTAGTTTCTTTCCCAAGATTTACTTAAGGTCGAGATATCACCAACTTAGGGTGAGAGGTGAAGATGTTCCCAAAATAGCTTTCCGAACTAGATATGGTCACTATGAATTTCTAGTTATGTCTTTTGGGTTAACAAATTGCCCCGGCGGCGTTATGGACCTAATGAATAGAATTTTCTATGATTACCTTTACTCATTTGTATTGTGTTCATTGATGATATTTTGATATACTCCAAGAATGAAGATGAGCATGAGAGTCACTTGAGGTTGGCCTTGAAAGTCCTCAAAGAACACTAACTTTATGTCAAATTTAGCAAGTGTGATTTTTGGTTGAGGTCGGTTGCTTTTCTTGGCCATATTATCTCTGGTGATGGTGTAGAGGTTTATCCGAAGAAGACAGATGCGGTCAAAAATTGGACTAGACCTTTGACTCCCACATACATGAGAAGTTTGTTGGGTCTATCCGGCTATTATAGAAGATTTGTTGATGGATTTTTGTCTATTGCTTCTCCTTTGACAGCTTTGACCCAAAATAAGGTGAAATTTGAGTGGTTGGAAGCTTGTGAGAAAGGTTTTCAAGAGTTAAAAGATAAGCTTACCTCCGCTCCGGTGTTGACCTTACCGGAGGGTAATGAAGGCTTTGTAGTGTATTGTGATGCTTCCCGAGTGGGTTTGGGATGTGTCTTCATGCAACATGGTAAGGTGAAAGCTTATGCTTCTAGGCAACTCAAAGTTAATGAGAAGAATTACCCAACTCATGATCTTGAGTTAGCCACTGTAGTTTTTGCCTTAAAATATGGAGGCATTATTTGTATGGTATGCATGTTGATGTGATTACTGATCATAATATTCTTCAATATGTGTTTACACAAAAGGAGCTGAACCTGTGATAGAGAAGATTGTTAGAATTGTTGAAGGATTACGACATGAGTGTCCTTTACCAGCCCGGCAAAGCCAACGTGGTTGCGGATGCTTTGAGTCGTATGACTATGGGTAGTGTGTCTCATGTGGAAGAAGAGAAGAAAGAACTTGTGAAAGATGTTCATAGGTTGGCTCGCTTAGGTGTGTGGTTAGAAGATTCTCCAATTGGTGGTTTCATGGTCCATCATAACTCCGACTCATCATTAGTGGTTGAGGTGAAATATAAATAACATCTTGACCCTCTATTGATGGAGTTGAAGGAATAAGTACTTAGTAAGCTCAATGAGTCATTCTCCCAAGGGGGGATGGTGTTCTTAGGTACCAAGGGAGATTATGTGTACCCGATGTTGAGGATTTGAGAAATCAGATTCTAGAAGAAGCCCATGGTTCTCGCTATTCTATACATCCGGGTACCACAAAAATGCATCATGACCTTAGAGAGGTCCATTGGTGGGATGGTTTAAAGAGGGACATAGCAGAGTTTGTTGCTAAGTGTCCAAACTGCAAACAAATTAAAGCATAGCATCTAAAACCTGGTTGTTTAACCCAAATTATGGATGTTCCTACATGGAAGTGGGAACCCATCAATATGGACTTTGTTATTGGGTTGCGTCGAACCCGAAAGCAAAATGATTTATATGGGTTATTGTGGACAGGTTAACCAAATCTGCCCATTTTATTTCTGTTAAGTCTACATATACTGCCGAAGATTATGCAAGAATCTACATTAATGAGATTGTGAGTCTTCATGGGATTCCTCTGTCCATCATTTCGGATAGAGGTGCCTAATTCAGTTCTCATTTTTGGAAGGCTTTTCAAAAGGGTTTAGGTACTCAAGTGAAACTTAGTACCGCTTTTCATCCTCAGACGGATGGTCAAGCGGAGCGTACCAATCAGACCCTGGAAGACATGTTAAGAGCTTGTATTAATGATTTCAAGGGAAGTTGGGATGATCACTTACCTTTGATTGAGTTCTCTTACAACAATAGCAATCATTCTAGCATCTCCATGGCACCTTTTGAAGCTCTTTATGGTAAAAGGTATAGATCTCCGATTGGATGGTTTGAGGTTGGTGAGTCCTCACTCCTTGGTCCAGAGATTATCTACGAGGATATAGAGAAACTTTGAATAGTAAGAGATAGATTGAAGACAACCTATAGTCGGCAAAAGTCTTATGCCGACAATAGAAGAAGAGATCTTGAATTTGAAATAGGTGATCATGTCTACTTGAAGATTTCACCTATGAAAGGGATGACGAGATTCAGTAAAAAGGGGAAGTTAAGTCCACGGTATGATGGTCCTTATGATTTTTTACAAAGAATTAGGAAGGTTTCCTATGAGTTGAAACTACCTAGTGAACTAACTTCGGTTCATCCAGTGCTTCATGTTTCTATGCTCATGAAATGCATAAGTGACCCGGTATCTATTCTGCCTATTGAAGTTTGAGGAGTGGATGATAACCTATCCTATGAAGAGGTTCCGATTGAGATCATAGATCACCAAGTCAAGAAGTTGAGAAATAAGGAGGTTGTCTCTGTAAAAGTTCTATGGAGGAACCATCTTGTTGAGGGTGCAACATGGGAGGTTGAATCCGACATGAAGTCCCGCTACCCTCATATATTTACTCCTTTAGGTTGGATATTCCTCTTAATAGAGAAAGTAATGCATAATCATGAAATTAACTTGTTTACTAAATAGGTGCATGTTTTGGTAAAAGATATTGCCAACTAGAGTTTTAAAAAGATTTTTCATACTCTATTCTTGCACTTATGTGAAACTTGTATGCATATGTTTTCTTGAGATTTAGTTGTTTTTTTGTTATCTTAAGAAGGTAACTCTTTCATACATTTTGAGCTTATGATAAGGTTGAGAAGGAAATTCCTCACTATGTGCTATGAAACATGTAGCTCTTACATGTTTTTGTATAATGAATTGAGTAATATGTGTAATGTTATGGTATGTGTTGTATGGAGTTGTGATTTACTCCTATAATCTGTGAATCATTATGATTTTATGTTGTTGATTGGTTGGTCTTCTAGTATTTAGTCTATCCCTTAACCTCCAAAATATTTTAGTGTCATTCGGGGACGAATGTTCCTAGGGGGGGATAATGTAACACTCTGGAAATGCCATGACTTACACTAGAGTTTAATCCATCAAATAATGTTTAAAATGATGTTTAAAGACCTATATTAATGTAATAAACTCATATGGAAAAGGTTAGAGCCAAAACGACAAAGAAAGACATTGACGTTCGGAGACTAGCTAATTCAAACTAGTTGACGTCCCTATGTTTGGTGATGGTTTAGGGGTGTCAAACGAAGTCCAAAACGTGTAATGAGACCGTGGATAGGTAGTATGTAGTACAAAGGGTCCAAACGTCCAGTAACGACACCCCAAGGACCACCCGAAGGGTCCTTGGGGATGACACAAACATGCGTGGGCAGGATGCCTGGCAGCTTGCGAGCATGAAGATTTGGAGGTGTGGTGCGCGACGCAAGCTGACCATGAGGTGTTATGCCTCAAGATTTGAGAGGCATCGTCGCTACGCGATGCTCAAACTCACCTCACTGCCTCAACTTAAAATTAAATAAAAATGACGGGATTTGGCCCCGCGACGCGCAACTACTTCCCAGAATCGTTAAAGTCGTATTTTTGGTAATTTAACTTACTAAAAAGACCCATTTAAGTGGAGGGTGTTTTTGGTAATTCATAGGACGGCTATATATTGATAGTAGGTTAGTTTTAGACCACTTTTACACGTCCCAAATCAAGTCAAACAAGTTTTTTTCTCATCTCTCAAGAAACGCTCTCTTCCTAAACTCCATTGGAGAACAAGGAGAGCTTAAGGAAGAAGACGAAGACTTCAATGTATTCATCTAAATTCGTGGATTCTTCATCTATAAGGTATGGGTTTTTCACTCTTGGTATTCGTTTCCCCAAGAGGTCCATTCAAAGATAAGTTTTGAAGACATTCAATTCTAGGGTTTTTAATCTACAAACGGGTATTCTTCATAATTCCAGATTTATGATTTTTGATGAAAAGCAATTGTTTTCTATGGTTAATTATGCATGTATTGTTGAGTCTTTGCCTTGTAAGGATAGATTTTCGTGTGAAGCATGTGTATTATCAATTTATTGGTTTCGAATGGGTTATATCCACTCCTTGATGACAGTTAAACGTAGGGATTGGAAATTTAGACTATAATGAACTCTTAAATGACCATTTCCCTTATCCTACATTATGAACTGATCTTGTATATGATTTGATGAGTTGTTCCTGATTATGCTATTGAGTATTTCACTAAGTATGGTTATGAATATTGTAAGATTAATAAGGTTATTGGAAGCAAGAGGTAAGCCTTCTAAGTGTGATTACTCTCCAATGTTTATGTTAGCCTATAAATTATGATGCTATGTTATGAAAAGTATGTATGATGTTGCTATGTGAATATGCTGGGCTACGAACATGTAAATTGTGAGATCATGATAAGAATATGAAAATGCAAGATTATGATATCCTCTTGTATGCTTTACACAAGGTGATTATGTTATGTTAATCTCACATATGAATGGTTATGATGAAAGGAAATTGTCATCTAATCCTGAAGAGCTCATGATCATGTTTATACAAGGAGTTAATCTCCTATGACCTATGATAAGTTTATGATAAAAGACAACTTAAAGGTTATTTAATAAAGGGACTTAAGCTAAGCACCGATGAACAAGATATGAGAGGTGTCCCTTCCCTAGTTGGAAGGTAGCTTCACAATAACTCTCATGAGATTTAGGCTGCCATGTAATGTGGAATTATGGGTCTCTAATACATCTCCTAGTCCTTGAACTATGTTGCCACCATAGGATACTAGCTAGTGGATCCACCTAGAAAGCTATGTCATGTTAGGTTCTACTTTGGCCGGTAGACCACCTTTTTTCAGTGTGGGGTTTTATGACACCGGGTTCCATGTTTAGCTCACATGGTCTATGCCGATTAAGGCGAATGTTCCCTCATGTAAAATGAAAAACAAGAAAATGAACGTTGACTAGGGTGACTTGAGGAGTCTACTTAGTATTGGTAGGTGTGTGGGACTCTACCTAGACATTGCACAAGTTGACTCTAAGGGAAGTCCTAGGAGATTGTTCTTATGTAATATGATTAACATGAAAGGTATATCTTTATGATACATAATGTTACTCTTATATGAATGTTGGTCATTATGATGTATATGTTATTGTTTTATATTGTTATATGAAGTTATGACTACTTATGTTACAAGTTTTATGAAGTGAAGTTTTACTTATGGTCTCCTATCTTATCTACTTGGTTGTGTAGGGTTATGGGGCTTCACATGACCATTGCACTTGTAGGTTGGGGATGAGATCATTGGTAAGTGTTTTGTGTGTTATGTCTTGTGATATTTTGAATATGTAATGTTAACATGACTCTATCAGAATATGTCTTTGCTTATGATCATGATTTAAGTTGATGTAATCCTTAACTTGTATATGTTATATGGTATGTGCATTGAAGACTTTCATATGATTTAGCATGTTTTCTAAAGAGATGATAAATGATCCTTTTTCATGCATGTCCTTATATGTTATGTGCCGATACTTAGTACATGTGGCGTACTAACCCCATTACTTTATATTACTACAACTGTAGGTTTTGGACATTGAAGTTTAAGGAGGTCGATTTGAAAAAGTTTGGAACTGTTTCTCCAAGTCTTGGTAGGTCCTCATGTTCGGGGATTTTATCTTTCATATTCCAGCTTATGAAGACATTAGTCGATTTTAAGATTATTCTATTTCCATTTATGTTCTTTGGATTCTTTTGTATTAAGGCCTATATGGCACATTGACTATACATTGACTAAGTCCAGATTTGCACACTTTAGATGGTTTTATATATGTGAGACAGTTTTTAAAATATCGTATGTCCTTATGAATGCTAAGTATCAAGTCTAAGTATACTTCAATAGTATGTAAAAGTTTTAAATTTTCTGCAATTTTTACTGATCACGTGTTATGACGAATGCTAAGGGCTTGTCTGAGTCCTCTGAGAAGACGACGAAGCCAGTCTCATCCGGGGTGTACTCTCCGGTTGTGACACTTAAAAGTCATCCTGTGTTGTTTCCTTGAAAAGTAGGTTCTTGTATTTTCTCTTTTATCCAATTTTATTTTCTTGATTCTTGAGTTCATAATCATGAAATTTCCTATAAGTCATTCATGGTTAGAGTATCAAGATGATGTGCTTTGGTAATTTCTTCCACTTTGCTTTCCCAAGATTAAGGAATGTAACACCCAAGAAAATTTTCAAACTAAGACTCGAATCATTCTTCATAATGAGTGAGATTTTACCATGGAATTAAAATCTCTTGATTGTTAAGGTCCCTATATGTAGCACATTGAGTTGTAAAAAGAACTAAATTGGAATTAACAAAAAATTTAAATTTGGAGAGTTAAGATAAGTGTGAGTTTTGGGTCAACTTCGAACGACCATAAATCCTAGCACAAAATTTGTTACGTGTGCTCCAATATTTCCTAGGAAATATATTTTATTTATCTTACCAACGCCTTTGAGTTTGCTATGTTTTGAGTTCGGATAAGTGAGATATGGCTTTTTTGAAGTTAGGTTGTCCAACGGACAGTTAGCCAAAAATAGTAAGGGTTATTTTGGTGGTTTCCTTACCGAATTAGATTTAACTTGTTTTTAGTAATGTTTAGGGGTCTAATTCTATTAGTGTCAGTTTTATAACCCCAATATACGATTAGGGTTTTAGTTGAGAGTTCAAGAAGAGAAAAGAGGAGAAAAGGGGAGAAAAGAGATGAGGATCAAGTATTCGTCGACATTCTTGTGTGTTGTTGTGAAATTTCGCCATGGGTTTTATATGTAAGAGGTATGTAATCTTCCACAGTGTTGGGTTAGTTCAGGCACATGCCAAACATGTTATTTTAGCGTAATCTTATTCTCAAAAAGTTGAAGGATTTATGTTCTTGATAGGTGTTGTTGAGGTTCATTATAAATCTTGTCTTGATGGGGTTTTTCTGATTTCATTAAATGAAAGTTATTTTTTAGAGTGCGGTTGGGTAATTGAATCTAAGGAAATAATGAGAAAAGAAATTGGTCGAAGGAGATTTAGGGTGAGAACATGAGAGGCCAAATTTGTCTAAACATTGCCCGGGAGAGGCTAGCGCAGCGTGCCCCTGATGCACACAAGGGGCTGGGCAGCGCTCCTTTAGTGAACCCATATGAAGCGTCAAATTTTTGGGCTGGCGCCCCACGACAGGAATGCACCAGGGTCTCCTGCCCCCACTCATTTTCTATCGATTATTCCATTTAAGCTCATTTAAAGTGTATCTTCACTCCCATTGATTCTAATTAGTCTAAACTACTTCCAAAAACATAGAAATCATTCACAACATGATCATAACCTTGAATTCATAATTATAAATCAAGGTAGAGTTGAGAGTGAAGTTTTGATAATTCTTTTTGACATACTAAGAAAGTCTCTTTGAGTCCTTTTATGGAGTCTTCTACAACTTCTAGTAACTTGTATCAAGACTCGAGCAAGTGAGTATGAGGATAACAACAATGTATTCATGAGTATACCTTGTAATCATGAGTTGACAAGGTATGTAAGCTTCCATAGTGTTGGGTTAGTTCAGCCACATGCCAAACATGTTATTTTAAACATAATTTCATTCTAAAAAAATTGAAGTATTTAAGTTCATGATAGGTGTTTTTGAGGTTCTTTATAAATCTTGTCTTGTTGGGGTTTTTATGATTTATTGAGATGCAAGTGATTGTTCGGAGTGTTGTTTAGATTTTATTAGTGTGTACATAGGTTCAGTATTTTAATATAAGGAAAACTCGCGAAATGAAATCAATTGAAAATGATTTAGGGTTAAAAAATGAGAGGCAAAAGTCGTTGAAACTTTGCCTCGGAGAGAGTGGCGCGGCGCGCCCCTGATGCGCCCAAAGGGATGGTGAAGTGCGCCCATATGCAGCCTCTTAATGTTTGTTTGGCCCCTGCGCCCGAAATGCGCCAGGGTCGCTTGTCCCAACTACTTTTCAGTCGGTTATCTTGTTGAGATCATTTAAAGTGTATCTTCACTCCCACTGATTCTAATCACTCAAAAATATTCCTAAACACACAAAAATCATCATAACATGATCATAATCTTTAATTCATAATTCAAATTCAAGTTAGGGTTGAGATAAAGTTTAGAGAATTCTTTTGAACATACTAAGAAAGTCCCTTTGAGTCCTTTGTGGAGACTTCTACAACTTCTAGTAACTTGTATTAAGACTCGAGCAAATGAGTGTGAGGATTAAGAGATTTTATTCATGAGTCTACCTTGTCATCATGAGATCCTCCATGTCATGACCCAAATTATTCCATTCATAATTCACATTCATAATAGAGTTAAAGAGTAGATTTCGTGAAAGCCTCTGAGTTCAATTTTGAATCCTTTGAGATCAACTATTGATTTGAAATATGTTTTGAGGAAGTATGTAAGATAATGAGAAGAGGCGCATACATGATTTCCATGTAGTTATGTAGACCTTTGATTCGAGTTGTTTCATGCCCATAATTCAACTTGAACTTCATAAGTTGAACATTTCAAATAAGTAGTATCCTCAAGTTCTAAGTCTTGAGTATTTTGTTCTTAATACCCTATGAAATTATATCTTTAATCATGGAACTATAACATGTTACCCATGAAGTCCTTGAGTTGAATTGTTCATGCCCATAATTCTGCATAAACCCTATAAACGGAGCATTCTTTAGATGAGAAGTATGTTTGAGTCCTTGAGTTGAGTAGTTCATGGGCATATTCCGCATGAACCCTTTTAGTTGAGCATTCTTGAAATGAGTAGTATCAGAGAAATTCATGAATTCCAAGTATTTACACCTCTCTATGGTTATTGAAAACCTTCAATCGAGTCATTCATATCCATAATTCGGCAAGAACCCTATCTTAAGAAGTCTTTTTACAAATTGTGTTAAAACTAGTTTTAAAGACTTCATCAATGAGTCGAGAAAGATTAAAGTTGAAATTATGTTCTTCAATGAAGTATTTGGGGACTAAGTATTTCCAAAGTGATTTAAAATGTTTTCCCATTTAAATAAAAATGAAACTGATATTTTCAAACAGCTTTTGGGCTAATTTTCAGAATACAGTAATCGATTTCTAAATAAAGGAACAGAGGAAACTGAGATTTCCAAGATAACTTTTGGGTTATGTTTTGATCACTAAATCAAATTACAAAACAAGTATATTTTTAAAACATTAGAGCTAGTATATTTTGGGAGTATTATTGAGCAGCGACTTAGGGGAGAGTTCAGAGAACTCACAACCACCATAAACCATGTAGCCATCATGGGTAGAAAAGGGTCATACTTTTTAGATGAAACATTTCACATAGACTAATGTATCCATTAGTAATTCCGGTTCTATACCTTTGACTTGGTATAGGATACGCTAGAAGCATGAGTAGATCGATGCATTATCACTATAGATCTTATATGACTGTTGTCGGTTAGAGAAACACCCACTAAAGTTATTGTATTTTTAAATACATTAGTAAACTATATTTTCATATACATTTTACAGTTATCTTGTATCCTTGTTATATAAATAGAGTTGACGTCATGTTTTTAAATTGTTTTTCATTATATTGCACTTGTTTTAATATGCTTTATATTTAAATGAGTTCAGTTAACTATCAGGAGTTGAGTATTGCGAGTTGAATACCTTAGGTTTAGTATTTTGAGTAAATATGTGAATCATTGGGTCTAGTATCATATCTTTGAATTTGAGTATCGAATCTATGTGTTGATTATCTAATCTCTGAGTTAAGTATCTTATCCTTGAGTACTTCTGAGTTGAGTAAGTTGAGTAGTATATAGTATCCTTTTGTACTCCTTGAGTTGAATATTTTTTAAAAAAGGAAAGTATATTTCAATTTTTATTAAGTTCAAGCTTATGTTATGCTTTAGAATTCCCCTTACATGCTCGTACATTTCACGTACTGAGTCATTTGGCGTACATCTTCTCATGATGAAGATCCAGGTGTTCAGGATCATCAAGGTCACATCCGGGGAGCACCCCCTAGAAGTAACATGGAGTACTTGACCTCTCGGAGGTTTTATACTAGCCCATAGTTATCATTCATCGCATTGACATAGTAAATTTAGCGGAAAATTTAAAACTTTTCATAGCACATGATATGCTAGAAACTTCATCTCATATATAGAAAAAACATAAGGATAATACATATATATACCTTAAGTCTCTTTGCCATCTTAGACTCAACAACTTTAGAGTACATTAGGGACACGGCCCATAAGACACATTACGTAACTATACAATATTTAAAGACTTTATATTTAAGACATAAGTAGGAGATCCTTGAACATAAGGATTCCTTTCATTGAGCTTGGGAATCATCTTTCAAACTCTTGACCATTCAAGACATCCTTTAAGCATCCATAACCTACACTTTGTGTAAAAAGTAGAGAAGAATGGGATTAGCACAAGAATGTACTAAGTATGACAACCATGAAAAAACATGTATTAAAAAGGGACTTTTTCCTTGAAATCATACTTCATGCCATTTTGGGTAAATATTCATAAAACCTTTAGACAATAATATTTATATCATTCACATACTTCATATAAACATATTCAAATACCAAACATTACATAAGATCACATATAGAATTTATGACATTTTTGAGTTACATTAGAGTGAGCTTTATTCCCCTCAACAGTGAGCATTTTTCTTTTAACTCGTCTACCTTCCAAGTAACCCTCTAGTAATACTTGGTGTAATGCATCAGGTCACAAGGAAACCATGCATACAATTTACACACGTTCAACACATACTATCATAGAAGTATAGTACAACATAGACGTAGTTAAGCGAAGACTATAAGGACATTACAGTGAATTCCTAGTCATTATGCACATATACTTATTTTACTTCTAATCAAAGCATTATAAGACCTTACTCATAATACTACTCTGAGTCTACTAGTGCAATGTATATGTTAAGCCTCATAACCTCACACATACTTAGTAAACCTATCATAAGACCACAAGCATTTAAATCCAAATCATACATTAATAAGTGAAGAAAGACAACTTCATTCATGTCAATACAAGACCTTCATCATATAGTCAATAAGATCAACATCATGCATATAGACTCATACCATGTACATCTTCATAACAACTAGACACATAGTACCAAGTCGTGCATAAAGAACATATACATAGACACATGCATTAGAAAACCTTCCTAGAACTTCCTAAGGAGATACTTGTGCAATGTCTAGATGGGTTCATTACTTCCACATATCCTAAGTAACATCCCTTAAGTCATTCTAGTTAGGGTCCTAGTCATTTACTTCCATTGTCCGTTTTACTTTAGGGAAACTATAGCCTTAACCGACATAGACCATGTGATGCTAAACATGGAATCCGGTGTCATGAAACCCCACAGCGAAAGAAGGTGGTCTACCGGCCAAAGTAGAACCAAACATGACATAGCTCTCTAGGTGGATCGACTAGCTAGTATCCTATGGTGGCAACATAGTTTATAGAACTTGGGGGAAATCATGGAAATATCAACTCTACACCCTTGTTGGGTTATGAGGCTATCCACCCCATGACATTTATAGTATACCTACCTTTTCCACATTGGAAAGGGAGACACACTCATATACAAGTTCACTCGGTGCTAAGCTAAGTTACCTTTACTGAAAAAGCCTTTATTAACATTTATTTATAAAACAGAGGGTTAGGAGAGTCATCCCCTCATATACTTAGCTCATAGGTCATAGATGAGAGTTCATCAACCTAATTCATGTGATAAATCCGTTCACATGGACATAGCATATGTATAGCACCATCTAGTTTAGGGTACACAAGAATACATCTTTCAAGGCCCCTCTCTAGAATAGATCTTCATACATGTGTGTGTGTATATATATATGTGAGCAAACCTTTCACATAACACATTAAGACCACACATGACCATACATTCATATTCATGCACATAGAAACCAAACCTAGGAACTATCCTATCAAGGTACACATGTGCAATGCATAGGCAAAGTCCCATACACTTTCCCATACTAGTACGCATATCAAGTCATCCTAGCTAAGGAAAAACATATCATACTTTCATAAACATCATCTTAACATACATAGTAGTAGACACTAGTGAATATGAGAACTACCTTTCATTTAGACACCATGACCTATACTACTTGTAACATGCATGTAAAGTGAGTCCGTGTGTACATTGGTCAACATGATCACATAATGGCTATCAACAACACTTTGAGGCAGCCACCCTCTTAGACCATAGTACTCTTTCAAGCATATACCACACAACAAACAATAGCATAGGAGACAAGTCAACTTCATGTTACACTTAAGACTCCTAACTTGTACTATTCATGCATTCACATAGGGGTACATAGGTAAGGGATTATAACCATTTTAACACATCAATGGCAGCACCTATACTTTACCCTAACATGGATATGCACATTCTTATACAATAGCCATACAACCTAGATCACAACTAGAATAGGAAAGTAGGCATAAACTTCTCATAGAATCATCATGAACACATGTTCATATGTTCATAAATTTGCCTTCAAGTCCATGTTCAACACATATATAATGACAATAAAGTAAACACCGCCACCATAAGTAGACCATACCACACAATGCCATACAAGGCTTTATCAACTATATTAATATAGAAAAGTAGAAGCGATAAGCATTCTTACCAATCCTTTAGCCTTTGGTCATCATTGATCATTACTACTATTTCATCAATACTACAAGTATATGCAATATCTAAAACATAATAATCATATAAGAAATCATGCACAAGCTACTACAAGGCCATACTACAAACTAATACAACATATCATTAACATGTTAGAATGTAGAAGGACATAGACCATCAACCAATTTCACTTACATGAATTATAGATCATATTTCATCAATAATATCAATCAAAGGTAATAGCTAATAGTACACTTAGTCATAACGAAATCATGCATAAAGCACTTCAAGATCAAGCTTCCAACATAGGCATTAGGCTTATTAATTTGCTAGACTAGAGAGGAATTATCTGATACTATTTATTCTCTAAGGCCTTGATCATCAATCATATTTTAACTATATTGTACATGTTAGTCAGTAGCTAATTACACCATTACTCAAAGAAATCATGCTTCATATAATCTAAAGATATAGACCATCACATACATAGTATTTTCAATCCTTAGATTAGAAGGACTAGATCAATTCATGCCAATCATTCGTTACATTGATCATACGAGATTCCTATCCATAATTCAATCATTATATAACCTAAAATAGTAGCTACAAGCAACTTAACATAATCCAAAGTCTTACAACAATCGACATAAAGCAAAACTTACAGTGAATATATAGATCATATAGTTATCATGTGGAATTCTTCATATATTGATCCATATGGATCCTTCAACATCAATTCAACATTAATTCATGTAAATAATAGTAGATATAACCACTTCAATGTAATAGAATCGCAATTCAATAGGTAACAAATCAAGATCATAAAGCCATACATAGACTAAAATTGAGTTTGTGAAAGAGCATGGGTTCATCATGCAATTGGATTGAAAACCACATCCAAATCAGTAGATAATACCTACACGTTCATATTATGCCTTTAAAATCAATTTAAGAAATAACCCATCGCAGATTGAAGAAGAAGATGTTTGATCATATTTTTCTCTTTTGAAACTTTGAGATTTAACTCTCTAGATGGAAGGATAACTAGATATGAAGATCACCATACCTTTATCTACATTAAGACCTCTAAAATATGATGAAGAAATTATGCTATTCCAAGATCCAAGATGTTCTTGAGCTTCAACAACAATGAAGGTTTCCAGGGAGAAGATTTTTGGAGGGAAAAATTTCTTACGTGTGTATGGGATTGGGAATGGGAGGTTCATGTGTTTGATGACTTATATACACCCAAAATTAGGTAAATAACTCAATTAGATTTGGTTTAGGACGTGGGGTGAATTTCCCATTCACCCCTTTAATAAAACAGTACGCAGGCACAGGTTGCAGGCCATCATCAACGGAACCATCTACTGGCCATTGGTCAGTCGACGGGCCGTGCATTGTCTTCTGTCGATTGGTACTTGGCCAATTTTTGGCTTGAGACCTGACCAAGCTAAGTACCAATCGATGAGACCTAACCTACGGGCCGTTGGTTGACCATCTGGATGTCGTTTGGTCCATCGATTGACACTGCCAAGGCAGTGTCTCCACCAGCCTTGAGTCCTTCTTATGGGGTCTTTTCCGGGTCCCTTTAGAAGACATACCCGAACGTTTCTAACATAAATACAACCCTTAGAAAGTTGTAGACATTACACATAAGTTTCACCCAAAAAGAACACCTGCAACACGTCCAAACATGCAAGGCCCCATCAAGACGTACATGAATGTCTCAAGGGCTAACTTTCGAACGTCTTGGACGTTCTTGGATGTTTGAACTTCAACCTTCTAGAAACTTCATATAATACCATTGAACATTATTATAACTCATTTTAATACTCTTTAGGCTCATTTCATACAATTTTAAGCACGCGTAGACATATGAGGCACATAGGTGACTAATCGTCGAACGTCTTGGTCGACCCTTGACGTT
Source organism: Solanum sitiens (assembly GCA_016801875.1). Lineage (NCBI taxonomy): Eukaryota > Viridiplantae > Streptophyta > Magnoliopsida > Solanales > Solanaceae > Solanum > Solanum sitiens. The sequence goes on from JABWTJ010000395.1 coordinate 755,150, forward strand.
TGACTTCCAAATCACCTCAAACTTTGCACACTGTCTCTTAACCATATTATGAGCCATTTTAGGACCTTATAACGTTAATACAAACATGTTAGGTTCTAGAAACCCTATCTTATTTTGGGGGTCTTACAATCAATAGGAGCTTCGTTGATGTCACTTGGAGTTCGAGTTAGCTATGGTAAGCCTCCTTGCTTCTGGAGGAGTCCATTTACTTTCAGTTGTTAGGAGGTCGTAAGTATTTTCCCAAATTCCATAATTTTTATTTAGAAGCTTCATATATAGACATTAGAGTTTTATAAATCTTCTTTTATTTTGTTAAATGTTTCAAAGACTAAAGGGCCTTTGATGGGTAGTTTTATATATATTATTTTACACAGTTTTCTTTGAGCATAAAATTTGTATTTAAATTTTATGAAATTTAATTTCAGCTTTTAAGTTTTTGCATGCATAAGGTAGTCTTCCACTTGTAGTTAACTAGGATGAGGTTTCTGTAACAGCCGACAAAAAAAATGATGTGACACTCAAACCATCCTTCGTAATGAGTAACATTTATCCAAGGAATTTAAAATTTCTTAAGTATTAAGTTTAGGTAACAAGATGTATCACCTTGAGTTCTAAAAAGAATTACACTGGGAATAACAAAAATCTAAATGTATGAGAGTTAAGCTAAATATAAGTTTTTGGTCAAATTCAAACAACCATAACTCCTAGCACAAGATGAGTTAGGTGCGCTACAAGATACCATTGGAAAGATCTTTGAATTATATTTTAAGCACGACAAAGTTTACTAGCTTTCGAGTTTGGATGAGTGAGATATGAGTTTTTGAATTTTGATTGTCCAGTTAAGGAAAGTTAGCCAAAAATAGTGAGGGGTATTTTGGTGTTTTATTAACCCAATCAGATTGAATTAGATTTTAGTAATATTTTAGGGGTCAAATTCTATTAGGTTCAGGTCTAAAGTCCTAATATAAACCTAGGGTTTTAGTTGAGAGTTCAAGAAGTTAAAAGAAGAGAAAATAGGAGAGGATCAAGAGTTCATCGAGACTCTTGAATTTTGTTGCGGATTTTCGCCATGGGTTTGATGTCTAAGAGGTATGTAAGCTACCATAGTGTTGGGTTTTTTAACCCACACGCCAATAATATTATTTTCAGTGAAATTTCATTCTTAAAATTGAAATATTTGAGTTCTTGATATGTGTTCTTAAAGTTCATTTTAAATGTTGTTGTGTTTGAGTTTTGATGATTCCTTGAGATGAAATTCGGTAAGTTTTGTGTTGTTTTCAGTAGATTAGAGTGTCCTAATTTTAAGTAATCGAACCCAACTTATTTGGGAAGAAACCGTTCTATTCTAGGCGAATTAGGGCGAAAAAACCAACAAGGAAATTCGTTAGATTTTCTGGGTTGGGTCTTGGCGAATGCTCCAGCCAGAGTGCCCAAAACCCTCCCTATGAACATTGGTGGTTGGCGCCCTGCGCCACCCATAGCACTAGGGTTGCCTGCCCTATCCAGTTTGTCTTCTTTCTCCATTTCTGTTCTAACTACTCTAAGATACTTCTAAACATTTAAAATGATTCCTAACATGATCATAACCTTGAATTTATAAGCCAAAGTCATTTTAGAATTAAGAGTTAAGGTTTGGCAATTTATTCCAACATTCTTTGAAAGTACGTTTGAATCATTTTGTGGAGTCTTCTATAACTTTTCGTAACCAGTTTTAAGACTCGGGAAAGTGAGCCTAAGAGTGAGAATAATATATTCATGATTATACACTATCAAATAGATTTTTGATGTCATGAATCATAACTTTTGAATCAATAATTCACATTCAACAGAGTGTTAAGAGTAGAGTTCAAGAAAGCTTTTGAGTTCAATTGTGAATACTTTGAGGTAAACTATCGATTGAACTAAGATTTGAGTAAGTATGAGGATGAAACTAGTCATATACATGAGTTCCTTATTTATATTTGGAACCTTGAGTCGAGTTGTTCATACCCATAACTTCCGCATGAATTCCCTAAATTGAAGATCAATGAGAGGAGTAGTGTCTCCAAGTTCTATGTCATGAGTATTGAGTTCCTTATTCCTTTTGAGATTATATTCCTAATTATTTGACTATTATACCCATGAAGTTCTTTAGTTGAGTAGTTCATTCCCGTAATACTACATACACCCTATAATTCAAACAATTTTAAGATAAGAAGTGTCTTTGAGTCCTTGAGTTGAGTGGTTCATGCTCATAATTTTGTATGAACCCTCCAAGTTGAACATCGTGAAATAATCTATAAAAATTAGATCACGAACCTTAAATCCACAATCTAGTTCAAGGATAGTTAAGATCTAAGTCAATAGAAGTTAAGAGTCAAGTCTAGAGTTAAGAGCAAGTAAAGTCAAGTTACTAAAGTTTTCAAGGGTCTTTCACAAACGATTTAACTTTGTTTTAGACTAAAAGTTTCAATCTATGCTAAGACTAAAGAGTTGAGTTCACTTCTCAAAAATCTATAGGGAAGTAAGTATTCCCAAAGAATTTATAATATATTCACATTTAAGATAAGAGGAAATTGAGACATCCATAAGAGGTTTGAGCAAGAAAAAGGAACATCGTTACAAAGAGAGCTTTTAATCTAAGTGTTTAGTAAATATATCAACCTAAAGAACGAAGTTGTTTCAAAACAATAAGAGTTAAGTACATTTTTGGGAGTACTTAGCATGCTTAAGCTAGTCTTCCACTTGTAGTAAACCAAGATGAGGTTTGGCTTGGAGACGAGAAATGGTTCTTGAGTGTCAGCCACGTCCAGGGTGTAGACTCGGGTCATGAAAATTTTGTGTCACAACATTGAGTTCAAGTGTTCTAGGGTGTCTACGAATTTGTGTCAAGTAGGATCTTGTTTATGATGTGAGGATCCCACTTCTATAAATTAGGGACTACAGACATTTAAGAAAAGTTTCCTTTCTTTCGTACTCTTAATCGTGCCATAGAGACATGTTTGTAATATGTTATTATTACTCATGCGTTTCTCAGATTAATTCGACTACCCCATCATTCTAGAGGTGGTTGAAAAGAAAAGTCAGTCTTGTAACGATGAGTTGCTCTAGCAAAAATCTCGAGGACATCATAAGACTCTAAAGGGGCTTGAGAGAAGCCCAAGAAAAAGTTAAGCGTTCAGTTTCAAAGTAATGCCTTCATATAAATTGTGCACTTAAGCTAAAAGAGAGATGAACTCTCTTGTCTAAGCCCTGTTACAGCTGAGATCCTTATGAGACAGTATGTTTAGAGCTTGGGTAAGATTTACACCAGAAGAGGTAGTATGATTTATCATATATTTATCATATCATATATTTATATAAAAGAGAACCCTAGGCCCGCCTATGTGGCTCCACCATAAGCTAGAATTTCCTTTTAAATTTATTTATTTCCAAAAATAGCCTTCATGTTTTTTTAAAAGATGGGACTTTTATGAAAAATTGTGACATCTATGAAGAGTTACGACTTTTATGAAAGACTTACCCCAAAATAGTAATATTCTTTCATGAAATGAGGTGTCTTTTATGAAAAGATGTGACTTTTATGAATAGTTTCGACTTTAATAAAGAGTTGTAACTTTTATGAATAGTTGTGACTTTTATGAAAAGATGTTACTTTAATGAAGAAGAGTTACGAATTTAATGAAGAATTACCCTAAAATAGTAATCTCTTTTATGAAATGATGTTACTTATATGAAAAGTTGTGACTTTTATGAATAGTTTCAACTTTAATGAAAAGTTTTAACTTTTATGAATAGTTGTGACTTTTATGAAAAGTTGCGACTTTAATGAAGAGTTGTGATTTTTATAAAAAGTCGTAACCTTTCTGATAACACACAATAAATATTTGTTCATAGTACCATTTGTTTTCAATAAATAGAGGTGTTTCCTCTCATTTTAAATCAACGAAAATTTTTAACCTCTTTATATATTTCTTCTTCTTCTTCACAATTATATATTTGTGTACTTTGCTCATGTTCAGTGGCTCAGTGACACCATTGCTTATGTTAGAGATCTTGGTACGTGTTTTACCGTCATGAATTTATGCTTATGTTATTAATGTTAAATGATAAGATGTAATAATTTTCATTTTCCTTTATATTATTAATCTTTTACGTAAGATAATATAGTGTTTTAGTTTTAGTGACTGATAGATTTTAAGTATTATCAAATTCTCGTGCGAAGAGTGGGTAACTTTATGTTGATTCTTTAGGTAAGTTTACACCATGTTCATTCTCTATGTAAATTTACACAGACTTTTTCCTTTACTTATAGTTCAAAGTATCACATGTTTTTAAAAAAGAAAAATGATTGTACAATCAAAATCTAAGTTTTATTGTTCTACTAAAGAAAACACATACTAAACTATCTATTTTTCTTTACAACTACTATTTTGGTTAGCACGGATCTTAATCCTTCATCAATTGAGTAGTTTTTATTTTTAGTAAGTAGAAATAACTTTTTCGTGAGCGGAATTTGGGGTTGCAGTGAATCTGTCTCCAAATAATTGTTGTTGCAATGAAAATGTATGCAGTGTTTTAATTAATTTTCACATTTATGACTCAACTACAAAGTAGATTATATTTTCCTATCCTCTACTTTCAATTTAAAATGTACCCTAGCAACTCACAACTATTCCACAACATTATAATTGTATTTTAAATTCGAACATCAAACTATACTTGATTACATGATTTGCTATAGGTATGATTAAATTGATGCAATTTTCATTTTCAATTTTTTTTGCATTGCTACAAATTATCAAGCTTTTAGGTGTTTCAGCTATGCTCATTGTTGTGTAAGTGTAGGAGACAAGAAGTTATCTTATTGCCTCCTTGGCAATGTGCTTTTTTTGTAATTTTTCTTGTGAATCTAATATAATATGTTGATAATAATCAGGTTCACCGAGAGGGAATCTCAACTTTTAGAACAAGTATTCGAGAATGTATGTCATATAATTGTCAGATGAGACGAGGTATATCACATACATTTTGTATTTTCTTCGGCCACAAGATATCTTTACTATAAATGGTGTAGAATGTAAAAAAGATAACCATGATGGGTAAACTTAATAAGGATAATTACAAACTCTGTAAACACGCATATGTAGTGAAGAAGGATATTTGGAGTTTCTTTGTTTGCTTACTCTTGTATATGTTTTGCTCTGTTTAAAATTTGACTGTTGAAGGCTCATTGAATTGTGAAGGATTATTTTGGCTGACAATTGATATTTCAGCCCGTAGTTTGGGACTTAGAAAAACATGGGTTCGTTGTGGTCAGCTTTATGTTGAGACAATTAAGCAAGATAACAAGCAAAAAGAAATGAAAGGCAAGGAAATAGTGGTGGGCATTTAAGCTGACATATGCAAGAAATTTGAAGCAGTGAACTTGAACCTTTAAGATTTGATGGCATAGCCACATTGCATGAATTTTTGGAAACTTTACTATCCTCGAGTGAGCTATTGACTATTTACTTCGCATTATCTTTTACAATTGTAAGACATGTAAAATAAATGTGCTTATTCCTCTTTGTCTAGTGTTGAAATGATGAAGGGTAGTTAGAATTTATGTGTTTGTTTGTTCTTTTGTAGTCTTTGTTATAAATAAAGTTACAATGTTCGAATCTCAATATTTTGTGAGGGCAGACTGCCCAGATAATAGGTGAATTCACAAGTCGTGTTTTTTTTTATAAAACTAATTAATAATTGTTTTGTTTTGTTTTCATGTTTTTTTTCCTGTATATGTTAAAAGTTCAAATAAATTCATAGTTATTCAGTACATATCTATTCTCAAAACACTTAAACCAAATAGACGAAGAATATAACAGATAGGCAACCTTTTGTAAATTAGAGATGTTTCATCCGGTAGAGTTGTTTTAATCATTTCTACGTATGCAACCACACCCAAACATTTATGTACTAAATTAAGGACATTATTTCCAAATTAACTCATTTCTAATATTGAGGGAGATAACAAAAAAAATTGAGGCAAATAAAGTATTTTAGTAAATTAAAATAGAAAATATTCACATTGCCAAAGTATTAATTAAAATATTTCTAGCAAATGGTATTTTCGGATATATTTGAAAATAGTTAAGATAGGCAGTGCTTTACAACATTTAAAAATATTCATTTGATTCTTAATAAAAATAATATATTAACATGGAGGATATTAATTAATGCATTTCGATATAGACACTCGAAATCAGAGTGTTTATTAATTTAACATTTGAAGTCAAGCATAAGTGTATATCTATATATTATCCCAAAAAAAAATAATGATGGCAGTGTCATACTATTCTCATATTCTATCAAATAAAGGTCACAAACATAATACAGATTGTATTGCTGGAAAAATGTCTATTTTCATGGATCCATATTAGTCAGACCCATAATAAATAAACATGTTTTTTATATTAGTTTAAAAATCGCAAAGCTTTATGTCTTTTAAATAACCTGCTCGAAACGAAAACAAGTAGAATGTCTTTTGACAATGCAAATTAGTACCATAAACGATTTTTCAGGACTTGTTGAGACATCAATTCAAATGGTCATAGGTTACTTGATTAAACTCAAAAGAGATGTAAGTTAATAGAGTTAGTTTACTACCGCGCGAAGTGTGGTTAATTTAGCTAGTTACTCTATAAGTAGTAGTAAAAGAAAGTACCAAGAGTTAGAGGAAAGTATGTAGAGGTTTCGTTATCTAATTAAGGGAGATGGTTCTTAGACAAACTATATTAGTATATTCATGAACCTAGTATGTTATGAATGAGGAGTTTTCCCTTATGGGTACACTAAGAAGTGATAAGTTGTGAAGAGCTTATCATAGAGGTAGAGTATGAGTTGCAAGTCAAGATGAGTTAGAATATACCTTTATAGAAGGGGTTATGATAATGTGTGATTTTGTTAGTAATGAACCAGTGTCATTGGTGAATAGAAGATAAAGAGTATTCATGATGTTATAATTCAAAGCTAGGATTATGATTTATTTAGAGAGTCATGATGTTCATAAGGTTATAGTACTTATCATGTAAGAAGGGATAGTATCGTATGCGAGCAATCAAATTGTTATTCGGGTTTACTCAGAAACATTAAACTTGAATTTGAGATGATTGTCATGATCAAAAGAATGACAACATGAGGATGATGATGTTAGTATTGAGATTTGAGATGGTATACTTGACATAGAGTAGGTGAGGAATTTAGATGTTGGTGCATTGAATGTGAGTAATACAAGTGAGAGACCCTTTCTTTTAGATAAGGGACGTGAAATATGGCGAAGTCACAATAGTAATAAGTTAATTAAAAGGTGTACTGATAGGGTGCATAATCAAAAGAAGTTAAGAGAAACACCTTCGAAAAAGGTGTTAGTACCTGCCTATTGAGAGTTGGTAGTCATTAAATAACCTTCTCCCGGTGTGTTAGGGTAAAAGAAGATGTAGACAAGTTTAGAGATAATGGAATAGATCCATAGTTTTCAAGTATAAGCTTTAGGCGTAAGGGGGAGATGAAAAGATGAGAAATAAAGCCAAGTGTATGAGAGTAAGATAGTAATGAGTTCCAATGGTTTTTGCGATATCTTTTTGGAGGTCCTTAAAGTAGTAGGGGTGATGCTAAAAAGAGGAGGTTGATATTCTTATCGTGATAGTGATGGTGTGATAATTCCATCTGTGCTTGTAAATAAGAAAGATGAGGTTTTACGATGATCAATATTTCAATGAGAGTCGTTAGTTGGTTCCGAAGGAGTTAGTTAGTAAGATTCGATGGTGTTGTCAGAGTACTAAGCTTAAATGTGGTGTTGTTAACCATTAGGTGGTTCTTGATATGAGTCCAATGTGGTGTTAAAGAGTGATTGTCTTGGGATGAGGTTCCCTAAAGAGAGGTATAGAACGTGAACATAAGGATTTGGGTTAGTCTTCAATAAATTGAAAGCATACGATTAGAATCACGTTACTATGAGTAACACCATTAAATACCCAGTCTAGTCGTCATTCGAGGATGAATGATCCCAAGGGGGAGATAATGTAACACTCCAGAAAAAATGTTTGAACTGAGACTGGAACCATCCTTCGTAGAGAGTAATTTTTTGCCAAGGAATATAAAATTTCTTTAGTATTAAGTTTAGGTCACTAGATTTATCACCTTGAGTTCAAAAAACAACTAAATTGTGAATAATAAAAATCTGAAATTTGGAAAGTTCAGCTATGTATGAGTTTTGGCTAAACTTCAAATGACTATAAATCCTAAACAACATGAGTTAGATGTGATAAAATATACCTTAGGAAAGATATTTGTATTATCTTTCCAACGCCATCGAGTTTGTTAAGCTTCGAGTAGTGATGAGTGAGGTATGACTTTTTGAAGTTAGGTTGTTCTGTTAAAGAAAGTTAGCCGAATATAGTGAATGGTATTTTGGTCTTTTCTTTACCCAATAAGATTATCTTCGTTTGCAGTAAGATTTTATCGGTCAAATCCTACTAGGTTCAATTAAACAATGCTAATATACACCTAGGGTTTTAGTTGAGAGTTCAAGAAGAGAAAAGGAGGAGAAAAGAGGATAGAATCAAGCGTTCATCGCGATTCTTCGTGTTGTTGCAGATTTTCACCATGTGTTTGATCCCTAAGAGGTATTTAAGCTTACATACTGTTGTTCTGGTTAACCAACACGCCAATCATACTATGTTCATCGAAATTCACTCTTAAAGTTTAAAGATTAGAGTTCTTGAATAGTTCTTAATAAGTGTTTTGAAGTTCATTCTAAATATTGTTGTGTTGGGGTATTGAGATCCCTTGAGATGAAATTGAGTAAGTTGAGTGTTGTTTTCAATATATCAGAGTGTAATAATGTTAAACAATCGAATCCATGTGATGGGAAAATAAACATTTCGATTCTAGGGGAATTCGGATGAGAAAACAAGCAAAGGAAACTTGTTGGATATTCTGGGTTGGGGCCTGGTGCGACACGCCTTCCCACCCTCCTCTGAGCTTTAGGGGTAGGCGCTCTGCGCCACCTATAGAGACTGGGTCACCTTCCCCATCCAGTTTGTCTTTTGTTGCTCCATTTTTAGTTTGTTTAAAGTGAATCTTAACTCCTTTTCGATTCTAACTACTCGGAGATACTTCTAAACGCCTAAAATCATTCCTAAAACATCATAACCTTCAATTAATAATTCAAATTGAAGGTACAACTAAGATATATCTTTTGAGAAATCTTTCCAACATTCTAAGAAAGTCAATCTCGATCCTTTTGTGAAGTCTTCTACAACTTTTAGTAACCTGTTTCAAGACTCAAGAAAGTGAACATGAGAGTGAGGAGAATGTATTTATTTTCTCCACTATCAAATAGATCTTTCATATCATAACCATAACTCTTGATTCATAATTCTCATTCAAGAGAGATTTAGAAGTATAGATCAAGAAAGATTTTGAGTTCAATTGTGAATCCTTTTAGATAAACTATCTATTTGAACTAAGATTTGAATAAGTATGTATGAGAATGAGAAGAGTCGTATACATGAGTTCCTTATTGATATTTTTACCTTTGAGTCGAGTTGTTCATACACATAACTTCCTCATGAATTCGCTAAATTGATTATTATTGAGAGGAGTAGTATCACCAAGTTCGAAGTCTTGTGTATTGAGTTCCTTATTCTTTTAGAGATTATATTCCTAATCATCGGACTATTACAAGTTATCCATGATTTCTTTGAGTTTATTAGTTCATACCCATAATTCCACATGAACCTTATAAGTCGAACAATCTTGAGAAAAGAAGTGTCTTTAGGTCTTTGAGTTTCATAGTTCATGCTCATAATTCCGCATGAACCCTCCAAGTTGAAGATCATGAAATCATCCATAATCATGAGATCACGAATCTTGAATCCATAATCCTATTCAAGGAAAGTTATGATCAAATTCAAGAGAGGTTAACAGTCAATTCTCGAAGTTAAGAACTAGTCAAGTGAAGTTACAAAAGTTTTCAAGGTCTTCTTATAAACGTTTTAACTTTGTTTTAAGAGTAAAAGTTTCAAGTTAAGCTAAGATTAAAGAGTTAAGTTTACTTCTAAAAAGCTATACGGAACTAAGTATTCCCAAACAATTTATAAATGTTTTCACATTTAAGATGAGGGGAAACTGAGATTTCCAAAAGAGTTTTGAGCAAATAAAGAGATCATCGATTCCAAGAGAGATTTTAAATATAAGTGTTGAATAATTATCTCATATCAAAGAAAGAAGTTGTATTAAGAACATATGAGCTAAGTATATTTTTGGGATTAGTATTGAGCATCGATACAGGGATGCAAGTTCATATTAACTCAAGTATCCATAAACAATGTAGCCATCATGGGTATAAAAGGGTCATACCTTTTAGATGATCACTTAAGTAAAGCTAGTGGAACTACTAAGTTAAGAATAATATATTATTGCAAAGTATAGGATAATTCTTTTAGTGTGGGAAAGACGTTGTATCACCACTTAGGATTATAGTGGTAGTTTCTGTTAAAGGACAGTTCTTGACGTCATGTTATTGAAAAACTTTTCCTTATATTTCACTTGTTTTAAACTACTTTATATTGAGATGAGTTCAATTAAGTACCTTAAGTTGACTATCTTTAGTTTATTTGTGATTCATTGAGTCCAGTATCTAATCTCTGAGTTGAGTATCTAATTTCTTAGTTGAGTATATTATCCTTTAGTACTTATGAGATGAGTAAGTTGAGTAGTTTTGAGTATCATTGAGTATTTCTTGAGTTGAGTAAGTTTGAAAAGAGTAATTATGTTTCAATTTTTAACATGTTGAAGATTATATTATTCTTTAATTCCCCTTATATGCTCGTACATTCCACGTACTGAGTCATTGTGTCTGCATCTTCTCATGAGGCACATACTTGTATTCAGGATAATCAAAAGGAGCTTCATTGATACCTTTGAGAGTTCGAGTTAGTGATGGTGAGCCTCCTTGCTTACGAAGGATTTCATTTACTTTTTGTGGTCTTTCCCGACTTTAATATTTTTCATCTAGAGGCTTCATCGATATTCAGTACAGTCACTTACTTCAAACCAAACAACTGGATATACATATATAATGCCTCATAAGGGGCCATCTGAATGCTCAAATGGTAGCTATTATTGTAGCCAAACTCTATAAGAGGAAGTTTATCATCCAAACTATCCTTGAAGTCGATCAAACAAGATCTCAAAATATACTGTAAGGTCTTAATGGTACGCTCTTCCTTACCATCCTTATGTGGATAAAATGATATGCTAATATTAACCTGAGCACCAAGACCTTTGTAAAATGACTTCCAGAAATTATAGGTAAGCTGAGGACCTCTATTTTAGATGATAGACAAAAGAACACCATGTAATTTGACTATCTCATTAATGTAAATTTTGTCATAGTCCTCAGCAAATATTTGTAGTCTTTACTGCTAAAAAGAGTGCAAACATTGTAACCATATCAACAATTACCCAAATGGAGTCATGTTGTCTGCGAGCACGAGTTAAACTTGTAGTGAAGTCCATGTTTATCAATTCCCACTTCCATGTAGGAATATTTATCTCTTTAGTCAAACCTCTTGGTTTGTGATGTTCAACTTTCACTACCTGGAAATTTGGGCATTTAGCCACAAAATCTGTTGTATTTCTCTTCATGTCATTCCACCAAAATACTTCACGCAAATCACGATACATCTTAGTGTCTCCATGGTGAATAAAATAGTTGTAGTTATGGGATTCTGCAAGAATCATCTGTCTATACTTATCTACCTTAGGAACACATAATAAACCTTGATAACGAAGTAGACCATCTCCCCCTAAGGAGAAAACCTCACCTCTCTACTAATGGAGTGAACCCTTTAGTTGAAGCAATATTGAATCACTGTCTTGCTTTTCGTTAATCTCCCCTACCAATGAAAATTATGACCCATTCTGAACTGATATACCACCATCTGATATTTTCATAAGGCGAACTCCCAAGCGACCAAGCCTATGAAAATCAGTTGCTAGTTTCTTTCTTTATTTCTCAACATATGCTACACTACCCATATATAGCCTATTAAGAGTATCTGCTAATACATTAGACTTACCATGATTGTAATACACACTCATATCGTAATCCTTGAGGAACTCGAGTTAACTCTTCTAGTGAAGATTCACCTCATTTCGGCTGAACAAATATTTAAGACTTTATGTAAACACCATACAAGTAGTGTCTCCAAATCTTAAGTGCAAAAACCACTACTGCAAGATCGAGGTCATTAGTTCGATAGTTTTTCTCATGCCCCTTAAGTTTTCTTGAAGCATAAGATATAACCTTACGTAGCTATTTCAACACACAACCTAGGCTAACTTTAGATGCATCATAATAGAGAACACAAGTGTTTGAACCCTCTAGCAGAGTCAAAATGCGAGTTGTAGTTGACCTAGTTTTCAATTTTTCGAATCTTTTCTCATAATTATCTGACCAATGAAACTTAATCTTTTCTGAGGTACTTAGTCAATGGAGAGGCTATGGATGAAAATCCTTCCACGAACCCAAACCTTAGAAACTTCTGATATCTATAGGAGAGGTAGGTCTACGCCTCTTTTTGAATGTTCTATTTGGTTAGAATCAACTGTGATCCCTTCAGTAGGCACAATATGCCGAAGGAAGTTAAAAGATTGCAACCAAACCTCACATTTTCTTTACTTAGGGAATAACTGGTGATTTTGTGAACTTGAACGATCACCCTCATATGACTCATATGTTCTACATTATTCCTAGAGTAAATGAGGATATCATCAATAAAGACGTCAACGAACAAGTCCAAGTACTACTGCTTGAACACCATGTTCATTAAATTGATGAAAGTTAAAAAAGCATTTGTTAGTCCAAATGACAAATTACAAATTCATAATGACCATACCAAGTTCTAAAGGATGTCTTTCGAATGTAAATACCTTTGACTCTAAGCAGATGATAACTGGATCTGACTTTTATCTTTGAGAAATGACTAGTAACCTGAAGTTGGTCAAACAATTGATCAATCCTGTGGATGGGAAACTTATTCTTGATTGTGACTTTTATAAACTACCGATATTCAATGGACATTCTGAGAGAACCATCTTTTGACTTCTCAAACAATATGTGTGCAACCCATAGAAAATATCCAGTTCTTATGAAGCCTTTATCTAGAATATCTTTCAACTTCTCTTTCAATTTCTTAAGCTTAGTCGGAGACATTTTGTAAGAAGGGATATAAATAGGTTTGGTACCTCGAAGGAGATCAATTCCAAAGTTGATTTCCCATAGGCGCCAAGATACTACTATTCATTGAAAAAATTGGTTCATCTCAGAACAGGAAATTAACGATCCTAGTTCTATAATTGACTGAAGCCTAACAAGAATATAACCAATCTATGTCTACAATGATATCGAAGTCTACCATTTTTAAATCTACAAGATTTGTTGAGGTGACATTCAGGGAAACTGTGACATGACAATTTGTATATACCCGTCTAGCTATAACTGGGTCACTAACTATAGTAGAGACTAAGAAGGTTTGCGAGAGAGTTTCTGGACTAGCACATAAGTTGACTGTTATATAAGGAGTTACAAATAGAAAGTAGCCCCTATTGTCATTCCACTGATTCAACCATATGTGAGCCACATCCATAAGTTTGTAGGATGCAATTTCCATCCTATCACTAATAGCCTCTTGAATCACTCCAAAGATTTTCTTAACCTCATCAATGAAATTCTGCGGGTCCTCAACATATTTTGACCCTAAAACATAGGCGGATTCGTCCTAACAAAATCTCGAAATCTAGCTGCCACTGATCCACCATTTCTATTAGTAGGGACTGGAACCTGTTGATTGTTCTAGTTGGACATATCTGCGCAAAAATATGAATCTTATTTCAAACAATACAACAAATTTGATCTAAGGCCACATCAATTCTAGAAAATGTTGCCTAAAGTATCTATGAAAACGCTTTCTAAGTGTTGCATTTGTACATTGCTTTTGGCCACAAAAAAATTGGCAACACTTATAAAGCGACTTCTTTAAAATTATAGGCTACACTTTATACACGTTGTCAAATCAAAATGAAAGCAACAAGTAGTTACATATTTAACTACACTTTTAAAGTGTGTTTTTTTATAATTCTAAATCCAACACTTTGTAACTGTACCCTTATAGTTCAAATTAAATTTCACTAAAATAATAATATTCCCTCAATGTTTCTACGTTTCCACAAATTTCTAAAATGGAAAACTCAAAAGTCATTACTCCTATTTTCCTATAATTTCTTAAAGGAAAAAAAATAAGTAATCATACCCTATTTTCCCCCAAATCAGATAGCACTGATAGAAAGGGTTTCTTCACCACAAATACTATAAGAGTCCATAGGACTAAAGGGTTGTTTTGTTCTGCCTCGCTTTTGTTTTCATGTGGAATCATTTTTTTTTCTTGTTTAAATTTATTCACTTCCTTATAATGGTTAAACTGTGGATACAATTGTAGATGTATACTTTTAGCTCTGAATATTATGAGATCCAGATATACTATGTAGGTAACTCCTAGATATGCAGGTCATGGTAGAAGAGAGTTTTGATTTTACTAACTACAGATTTTCCTTCATATTCAACAATATTTGATTTTAATGATCTCTTCTTCGAGGTTCATTAATACTCTTTATCACTAATACAAGAACATGTCGATTATTCTTCGAGGAAAATACTTACGTTGCTTTATTTTAGGTAAGTGTTTTGAAGTTGCAGATGGAAGATGGTCTTGGCAAGCAGATAGACACAGTAGTATTTTTAGCTACCGTTCAAATGAGCATACTGGTGAACTCATAGGAACACCCACCTCATTCTATTAAGTAAGTTCTTCATTGGACTTCTTCTTTTGAAGAGAAAATGATATATTGTGAAGGTAACTGACATATTATTACGTTTTCGTCTATGGTTTGAGAACATTTATTGCAGAACTATATACACACACAACAGTTTGGGACACGTTTATGAATCTTTGAACTACTAACTAGTGCATAAGTCAGCTATGGGTCATCAAAACCCAATATTTCTCAATTTCATGCTAAGGTTTTTTAAATTGCTTATTTTATGTCTTTTTAATTAGAGTAAACTATCTCATTCTGCCGTATTTTATTATTAAGATTTGTGTGAACATGTAGTGTTGTCCAATTTTGAGTTGGGTGATTTGCTTTCTAATGTAAGTTGCTTTTACAAAGTTGAGAAAAAGTATGAGAAATATTTTGGTGCTTAGTAAAATTATATCAAGTATGAGAAAGCTTTTGGTGCTTAGTATGATCAAGGTTAACAATATAATTACATGAATTCATATATGATTAAAGTTAAGTAGTAGTTGTTGATCATGAATGAGTCATCTATGAAAATTGATCGTACTAAACACAAAAAGCTTTAGCTTTAATATATGTCTACAACTCATAAAGAACGGTATGTCTGCAACTCATAAACAATGGTATGTCTGCAACTCATAAAAAACGGTAAACTCGCCTAGAAATTTTAGAATGAGGTCAAAGTCATTGGATAAATGATGCACCACAAAATATGGTCCCAGAGCATAAGACCTTTTCACGCGCTCTCTACGCACAATTGCTCCTTCCCTGGAAAGATACTAACTTTATTTTTAAGAGCATCCATAGCAGCGTATTTTGGTGCAATCTGTGATATGCAAATTTAACGGAAAAGAAATTTATTAGGAACCTCCTGGCCTCATCAATTTGGCACTCTATAATTGTAGGTTTGTTAACATCTTATTACATCTTTTTTTGGCAGTTATTTTTTGTGTTTGATTTTGGATTTTATTATATTTTAGGGTTTTAGGGCTTAGAACTTTTGTAGATCTTATGATATGATTTTTGGAAGAAGTTTGATTTGTTACATGCCTTATATACGGATAATAGTAATTTGTAAAATTGTTATGCATCAATGACATTTGTTGTGAATATGTTATGATTCTAGAGCTTTTATTGTAAAATTCATCTGAAACATTATTCATCGTTAATTGAAATTTAATGTTGTTCTTGTTAGTGGTCCAATTGGATTATTATAGAGCTTTTTAATTTGTTGTAATTTGTAAATAATTACTTATAAATTAGATATTTGTTAAAAGGATTTTCGATACTTTGTTGGCTTTGTAACATTATGGATTCGACAGTTGTAACGCTTCAAATGCATTATAGAGGTTGTTTCTTATATGATCCAGAACTGAGGTATGCCAATGGAATTAGATCTTGAAAAAATAGCACTAGATGTTTCTTAATATGATCCAGAACTGAGGTATGCCAATGGAATTAGATCTTGAAAAAATAGCACTACATGTGGATGATCTGCATATCTTGTTTTTTTCAATAAATTAGCTACAAAATTGAGTGTTGATAAAGTTGAAATCTTTGGGTGATAAGTTAATAAAAGAGGTGATTATTACATGTTAAATAATGATGCCAATGTATTAAGATTTATGAACAACTCTGATGGTTGGGACATTGTTTATGTATATGTGGTACATCAAATTAGCACTCCTTTAATTGTTGAGGGCTACAATGAGGTTCAACAACCCCAATTGTTAACTCCCAAAATGGTAAGGCCCCCAATATATTGTTATAAAAGTAAGGGCTGATGTATCTTCCCCTCAATGATGTGATCAAAATATTGATACAAATATAGAGGTAGATCAACAACCTAATGTAGCGAAAGGGAAAGAATAAGGAGCCTGGTTGTCATCAGTTTTCTTTTGGGGACGAAGATGAAGATTAAGGTGAAGGTAATTAATAACATTTCTTCCTACAACCTTCAAACAACTGATGAATCCGATGTAAATTTAGATGTTGAACAATTTAATTTTGAGTAACTTTATGATATTGATGAGAACACTGATGACTTAAGTGACTTGGATTATGAGTTTGATAAATCTAGACAACCAAACATTAAACAAAGAGTTAGTAGAGATAACTACTAGAATAAATCTAGAGAAGATTCCATTTTGTCATGTAGGTATGGATATTGATTTAAAAATACTAATAAGAATAATAAGGGAAGATATGAAGTAAAATTGGGTGGGAATGACCTGTATTTTGAAATCTTAGATCCTGGATGTGATATAAGCGAAGATGAAGGGGATCTTGTTAAGTCTGATGGGTTGTAGATCCATAAGCTAGGAAAGCAAGTACCACTGTCTATTTTGACTCAAAATCCATTTTTTTTAAAATTTAAGTTGTATATTATTTGCGGTAATAATGTTGAGTACAGAGATACTGTATTCTAGAAGGGTGTGAACCTTTAAAAAAACAATGAAAAGGAGAGGATCAGGGCCAAGTGTATGAAGGGTTGTCCTTGACATATTCTTGGAAGTATTGGTTGTAATAAGGAAAATTTTATTTTGAAGACATATTTTCCTATTCATAAGTGTTGCAAAATAACAAGAAATAAGTAATGTACTCCACAATCCATTAATAAGACTTACAAAGAGAGAATCATTAGTGAGCCGGGCATTAATCTATATCAAATTAAAAGGGTGTGAAGAAAATAATCATATGGGTAATTTCGTAGAGGACTTTCCTAGATTGTAGGAATTCTAAGGATTTACAATCTACAAATATAGGAACTATTGTGGTAGTTAGGACATCCAAGAATAAAATTCGTGGAATAGAGGTATTTATGAGAGTTAATATTTGTCTTGGAGCATAAAAAGGGGATATTTTGTTTTGATAGTGCATTTCTAAAGGGTGCATGTAAAGGTGAACTATTGACTTGCATTTCCAAGGATCGAAAGAATCAAATATACCTTGTAACATGGACAATAGTTAGTAACGAATCCAAGGATACATGGTGTTGGTAAAGTGTATCAAACATGACTTGGAGCTGACACAAATTAAAGGTTCCACAAAGATGTATCAATAATTTTTTTTGCATTGGAAAAGATCAAGATTCCCTAATAGATGGCAATCATGAGCAATCTTAGATAAGGCTTTATCAGAAAAATAGAAGACACATTCAATGAGGAAATTTCTCGGAGAGTACGGCAACCTCGAGTGATAGCCTCAACATCAGTCACACAACAACAAAGAGGGATAGTTTATAAAGTATGGTGGTAAGAGGATACAATCTTAGTTTGATGTTTTTATTATTATGGTATTAAACAATGGTGCTTTCTTCCATGTTTCACATGCAAGTCAAAGACATTCATCTATGCTTTTATCACATGGGAAAATGGGGAGAGGATTTCTCTCACTATTACATTTGAAAACTTTTAGTAAGAGGATTCATCAATCTATTGAAATCCTTTCTAATACTTTCTTCTTTTAGGTATTAAAATGTCTTCCTAGTCTTAAGACAGAAATATATGTGCTTGTGTTTCCGAGCATTGAATTACGATTTAAGCAACATTTGCAAGGATGAACTTAGAAAATCTAATTGATACCTTGACATGTACCTTGATTGTAGGAAATTATAGATGTTATACATGTTGGTATTGCTGTTGGAATAGCAAATCGTGGATGTTTAGCAAAGAAATCTATTTAGGGAAACAATATTTTTTATTGTGCGACTGATGTTGGTCTCGAGTCTATCAGTCGAGTTTGCCCTACCCTCAGAGAACTTTCCTCATGGAATATGTCTTCTATTTGTGATGAAGTCTGACCTGAGATTTCTCATGACAGTCATCTGTAAGAGAATCGTGATCTTTTCTAATGCCCAAGCATTATTGATAACTCTTTGTTGGACATTATGAGAAGTTTTCCCTATCCAACCTCTTTGTGATTAAATTATTGTTTATATATTTGGAATGAGTCTCTAAAAGATGTGGGTAAGTATTGCCCAAATCTGAAGCATGTAATATGAAGAAAATTGTCTACTCATTGGGGATCAAGAAATTATAGATCTTTTTCATTCAACTGGTCCTGTTTAAACACAGGTGAAGCTCAACAGATTAAACGTCAGTGACATCTCTCTAGATATTATTCACATAATGGAAATATACAGAAAATCTAGCTCTTAGTGGTCTTGAATAAGTAAAGAAAAGAGTCTATGGCTCCAGGGAACTAGCTAGCATCTGTAAAAGCTTATGGTCGTTTTAATAAATGCTTGCAATGGAGTCAAGTATTTCGGTCTTCAAGTTATCTGCAAGTGTTGTCAAAAGTTGAAGCATTTTTGCGTCCAAAATAGTGTTGTCCATTCAGATGATTGACTGATTTTCTATGCCAAAGCTTGAGTCTCACTTCAGAGCATTCGGTTAAAGGAGTGTCACAAAATTACCCAAGGTACGTTTTTCGATATAGTTTATAAGCGTGGTATAAAACTGAAAAATAGTTCCTTGGTCAAGTAATTTGGTATGAAAGATGTAAACCATGAACTCCCTTTAGTTTCTCCTTGTTGGAACTCACTAGTATCATCGAATATTTGCAATTGTCCTTGATTAGGCAATGCTACCAATTATGTAGTATGTAGACTTCGTCACAAACTGACTTATATAGAGTTGAGTTGGCTTCTCGATATAATTTACAAGGGGATCTTCTACCGTTTTCAATGATGTATGTATAATAATTTTTTGAATGTGAATATAATCTGGTGTGTCAATATTATTGGGAAATTAGTTTCACTTTGTTGCACAGGGGATCTCTAAACACTTTGATGGTAAATGGTTCAAGACATATTACTGATACAACCTTAGTAGAAATTTCAAAATCTATCACAGGGGATCTCTAAACACTTTGATGGTAAATGGTTCAAGACATTTACTGATACAACTTTAGTAGAAATTTCAAAATTTATCTCCTTGATCAATGATCTTATGTTTCCAAGTTTGGAATCACTGATTACTGTATTGTAGCTTTGCTAAATGCTAAACCACATAATTTGCGGGTCCTCTCACTGTCTTTTTGCCCTTTGGTGTCGGACAAATCCATTTCAATCATAATAAAGGCAATGGAGATCTCTGATGTATCTTACCAAAGATGGTTGGAGTCATGTTATAGATGCAGTCTTAGTAAAATATTAAACTACTGTTGGTTTTATAATGAACTGGATGTTCCGAATTGTGGAATCACTGATAATTGTATTAAAACATTGGTCAGTGCTATACTGCTCCATTTTTTTTTTATCCTTTTACGGACATGTTGTCCTTTGGTTTTGGACAACATCTTACCCTTTATAAACGATGTGGTTAAGAAACATATGATCTTGAACATACAATAGTGTCCCTGAATAAGCTCTGGTACTATTGATGCGCTTGTACAAAAACACTTATGCTATGATATCATTTCCTCAGCAGGTTATGGCTTATGCCCCGTTAAGTTTACAAGTTGTTCACTGTAAACATTTAGCATAGTCACGTGTTTTTTTCGGTCCAGCAACTTGACTTTTCTTCTGTTAAGTATTTTTCTAATGAATATGTCTTTTTCTTTATATCTTAAAATAAAATTATGAGAATTGATTCCAATGCTTGAATGACTATTAATGTTCCATTATTCCTATTTCAAACCCTTCAAGACAGTTAGGACTCATTCAATAGCATTGAGTTTCCACTTATTGAAAATTCAATGATATTCTTCATTATCATAACCCCCATTAAAGTACCTAAAAATAATTGGAGTCGTATTTTTTTTGGAGAAGAGATTAAGAGAAATTCACACTTTTATATTCTTATATATTCTAGTATGTTGGATTTTCTTTGGGTGTATCTTTGTTAGTTTCTTGATTCTAGTTTTATACAAGAAGAAGTTGTTGAATCATGGCGGGTACATCTATAACGACTGAAATTTCCTTAATGATAGGGTCTAATTAACATACCTCAAGCTATGATAATTTCCTACAATAATTCATGGTGACGTATTATACGTAGCAATGTCCAACTCTTTTTTGATAGCTTCTAAAATAAATATTTTATCACAGTATTTGTCATACTTCCCTCAGAATACACATGTTGATTTTTTTTTTATGGAGTAACTCTTGTATGATTCTTAGTCCTTTTTTTTTAATGTTTCTAGTTTCTAGCATTGCAACAAAAATTCAAGGCCTTTCATTCCATAAAACAAAAACAGTAAAAAGAAAGCAACAAAAATTAAATCGAAGTCAAAATTTTAAATGATATAACATATATTTGACTATAGATCCTAAATTAGAGAGATACATATATACAAGCACCAAAATGAATAATAAACCTACTATCTGAAGAACTTTAACTACCTAAACAATAAAGAGATTCTTGTTTAAACATTGAAAAGAATAAACACACTAAAAAGAACAACAAGTTCAACGTGAAAACCCTCCTTTCTCAGTGGAAGAATAAGCATGCCTCAAGTTCACTATAATCAAAGAGAAACTTCAGAATACAAGTCAATATTTAAAGGGAAAAATTCTAGTGCGTCACCTTCGCAGTTAACCCAAACTGTTCGATGATTTTACTAAATACTACACTCTCCGTGAAGCCTAAACCACTTCTTGTTACTTAAACTAAATAACTATAGTTGTTCACTCTTCTATTAAAGAATTCAAACTGACTTCTTATTACAAACCTCACAAAATCTTTGTTACACTTTAAAAATTTATTCCTAAACAATGATAGTAAGATAAAAAAATGTAAGCTAAAACTTAGAAAGACAACCTAATTCTAGTTCTTCTTTCTTCTGCCCTTTCACTTTAGCTTCACATGAGTTCTTGCCAAAAAGTTCTCTATATTTTTCAATGCAAATCTCTTTGTCAATCTATCCTTTTATATGGGTGAATTTAACCCTAGTCTAATCCTAGAAGGAAATTAGTTATTTTTTTCTTTCAAGAAGTTGCAGTTCCCCGTATGGAGTCTTCTCTATAAACTTGTTGGATTTTATGAACGAAAGACATTGCTTTTTGCGGTATAGTTTTCTAGGGCACCAATAAAGAATCAGCAAGGAATCAAAGTATTCTTGGTCTACATTAGTTCCAACCCGAGCAGAACCTAGTTCTTAATATTGGCAACTTCCCCTTGAGATTCTGCCAGAGCAGCCCATAGAGTATGTATAAAACTCATCTTTAAGCACCCTATTCTGACCCCTTTCTGCATTAAGATCGGCTTTGGAGCAAGATAGTCATCAAGCAGGTAGGAGCAGTGAACAAGGGTTACCTCTTCTTGATTATATCCTTGCAATACTAATCTAGCTTTGTTTATAATGATTTGTCCCTTGTAGTCATGATTTATTCTAATCACCCATCTAGTACAAATTATCGTTTTATTCAGAGGTCTAGGAACTAAGTTTCGCACTTTTCTTCATTCAAACTGGTTCAGTTCCATCTGCATGGCAACAATAAAATTTGCATCTATGAGATCTTCCTTGATTTTATCTCAAGGATAAGTATATTGAGAATGAACGAAAGGTCCTCAATTGGGACATAGTGTGAATTCCCTAATCAAGAGGAGTGAGAATCTTTTGAACTTGATGAGACCTTTGTATTTCTAGTTACTTTTAACAACATATGGTGCATTTCTCAGAAGAGATGAACCTTGTTCCTTTGACTTGTTGCTTCTGGTGTGGATTCATGAATAGATTCTACTGAAGGAACCACTTCTTCATCATTATCAAATCCATTTCCAATGTTGTGTCACTTTTCTTCCAATCCAATATAAATGAAACTAACCTAGAAGGCTTTATTAGCCTTATGATTAGCTTTGTAAAATATCACGTGTGTATTTTCTTCAACATGATTGGTTCTTTTGTTACGGACATTATAAGATTTCTATGTGTGATGAATATCCGAGAAATATTACCTCGTCGCTTCTAGTATCAAACATTAATATTACATCCTTCCCATTGTTGTGTACATAACACAAACATCCAAAATATCGGAGATATGCAGGGTTTATTTTTTTTTACCTTTGAGTAGTTCATAGCGTGTTTTGTTTATTATTTATCGACTCATACATCTGTTTACTAGGTAGCAGGCTGTATTTACAGACTCTACTCAACAGAACTTTTGCAGATTGCTAGCGATCAACATGGTTAGCACAAACTCTTCCAAAGTTATGTCTTTACACTCAATTATGCCATTTTTTTTCTGGTGTTCTTGGTGAATAAAAGTTATGATCTACAAAACTTTTGGCGCAAATTTTTTTTTAAAAAATAGTTGTCTATTTCATAATGTTAGTCAATGCTACATATTTCACATTTCAATATGTTTTGCAGAAATTTCTAATAAATAATTCAAACATGTCGAATGTTTCATCTTTTGAAGAACGTAATAGAGTCCACGTGAATCTATTGTCATCATCTATAATAAAAATGACATACCTTTTTTCTCATCGACTTAGAATTAACATTTTTCACATAATCCATGTGAAGAAGTTATTGCCGTTTCGTTGTGCATACCATCACCTTTTGCTTAAAAGATGACCTCACATGATTTCAATTTGCACATGTTTGTTCATTACTTAAAAACGAGTATGTCCTATTCTTTTGTCATAGTAGAGATCTGTCCCAAAATGCACTCAAACACTTGAGGAATTGCCTGTTAGGTCTCATAAAAACAGGTTTCTTATCAGTCTACTTTCGGTTGAGGTAAATAGTACATTATTATGGTTGTCAAACATTTCAGACACACTTAAAAGATTGCGTTGCTGACCGTCAACATAGTCCACATTGTTTATTGCTTGAAAGTGAGTAGGTCCTACTTTTAAAATTCCCTTGATTTCTATAGTCTTTCTGTTTCCAAAAGGGTACACTTCTATCTTGGACATCACTGAGTGAGAGGTAGTTATTCTTGTAGCATGTTCTGTGTCACGAGCATGGGCTGTTCAGATATCATTTCTGCAGCTTTCCTATAAATGGTTCTGGCACAGTCAGTGAATGATTAGTTTTGGGCACCAAGATCCACTTGGCTCCCTGTTTGTTAATGAAAGGATAAATCATATTTCTCATGGCCCACTTAGGTAAGGCCTTGCATTTGGGAACTTGTTCCTGATCCCTTGTCAAAACGTTTTTTCCAGACATCTATAGTTCTTTTCAAGAGAGGAAAATTTGTTTTACATACAAGGATATTATTTCCAAATTGGCCACAATGAGAGAACAAATAAGCTATTTTAGGTTAATATTGTATCGTGCTTCTTATCAAACCCTGTTACATTTGTCACGACCCAAAACTCATTGTGATTGACACCCACACTTAAAAGCGAGTGGGAGAATCACTACTACCATCCAACTAAAGAAACTACTCTAAACCTAAGACATTTAAGTCACGAAAGCATGTCGAATGACAAAAAAACAAAGTTCCATTACTAAAGAAAAGATGTAACAACTAAAATTTGCGGAAGATAAACCTAAGATCTGAAAAGTTAATCTACCAAAAATATTAACTGAATATCAAGTCTAAAAAGAGAATACTATTATACTATTCCACTAACTAAACAAAAGGTTCATGTGCTTAAATGTTGGACATAGACGAAGGAGAACTGCATGGATGTTTGGAAGATCCGACTCACCCTTGAAATCGATGTGATGATATCTAGTCTCCTAAGCGAGGTAAGTCAATAGGCTCTTGAAGATGCCTTGTACTCAACAAATATAAGATCAAACGCAGAATCAGTACACAACTACGGTGTAGTTGTAGGATCACGCCATCTATCCCACTAGTCTAATATAAACAAGTCGAACAAATGTTATAGTCACATGAATATATATCAAACATAATCAACACTATCAATATGACAATTCGACAACACATGCACATGCCTAAAACATCATTGGTCCTCTCATGGAACACAAACCCAAACAGTTAGTTTGTCAGAACATGGCAATCTGATCCAACGTAAGCGGAACATGGCAACTTATCCAAAGTTATGTCGGAACGTGGCAACCGATTCCAATTAGCTTGCCAGAACGTTGCAATCTGATCCCCATTCACACACCACAATCCTAACCACAATCACAAGTACATCATCAAGATCAAACATTTACATCGTGATTTAATGTTTATATTATTCATCTATCTCACTTAGAAGAAACATGAGCAATATTGCAATATTCATATACATATAGTATTATAATTGAGAAAGAACATGCGTCTATCACACAATCCTTAAATCACAACCATTACCTACATCGAAATAATCTTGAAACCCTAAGAACCTTGATCTTTCAATTTCCGGGTTCGTTTCGATTGTTCTTGGTCTACAAATAATCACAATAACATGGGAATAAACAAACAATCTCTAATTACCCAGATTACTAACAATTCTATGAACCATAGAACAAACCCATAATCCCAACTAGTCAAATTAAGGTTAATTAAACAATACAATCTATTAAGATAAACTTCCCTATCAATATTAACTCATTCTATTACGTTCTACGGATCTAAAAATTAATTCGGGGAGTAAAAAGATTACCTTTAGCCTCAAGAATGGTGAAAATGATTTTGAATAGACATGGGGTTGTTCTTTAGCTCTAAAAGTAAAAAAAAATACAAATAAGGTCGTTTAGGGGTTTAATTAATAATTTAACTCGCACTAATCCCGATATAGTGACACATATCCCTCTGTAGCAGCGTTGCTGCAGCGGCATAAAATCCTGCCGGAGCGGCATTATTGAATGATTGGGCTCCCCCAAGAATTCTACGATTCTTAGTCGCATTACGTCCGCTACAGCGGCACACATTATGTGGCCGACACTCCAAGACCATTGTTTGGAGAAAGTGGACCCTTGCCATGACTTACTTAACTCAGCGGAAAACTTAACTAAACAAAACAGTGTCATTTAATAACTACAAGAATAATAAGTTGGCTAAAATGACACTTAAGTCTCATAACAAAATATCTGTAATACAAAACATAGTGACTCAAAACTAATTGTATGATTGTCTATGAAGCCTCTATAATACTAAGATGGATGTTAGGACGAACCCCACAACATCCTATAAAATAAAGACTAGAAAGCGAATAAAAGTGTCCTTCGGAATGTAGGGAGGTTCACCAATGACTTCGATTGCTCAACTGGATCAACGAGGCATTGGATTATAATGATCCTGGTTACTTGTGTTTGCATCATTAGACGATGCAGGATAACATGCATTAGTACATTGAATATACGAGTATGTGAGTTAAAATTCTAACATCAACTTAATCTTGAAAAAGAGTAAGAAAGAACACTTACCTTGACTTTGCTCAACTGATGAATAACTTGACTTAATATAAAGCAATAAGACACATGTAATGTAGAAAAGCTTGTAAAACAATGAAGACACTAAGTTCATTAAAGAAAAATGCAATAGCAAACTCAGTTTTACTTATACATGAAGTAATATAGTTTCTATGGGAGATTCTAGAACCGACAACCATCACTATTAGCCGAAGTGATGGTACAACGTCTTATCTCACGTTTCAAGAAGCTCGTCCTATACCTTGCCACTTGTATAGAACCTGAACTACTAAGTGGATCCACTAGTCTATGTTAAAAATACTAAGAAATCATCTAAAAAGTATGACCCTTCTTCTTTCCATGTTGGCTACATGGTTTATGGTGGCTTGAGTTAATATGAACTCGCTTCCCCAAAGCAGTGCTCAATACTACTCCAAAAAAAAATAATTAGCTCATATGTTTTTAAAACAACTTCTTCTCTGGTTTGAGGTAATTGCTCAAACTTAGCTTGAAAATCTCTCTTGAAAATTATAGTTTCCTCTTTACGAAAACTGGCCAAAAGCTCTGTTGGATGTTTCAGCTTCCTTTCTTATACAAAATTTGAAAACATTGGTAACTCTTAGGGATAATTAGTTCCCTTATAACACTTCAAAAATGAGCTCAAATCTTTACTCTTTGCTTAACTTGCAACTTAACTCTTAGGGAATACTTAGTTCCCTTATAACTTTGGAGAAATCAACTCAACTTTTTCTTCTTTGCTTAACATGCAACTTGAGCCTTAAAACAAAGTTAAAACATTCGTTAGACTCTTGAAAAAATTTAAGAACTTACTTTGACTTGCTTCTTAACATTTAGACTTGACTCTTAACTTCTTTGACTTCGATCTTAACTTTCATTGAATTGGACTATGGATTAAAGTTTCATGATATCATGTTTACGTATGATTTCATGATGTTAAGATGTATGTTAGTGTGACATCCGGGGAGCACCCTCTAGACGTAACCGGCGTCGTCATCCTCTTTTAGGACTAAGACTAGCCTCTTAGCTTACATCATTACATTCATAGGTCAAAATGCGGAAAAATTTTAAACTTTTCATTACTTCTACATTGAGGTTTACATAGACCTCTGCATACACATATTATTTATATCGAGTATACATAGACCTATCGTATAGGAAGATTACAAAGTCTTCTACTTTTATTGCACATAATTATACATAAGATATAACATCATCTCAAATGGATGTCTCATCTCATAACCATCAAAAAAGATTATCACAATTTGGGCCTAGCCCATACATCAATGTAAAATAGTCACATATAGACTATACAATTAGTACTCCAATGAAAAAGGAAAGAACATAAGAGTCTTAAAACTAAAACAACTTCATAAGGTTGATATTTGCTTTTCCCTCGTTAAGGGAGGATCTACCCACTTGGATGATTGAGAATTTCCAAGTGTTATTCAAAGTCATCTATAAAGCCCTTCAACGATCGGAACCTAAAATGTTGGGGAAAAGGGAGTAATGGTATTAGTACACCACTTGTACTAAGTATGAGAATAAATGCACATATAATATCAAATCATGCTAAAAAGGGACATTTCATTAAAACATGCTAATTTACATTTAGAAAGCCTTATGCGTATTCAAGAAGATCATACCAATCAATAATACATAATCATTAAGTCAAAATCATGTACATCACAAGACCAACAAACCTTAAGTCTAGTCATGCCAACACACATGTCACATAATTCAACACTTAGTCAAGACAACTCTATCATCAAGTTATAGTAGCAACAAGCATAGACAATAGTTCATTACAACACAACCAAAGCAAGAACAATTACCCATTAACCCTCATTAAGTCAACAAGTTAAATGAACAATCAATGCCCCATAACCTTACTCAATAAAGTAACCCAACAAGAACTATGACTAATATCAAACTTCATATAGCATATCATTTAAAAGTACATATCATCATACTTTACCAATGTAGATCGACACATGTTCATAAGTGAAACCAATCATCATGTAGTATCATAAATCATCAAGATAATCATATACATATCATGTAAAATTATAAGCATATTCATATATAAGAACATCCTCCCAAGATTTCCCTCGAGGTTAACTAGTGCAATGCATAGGTATAGTTTGACGTACCGTGGTTTCACGGTACTTTTAATGATTTTTCCTTAAGATTGGTGTGTTTCTAGACCCTTTTTGTATTAGTTTTAACATTTTTGTATCTTTGTTTTGCAGTAAAGGTGTCCAGACCCAAAACGCAGAAGGCAGCTGAGATTTAGTGCAAAGGTGACCCACAAAGGCCATCTATAACGTCCCTCAAAATAAGCTAGGTTGAGCTAGAGCCTACACTTGTGTCATGATGTTTTAAAGTAATAAACTGGTTAAAAATAGTTTTCATAGGCAGTATGTAAAATTTGGAAGTGTTTGGAGGTCAAACATCCAAGAACGTCCAAGACGTTCGAAAACTAGTCGAAGTTGAACTAGTGTGTCGTAGCATTTTGTAATAATGTTTTGGGGGATGGTTTGAAGGTGAAATTCAGTACCCATAGTTCCAATGATTATCCTTACATACAAAGGGTCGAAACGTATGGGAACGAGGCCCCGGGAACCATTAATAGGGTCCCCTAGGAGGACCCCAAACATGGGCCATCGAAGCTGCCAAGCAGCCAAGAAGTTACATGCTGCTGCCCGACGTGCAGCTGTAATGCAGTAGGCAAAACTTTTTCCTTGTGACGCGGGGATGTCACGAACCATTATGTCCATGAATTTAAAAAAAATAAGATTCGTAAGTGTCTCCGTGATGCGCAGTAAAGTCCCAGATTTTGTTGCGTCGTTTTTAAGTCAAATCTGAGTTGGTTAAATTGTCCAAAAAATGTAGGGGTATTTTGGGTAATTTAGGAGTATATTATGAACTATTATTAGACTTATTTAAACCCCTAACCTCACCAATTAAAGCAAACCTGTGAACTTAAAACAAAACCTCTCCATTCACTCTCTCCAAAACTCCATTGTTGAAGCTTTGAAGCTCCAAGGAAGAAAATAGGTTTCTCAAGTTTTTCTCCATCAATCTTGTTGGATTTTCATCACAATTATGGTATGGTTATTAATGCTTGAAATCTCTTTCTTCAAGGAGTCAATTCCAATGATTTTTAAAGATGATCAAAAACATGAATTGTCCAATTTCATAATCTATCCATGGGTTCTTGCATAAATGGTTTTGAATCACTATTTTAGGATTGAATTGATGTTAACGCAATGTTTTAAAGCTACAATTCCTATGAACCCATGCAAACCATGCAATCCTTATTTTGACTATTTTATGGGTTTAGTGATCATGTCTCTATATTTATGAATTATAGTGTAGTTTTCTATGGGCTATTGAATGATGTAAATATTATATTCAATTAATGTCTAATTGGTCATAGACTGATAAATCCATATTAAATTTATTTAGATTCATTGAGTATTGTGATTTATGTATTGAATTGATGTTCATGGCCATGGGTAAGGGCCTTATGGTATTGAATTGGATGACTTAGCTATGGATTGAAGTGGTGAGAATGGATTGGTGGTACGCTGCCCTAATTCTCTTTACTTTATGTAATGTAGGACTTGAATTATGTTGTGATTTGTATAGTCAACTTATGGTGGCGGTGTTATGTGTTTTACTTGTGAATTACGTGGCCTCGTCGGCGTTACTTTACGTATTATGATGATAATGGCCTTGTTGGCAATTACTTTATATGTTATGATGATTTGTGTAGTTGATTTATGTGAAGTATGATCAGATCTATCTACATGCTAGTAATGTGAAAGTTGGATATTGTTAGGTGATCATGTTAGACTATGACTATGTGTTTATGTGTGTAGTCTTAGAGTTGATGCATAATTGTTCCTACTTGACTATATGAGTCTAAATGGTTATATTGATGATGTTATAGTAATGTATAGGATGACATAAATATGATAATGGTAATTCCTAAGTGCTTCAAAGAATGATATGCTATGTGTAATAAAGTAAAGTATGTTGTATCTTGTTTTTGTAGACTTGTGTCCCTTACTTGATGCATGTATAGGATGAATATGAACATCTTGACTTAGTAGGCTTAGGCACCTTTGTATTGTATGTGTATGGATGAATGTTGAATGAAAGTCTAGGATAAGTAGACCTAAGATGGTGCCCTTTTAAGCATGACTAATATGTGGAACCTTCTATATAAAGAGAAGGTTAAGAATGAGCTATCCTTACAGACCATTGAGTGGCAGCCCTAGTGGACCCATCTTTGGTAGGTGTATTATGACTAGGTAATGACTAAGAGATGGTACCTTTTTATACGCTCCTTTTTATTGAAGTTACTCTATGAGAACAAAGGCTAGCATTGAGTGAATATATTATGTTTTGTAGATCTACTTAAGAAGGAGACTAGAGAATGTATCTCTACTTGAGAATCAGACTAGAGGTCATAAAAGACTTTGATATTCCTTAACCATGTGCCTACATGGGATGTATCCTAGTTCTACCCTTGGCAAGTAGAACACCCTCCATCGGAGTAGGTTTATGACTCCGGATTCCATGCCTAGCTAGTATGGTCTATGTCGGTTATTGCCTATTCTCATCATGTGGGATACATGCTAGTGTTGGATAAGTACTATGAAGTTTAGGTAGTGGAATGGGATGCTATCTAAACATTGCACGATTAGGCTTTGAAGATATTAGTGTGTGAGTGCCCTAGGTCTTCTTAAAGACCATTATGTGAATGTCCTTAAGTGATGAATGTTTTCTAATTGACTTAATGAACATAATGACTTTAGTAAATGAATGATAATGGAAAAGTACTAATCTAGAGTAGCTTTGAGGATTGCTTAGTGATGTACCGTTGTTTCACGGTATTTCTAATACTTTTTCCTTAAGTTTAGTGTGTGTCGAGAGCCTTTTTGTGTTGATTTTGATATAAGTTTCTCTTTGTTTGCAGAAAATCTGTCTAAGGAAGAACGCGGGAGTTTTTGAGAAAGAATTGCAGAAGAGACCACCTACGGAGCCTATGACGGTCTGTCGCGGCTGTGACGGTCCGTAGGTGGCATCGTAGTGAAGGAAGAAGTTGCTGAAGGAAAGTTGGGGAAGTCTGACAAGTGTGGGATTACGGAAGTCCATGACGGACCGTCACAGCTACGACGGTCCGTCCTGCATGTTCGTCGTAATTATCAGAGAGTAATCCCAGTACCCAAAATTCCAAAGTTCAAGTGTTTTGGAACGAAGACCCTCGATGGGCCGTCGTGCTTGCAACGGTCCGTCATACCTGTCCGTCGAGGGGAATGAAGAAAGCAACATGAGAAGATGTGAAGTATGCGACGACGGAGGCTATGACGGTCCGTCGTGTCCATGACGGTCCGTCACGTGGTCCATCGACCCAGACGCGTTTGGACAGATTTTTAGTAAATAGAATCCTTATTTGATTAGGTTTCGTTTTTCTTATAAATAGTTGGAAAAACCTCGTTTTTGAGGTTAGACTTTCTGGATAATTTTTAGTTTATAGTTCTTCGATTATATTGTTAAACTCTCGATTTTGGGAATTAAGATATTTTTTGGGAATTGATTGTTGCGGATTTCGTTGATTAATCAAGTTAAATTCTGGGAAATTATTCGTATTCACAAAAGTAAGTGCATGAATTCTTCCATTAACGATATGAATTGTGTAATTACGAACATGGGTAACTAAACCTCACAGCTAGGGTTGTGGGAACCATGGGTGAATAACAAGGTAGTAATATAACTTCAATAACAATTTCTAGAGTGGTGTCCTACATGTATTGATAATTCTTTCGTTTAGAATTCTTTTTAACGGTGGCCAACGTTAGAACTCGCCTTAATGCTACTTGCCGGACCAAGGAGGTAGATAATAGGAAAATAATTATCAACATAGATTTAGTGTAGACTATCTAATAGACTAGTATTGGTTGGTACGAGTTAATAGCTTAGTCAAATACCGAATATGATGTTTAATATGAGGTAAAGATAAGGGTTAGTATAGCAACACACGTAGCCGGACCAAGGTGCGGAGTGAAATTCTCTAGATGCCGGACCAAGGATTTAGAGATACATAACTTATCACTTTACATGCAAGATATCAGGAGAGAACTGTTAAAGTTAGATTTACCAAGTTAGGAATCTGTGGGGAACACTAAAACCCTAGTTACTTTTACAATTTGATTAAACTTCGAAAGTTGAATTTGTTAGTTGTTCGATCTTATTTAGTTAATCATTTTCATTAATTTAGAAATAAGACCCCCCTTTTTGTCTTTTAGTTTTTTTTTTTGGAAAACAGTTGGCTAAATAATAGTAATAATACAGTAAAGTTAAGTCTGAACTATTATTTTTGTGGGATCGATCCTAACCTCATTAATTGGGTTCTTTACTTGATACGACCGCTTTACTTCTTATTTGAGAAGTAAGTTTGAGCGTATCAAATTTTGGCGCCGCTGCCGGGGAAAGTAGCTTTTAGATTAACTTAAATTTATTACTAAAATTTAGTCAATATTTTCCTGATTTTACTTTTTTTGGTGTTTTTGATTGTGCCAGGTTTGACGTCCTTGTATGCCAAATACACGGAGAGGAAGAGAACCCTTGTTTCCCTACGATCACGAGTTAGAGCGTACACTACGCAAAATGAATCGAAACTTGGGTATAAATGATGATGATCCAAACCTGAACATCCCAGCTCCGGTTGATGCTCATGGTCGATTATTACCTGATGATCCTGATCAAGGTGCACAAAGGGGACATAATCCCGCTCCACGTCCTCAAGAATACTACAGAGGGTATGACAATATTGCAGATTCTGATGGACCACTTGTCTTGCCCCCTCTACCAGAAGGTCACACCTTTGTAGTCACTAGTAGTCTAATGCAAATGCTCACGGCTAGAGGTTTGTTTTCAGGACTACCGTCTGAGGACCCACATGCCCATATAGCTAAGGTGAGGGCAGTGTGTAAAAGCTGTGTAGGGAGGCCTGATTTGAATTTGGATGTAATAGGGCTAAGAGTATTTCCTCTCTCACTGACGGGAGAGGATGCCATTTGGTTCACTGAGCTCCCTTATAACTCAATTTTCACTTGGAACCAACTGAGGGACGTTTTCTTAGCACGTTACTATCCGGTCTCCAAGAAACTAAATCACAAAGAGAGAGTTAACAACTTTGTGGCACTACCAGGAGAGTCAGTTAGTAGTTCTTGGGATAGGTTCACTTCATTTCTGCGAAGTGTCCCCAATCACCGCATAGATGATGAGTCACTGAAAGAATACTTCTATCGGGGACAGGATGATAATAATAAAGCGTTATTGGATATTATAGCAGGTGGTTCTTATGGGGAGTGTCCCTATGCTGAAATTGCCGAAAAATTAGAGAAAATCTCCCAGAATAATAAAGCATGGAGTACTAGGAAGACAGATACTGGGAGAAATACTTTTGCAGTGCAATCCACACACAATCCAGCCACAGATGAGATTCGTGAAGAGACGGCACAGATGAGAACTGAGCTTGGGTTAGTGTTAAAACATGTCACTGGGGGTGCAGAAAAGATAAACGCAGTGAACTACTTGTCTAAACCACCACCACCAACTGATGAATATTATTATGAGGAAGATTCTTATGCAATAAATGATCAGACGGGGGGTTTCCGACCAAATGCCCAAGGCTCCAATTAGGAGAATTGGCGCCAAGGTCAAGGAAATCAAGGTCGAAACTATGATAACTACAACCGCGAGGGTAATTATGTTCGTGATGGAAATTACAATCCCAACAACAACTTCAACAAGGGTAACTATGGTAATAGAAATGAGAGGAGTGGGCCCTATGTTCCTCCTCAAAATCGTGAAGTTGCTCCTAGGGATGGTGGAGGTAGTATGGCGCGAGTTGAGGATATGTTGCACAAGATGATGAGGAGGTTCGATGCTAGTTATGAGCACACCAAAGAGTTAAGGAGTGATGTAGCAGGTATTGGACAGAAAGTTGATACACATGCCATATCAATAAAGTAGCTTGAATTGCAAATGGCTCAATTATCTGCAACTGTGAACACACGGCAACTGGGCACTCTTCCTAGCAACACTATCCAAAATCTGAAAAATGATGGACACTGTATGGCAATTACTACTCGTGGTGGTAAACAAACTATTGACCCACCTATGCCGTCTATTGTGGAAAAGGTGATGAAAGATAATGATGAAGTGGTAGAGGTTAGTGATGAAGTAGAAGATAACACTGAGAAAGTTGCTGAAGTGCCTAAAAAGGTAACTCCCATGCCTAGACCTCAACCCCCCTTTCCTCAATGATTAGTGAAAAAGACCGAGGATGGCAAATATCGGCGTTTTATAACAATGTTGAAGCAACTTTCTATCAATGTTCCTTTGGTAGAAGCTCTTGAACAAATGCCCGGTTATGCCAAGTTTATGAAATATTTGGTTACAAAGAAAAGATCGGTCACTTTTGAGGATGATGACAGAATGCAGCATTGTAGTGCTATTGCTACAAGGTCTTTGGTGCAAAAGAAAGAAGATCCGGGTGCATTTACTATTCCTTGTACAATCGGGTTATTACATTTTGCGAAAGCATTATGTGATCTGGGGGCAAGCATAAATCTCATGCCCCTCTCGATTTACAAGAAGTTGGGTTTGGGTGACTCAAAGCCCACTGCGATGCGGCTACTGATGGCCGATCGAACAGTAAAAAGGCCTATAGGGATACTCCATGATGTGCTAGTAAAAGTGGAGTCGTTCATATTTCCAGCAGATTTTGTCATTCTTGATTGTGAAGTCGATTTTGAGGTGCCTATTATTCTTGGGAGGACATTCCTTTCTACGGGTAGAGCCTTAGTTGATATGGAAAAAGGGCAGATGAAATTTCGGTTGAACAATGAAGAAGTGACTTTCAACATTTGTAGGTCCATGCGGCAGAGTGGTGAGCTCTAATCGGTATCTGCCATATCCTACAAAGTTGGTGAATTATCCAAGACACAAATCGAAGAACGGCTAGGTGTAGAAGCACTGGCGGCAGTGATAATGAATCTTGATAATGAAGGCATTGAAGAATACATGTCATTAGTCGCTGCCCTTGATCGTGGTAATGTACGGTTTAAACCGAAGAAATATGAGCTAGACATGAAGAATCGCGAGTCTCCACCCGCTAAACCATCCAGAGAGGAGGCTCCAAAGCTAGAACTAAAAGCTCTCCCACCTCATCTAAGGTATGAATTCTTAGGAAACGGTGACACATTACCGGTAATCATTGCATCAGATCTAAATGAACAACAAGTTGAGAGTTTGGTCAAAGTGCTAAAAAGGTTCAAAAGAGCTATTGGGTGGACCATTGCGGACATTATTGGGATCCCTCCTGGTATTTGTTCTCATAAAATCCAACTCATGCCCGATCATAAGCCAAGTATTGAGCACCAGAGACGCTTAAATCCACCTATGCAAGAGGTCGTGAAGAAGGAAATCATAAAGTGGTTGGATGCAGGAGTAATTTATCCAATCGCCGATAGTAGTTGGGTATGCCCTGTTCAGTGTGTACCTAAGAAAGGGGGAATGACTGTGGTCCCCAATGAAAAAAATGAACTGGTTCCAATGAGGCCGGTGACTGGATGGAGGGTGTGTATGGATTACCGGAAATTAAATGCATGGACCGAAAAGGACCATTTTCCCATGCCCTTCATGGATCAGATGTTGGATAGACTCGCCGGAAAAGGGTGGTACTGTTTTCTTGATGGTTATTCAGGGTATAATCAGATCTCTATTGCACCAGAAGATCAAGAGAAGACCACTTTTACCTTGTCCATATGGGACCTTTGCGTTCAAGAGAATGTCGTTTGGGTTGTGCAATGCACCCGCCACATTTCAGAGATGTATGATGTCTATATTCTCCGACATGGTGGAAGATACTATTGAGGTCTTTATGGATGATTTTTCAGTGGTTGGTGAATCTTTCGAGCAATGTTTGAGCCATTTGTCTGAGGTTCTTAAGAGATGTGAAGATTGCAATTTAGTTCTCAATTGGGAAAAATGCCACTTCATGGTCAAAGAAGGTATTGTTTTGGGCCATCGTATTTCAGAAAAGGGCATAGAAGTTGATCGAGCCAAAGTCGAGGTGATAGAGAAACTTCCTCCACCTATCTCCGTAAAAGGTGTGAGAAGCTTTCTTGGGCATGCAGGTTTTTACAGGAGATTCATCAAAGATTTCTCGAAAATTGCACATCCATTGTGCAAACTATTGGAGAAAGATTGTAAGTTTTCTTTTGATGAATCCTGTCTGAAAGCATTCGGCGATCTCAAAGAAAAACTGGTATCTGCACCTATCATTATTTCTCCGGATTGGAACAGTCCATTTGAGGTAATGTGTGATGCGAGTGGGGTTGCCCTTGGTGTGGTATTGGGACAAAGAAGGGACAAAATCCTTCATCCCATTTACTATGCTAGTAAAGCCCTCAATGAAGCTCAGAAGAACTATACAGTCACTGAACAAGAGCTCCTTGCTGTAGTATTTGCGT
The DNA here is from genome assembly GCA_016801875.1 of Solanum sitiens. NCBI lineage: Eukaryota > Viridiplantae > Streptophyta > Magnoliopsida > Solanales > Solanaceae > Solanum > Solanum sitiens. Next base: position 791,869 of record JABWTJ010000395.1, read on the forward strand.
TTGAAAAATTTCGCTCCTATTTGCTAGGTACTAGAGTCATAGTGCATACTGACCATTCAGCCCTGAGATATTTGATGGCGAAGAAGGACGCAAAACCAAGGTTAATTCGTTGGGTATTACTACTGCAAGAATTTGACTTTGAGGTAAGGGATAGAAAAGGGACCAAAAATCAAGTTGCTGATCACTTGTCCCGTTTAGAAGATGAAGCTATGAGAGAGTTGGGGGATAAGACTGATATTGATGACACGTTCCCCGATGAGCATGTATTGGCTGCCTCATAAGACCTGATTCCGTGGTTTGCAGATTTTGCGAACTACCTAGCTAGTGACCTTGTTCCATCGGACTTGTCTTTTCATCAAAGGAAAAAGTTCATATACGATGTGAAGAAATTCTTTTGGGATGAACCATACTTATACAGAAGTTGTGCTGACGGGCTTATTCGGCGTTGTGTGCCAGAAGTCGAGATGTTGAGTATTTTAGAGGCATGCCATTCCTCACCCTTTGGTGGACATCATAGTGGTGTCCGGACTGCTCACAAGATCTTACAAAGTGGTTACTATTGGCTAACTATTCATCAAGATGCTCATGAGTTCGCCAAAGCATGTGATAGATGTCAAAGAGATGGCGGCATTTCAAGAAAGCAAGAGCTCCCTCTAAACCCCATTCTTGTAATTGAGTTATTTGATGTTTGGGGTATTGACTTTATGGGTCCGTTTGTGAGTTCTCATGGCATGAAGTATATTTTAGTAGCAGTGGATTATGTATCCAAGTGGGTGGAAGCTATCGCCCTCGCAAACAATGAAGGGAAGAGTGTCACTGCATTCTTGAAAAAGAATATATTTTCTCGATTTGGTACCCCACGGGCAATTATTAGTGATGGGGGATCCCACTTTTGCAACAAATTGTTCAAGGGATTATTGGAGAAATATGGGGTTCGCCATAATATGGCCACTCCTTACCATCCTCAAACTAGTGGGCAAGTTGAAGTATCAAATAGGGAAATCAAACAGATTTTATCGAAAACAGTGAACGCTAGTAGAACAGATTGGTCAAGGAGGCTTGATGATGCTCTTTGGGCTTACCGGACAGCGTATAAGACTCCCATAGGTATGTCCCCATACCAACTAGTATATGGGAAATCATGTCATCTTCCGGTTGAATTAGAGCATAAAGCCATGTGGGCTATGAAGAAGCTAAAAATGGACTGGAACGAAGCTGCAGAACAACGATTAAATGGGTTAAATGAACTCGATGAATTTCGCCTTAAGTCTTATGAAAGCTCAGCCCTCTACAAAGAGAAGATAAAGAAGTACCATGACCTAAAAATCGAGAAATGAGAGTTTATGATTGGGAATTCGGTGCTTTTATTCAACTCTAGATTGCGCTTGTTTCCGGGCAAGCTAAAGTCTAAATGGACTGGACCGTACTTGATCACCAAATTATTCCCTCATGGAGCGGTTGAGTTGGAAAACAAGGAAGGTGTGCGGTTTAAGGTGAACGGACAACGTCTCAAAATCTATATTGGTCATGCGGAATCGGCGAATGAGGTGGTTGAGGCATATCATCTTGATGAAGTCTGAGTAATCAAGTGGCCTCAGTCGTGCCGCGACGTTAAATCAGGCGCTGGTTGGGAGGCAACCCAATAGTTATCATCTAATCACGTTTATAGTTTTTTTTTGTTTTTCTCTTTCTAGTAACAGTAGCATTTTCTATTAATGGGTTGTAAAATTTCAGGTAGCACATCTACAGGAAGTACTGCAGACAAGTTACTCTACATCAGTCACTGACGGATACATCGACGGACCGTCACTCCTGTGACGGACCGTCGCATGACTCCGTCGTGCCAGGTACGCTCTCTTGTATTTTTGAAGAATTAGGGCACAGGCGACGGACCGTGTGACGGACCGTCACAACTGCGACGGACCGTCATCGGGGTTTCGTCATGCCATTACCCGGCTACCCGACCCGACCTGGCTTGAGAATTTTAAAAGTTTAAAACGTTTTAAACCCCCCCACCCCTTCATTATCAGTTTCACTTAATCTTCCCTCCATTTTCTCCCCTTCCAACTTCACTCTCTTCCCAAATTCCCCATCTTCTCCCATTTTTCATCCCAAAACTTTCCCTCTTGGTCGGAATCTGCTGCAGTGATTCTTAGTCTTCTAACTTGAGTGCCATCAATTGTGCATTATTGTCTCCTCTTCCAAGGTATGTATTCCTGAAACTCTACCCTTTACTATTTTTGGTTGTTTTACTGTTTTTCCCTGTTAATTGCATATGGGTTTCTGTTTTTGCCTAGATATTATCTAACTTAGGTCTTTTAATTCCACAAACTGCCTGGACAATACTAGAGAAATTAGGGCTTTAAACTTGTCCATTAGGGTTCTAATCTGTATTAGAACATTGTTGGGTTGTCATTTTTGACTCACATGGGGTAAATTTGGCAACCCTCAGTTCTGTCTCTGTTTGACATCATGACAACCCGATGACGGACCATCATACCCACGACGGTCCGTCCTGCACAACCGTCGTGACGGTCAGAGACCCCTATCCTAAGGGTCTCAACACTTTTTCTAAGTGTCCACTGATGGACACATGTGACGGACCGTCATACCCACGACGGTCCGTCCTGCACAACCGTTGTGACGGTCAGAGACCACTGTCCTAAGGGTCTCAACACTTTTTCTAAGTGTCCACTGACGGACACATGTGACGGACCGTCATACCCACGACGGTCCGTCCTGCACAATCGTCGTGACGGTCAGAGACCCCTGTCCTAAGGGTCTCAACTCTTTTTCTAAGTGTCCACTGACGGAAACATATGACGGACCATCAAACCCATGACGGTTCGTCCTGCACAACCGTCGTATCGGTCAGAGACCCCTGTCCTAAGGGTATCAACTCTTTTTCTAAGTGTCCACTGACGGACACATATGACGGACCGTCATACCCACGACGGTCCGTCCTGCATAACCGTCGTATCGGTCAGAGACCCCTGTCCTAAGGGTCTCAACTCTTTTTCTAAGTGTCCACTGACGGACACATATGACGGACCGTCATACCCACGACGGTCCGTCCTGCTTAACCGTCGTATCGGTTTGAGACTTTCCCTTTGATACTTTATATTGCCAAGTATTATATGACGGACTGCATGACGGTCCGTCATACGCACGATGGGCCGTCACCAGGTCCGTCGTGCCCTACTGCTACTTCAGAGCTGTTATCACTGGTTTGAGTTTCTGTATATTATTGTCTCAATTTTTTATTTCTTTTTGTGTCATGTTTCATCCTTCAAGTACTAATGATGATTCGTTACAGGTACTACCTATCATGGCACCTAAACAAGATCGCGTTTACGCACGTGGGCGTTCTAAATCTGTTGCCCCGTCTGCCCGATTAGTGATAGGCTCTGATGATGAGCATGATCCAGAATACGTGCCCCCAGGCACTGCTACTCCAGCACGAGCTTCACGTGTACCGCGAGTCACGCCCAAGAAGGTGGCGCCCGGCGTAGTCACTGCCTCCCAGTCTGATGAGGAGCGCACACTGACCGGCACTCCTTCTGGGTCAGCTGCCCAAGACGAAGGAGCATCTGGCTCCTTAGGAGTTTCGTGGTCAGAAGAAGCCTCTGGGTCTGCAGAAGCCTCTGTCCCTGCCACAACTACACAGTCTGCTTCCGATGATGAGGCTGACAGCACTGACTCCACCCTGGCTCACCAACAGGAGTCCCTGCCCCGGTTGCCGATCAGCCCAACCGGTGGTGTGTTGACGGGCAATACAAAGTATACTTAGACGCCAAGGTTCTCAATGACAAAGGCGTCATAACACGGACTCTTACACTGGAGAGGCGGGTCCTCATGGGAAGTCTCCCCACCATGCCAGATATTCACACCCTTTTCACCAGACACCGGCTAGAGTGGACGGCTCGTTCTTTGGGTCGCTACAGTGAGGAGCTAGTCCGCGAGTTCTATGCCTCTTATGTGGCTACTCTTCGCTCGCAGATCGATAGGCGGTCTGCCCCCGCCAAACAGGCCCTACTTGAGCACGTCCGAATACGCCGCATCCAGGTTGACATCTCCCTACCAGCCATCCGCCTATATCTGTACGGCACGGATTCTGACTCCACCAGCACACCTCTCACCGCCGAGTTTGATTACCGGTGGCAAATTGTTAAAGAGGGTCGGTTCTTACGCGAGCCTTCACTGAGAGAGACCACCAATAGGTGGATGGCACTGCACCAATCTATTGATGGAGAGGCTGCGGATTGGGTGATGGAGCCGAAGGGGGCCATCAGGAAGGCCAACTTGACCTTTACGGCCAAGTTTCTCTGGTTGATCGTCCGCCATTGTCTCTCCCCCACTGCTGCAGATAACATAGTCACCTGGGATCGTGCAGTGCTGATGGCTGCAATGATGGCAGGGTTCGAGGTCGATTTCGCTTGGCTTCTCCAAGCGGTCATGCACGAGAGAGCCTTCAAGGTCACCACGACTTACCCTTTCCCTTGCATGATTTTCTCTTTGTGCAGATCAGCAGGTGTGCCCATTTGGCACATTGACTAGCTCAAGACCCCGCCAGGAAATGTTGACATCGGCCTCATCAGGGATGAGGCCAATGAGTTGGCCCCACGCAGAGGGCCCCGTCCAGAGGTGGCCCCATTTGGTGAGAACCTGGCCGACACCGTAGAGCATGCTCATGATGCTTCCTGTGCTGCTTCTGCACACACTGACACTACTCCGGTCGAGTCTATCCCGGGTAGTAGCACTGCCCCGAGCTCCTCTCGCTCGGCTCCTTCTGCCACTCTGGTCCCACTTGCTCGGGTCCAGAAACTTGAGGCACAGATGGCTACACTTCTGCATCACATCCAGCCTTGGATGCAGAAGACTATTGCTGAGGCAGAGGAGCGCATGGAGCGCAAGATGATACAGCATACAGAGAGGCAGATCGCCGGGGTACACCAGCGCTTAGACGCATTTGAATTATGAGTACTAGCCCGACCAGCCCCTCCGGTGGACATGTCGACTCTCCAGGCTGCGGTTGAGAGTCTGCGGGCGGATCTTGATATGATTTTAGAGGCGAGGGTGCCCGAGTCTGAGGCCCCTTCTGCGGAGATTGCCGATGACACCGTGATGGCTGCCCTATTTACCACTTCTGATGTTCCACCACCTCCCCCACGAGAGCATGTCAAGAGACGCAGGGGTCGAGAGGAGGATGAGGCTAGGGCGAGGAAGAAGGAGCGCCGTGAGATGGAATCTGCGAGGAGAGCCTCGATCGCCGATGAGGAGGCCCGTAGGTTGAGGGCTGTAGAAGTAGCTGCCGGGGCGTCTAGCTCCAAAATTGTAGATTCTGTGGGAGGCACTACTGATGGTGCTGTGGATGCTGAGGACATTACTGAGGATGTTCAGACTACGCAGGGAGCGGGTTCCGGGGAACCGGACCCACCAGCTTGCTGATCACCGGCGCTTAGCGCCTCAGGTTTGCTTCACTTACCCTTTTACGTAGTTTAACTTTTCTATGCATTGGGGACAATTGCATATTTTTTTTGTAGGGGGTGGGGTAAATGGAAAGTGAACGCTTGGGTGAATTCTGAGTAGCCCAAGTTCACGATCCTCTTTTGGGGTTTTCTTGCCTGTGTTCTTTTTCCCCAAAAGACTGATTACTTTTATTGTTGAACCGGCATGTCATATCTTATGTACACAGTATAAATCTGAAGCATGATGGATAATATAAATGTGATATCTCGATAATCATTTGCATGACTAGGCATAGTAAGTGATAATTGTCTGGTTTGAAACATGAAACAAGGATACACTTCTGCATGATCCTGAATCTAAGATTTGAACTAGGTGTCTAATATTCTGGGAATGCAAGGAATGTCATGTGAGTGTGAGGTGAATTCGAATGACCA
>JABWTJ010000395.1:797781-922937 GCA_016801875.1 Solanum sitiens
ACGGTATTTCTAATGCTTTTTCCTTAAGTTTAGTGTGTGTCGAGAGCCTTTTTGTGTTGATTTTGATATAAGTTTCTCTTTGTTTGCAGAAAATCTGTCCAAGGATGAACGCGGGAGTTTTTGAGAAAAAAATTGCAGAAGAGACCACCTACGGAACCTATGACGGTCCGTCGCGGCTGTGACGGTCCGTAGGTGGCATCGTAGTGAAGTGAGAAGTTGCTGAAGGAAAGTTGGGGAAGTCTGACAAGTGTGGGATTACGGAAGTCCATGACGGACCGTCACAGCTACGACGGTCCGTCCTGCATGTTCGTCGTAATTATCAGAGAGTAATCCCAGTACCCAAAATTCCAAAGTTCAAGTGTTTTGGAACGAAGACCCTCGACGGGCCGTCGTGCTTGCAATGGTCCGTCATACCTGTCTGTCGAGGGGAATGAAGAAAGCAACATGAGAAGATGTGAAGTATGGGACGACGGAGGCTATGATGGTCCGTCGTGTCCATGACGGTCCGTCACGTGGTCCGTCGACCCAGACGCGTTTGGACAGATTTTTAGTAAATAGAATCCTTATTTGATTAGGTTTTGTTTTTCCTATAAATAGTTGGAAAAACCTCGTTTTTGGGGTTAGACTTTCTGGATAATTTTTAGTTTATAGTTCTTCAATTATATTATTAAACTCTCGATTTTGGGAATTAAGATATTTTCCGGGAATTAATTGTTGTGGATTTCGTTGATTAATCAAGTTAAACTCTGGGAAATTATTCGTTTTCATAAAAGTAAGTGCATGAACTCTTCCATTAACGATATGAATTGTGTAATTACGAACATGGGTAACTAAACCTCATAGCTAGGGGTGTGGGAACCATGGGTGAATAACAAGGTAGAAATCTAACTTCAATAACAATTTCTAGAGTGGTGTCTTGCATGTATTGATAATTCTTTCGTTTAGAATTCTTTTTAACGGTGGCCAACGTTAGAACTCGCCTTAATGCTACTTGCCGGACCAAGGAGGTAGATAATAGGAAAAGAATTATCAACATAGATTTAGTGTAGACTATCTAATAGACTAGTATTGGTTGGTACGAGTTAATAGCTTAGTCAAATACCGAATATGATGTTTAATATGAGGTAAAGATAAGGGTTAGTATAGCAACACACGTAGCCGGACCAAGGTGCGGAGTGAAATTCTCTAGATGCCGGACCAAGGATTTAGAGATACATAACTTATCACTTTACATGCAAGATATCAGGAGAGAACTGTTAAAGTTAGATTTACCAAGTTAGGAATCTGTGGGGAACACTAAAACCCTAGTTACTTTTACAATTTGATTAAACTTCGAAAGTTGAATTTGTTAGTTGTTCGATCTTATTTAGTTAATCATTTTCATTAATTTAGAAATAAGACCCCCCTTTTTGTCTTTTAGTTTTTTTTTTTGGAAAACAGTTGGCTAAATAATAGTAATAATACAGTAAAGTTAAGTCTGAACTATTATTTTTGTGGGATCGATCCTAACCTCATTAATTGGGTTCTTTACTTGATACGACCGCTTTACTTCTTATTTGAGAAGTAAGTTTGAGCGTATCAAATTTTGGCGCCGCTGCCGGGGAAAGTAGCTTTTAGATTAACTTAAATTTATTACTAAAATTTAGTCAATATTTTCCTGATTTTACTTTTTTTGGTGTTTTTGATTGTGCCAGGTTTGACGTCCTTGTATGCCAAATACACGGAGAGGAAGAGAACCCTTGTTTCCCTACGATCACGAGTTAGAGCGTACACTACGCAAAATGAATCGAAACTTGGGTATAAATGATGATGATCCAAACCTGAACATCCCAGCTCCGGTTGATGCTCATGGTCGATTATTACCTGATGATCCTGATCAAGGTGCACAAAGGGGACATAATCCCACTCCACGTCCTCAAGAATACTACAGAGGGTATGACAATATTGCAGATTCTGATGGACCACTTGTCTTGCCCCCTCTACCAAAAGGTCACACCTTTGTAGTCACTAGTAGTCTAATGCAAATGCTCACGGCTAGAGGTTTGTTTTCAGGACTACCGTCTGAGGACCCACATGCCCATATAGCTAAGGTGAGGGCAGTGTGTAAAAGCTGTGTAGGGAGGCCTGATTTGAATTTGGATGTAATAGGGCTAAGAGTATTTCCTCTCTCACTGACGGGAGAGGATGCCATTTGGTTCACTGAGCTCCCTTATAACTCAATTTTCACTTGGAACCAACTGAGGGACGTTTTCTTAGCACGTTACTATCCGGTCTCCAAGAAACTAAATCACAAAGAGAGAGTTAACAACTTTGTGGCACTACCAGGAGAGTCAGTTAGTAGTTCTTGGGATAGGTTCACTTCATTTCTGCGAAGTGTCCCCAATCACCGCATAGATGATGAGTCACTGAAAGAATACTTCTATCGGGGACAGGATGATAATAATAAAGCGTTATTGGATATTATAGCAGGTGGTTCTTATGGGGAGTGTCCCTATGCTGAAATTGCCGAAAAATTAGAGAAAATCTCCCAGAATAATAAAGCATGGAGTACTAGGAAGACAGATACTGGGAGAAATACTTTTGCAGTGCAATCCACACACAATCCAGCCACAGATGAGATTCGTGAAGAGACGGCACAGATGAGAACTGAGCTTGGGTTAGTGTTAAAACATGTCACTGGGGGTGCAGAAAAGATAAACGCAGTGAACTACTTGTCTAAACCACCACCACCAACTGATGAATATTATTATGAGGAAGATTCTTATGCAATAAATGATCAGACGGGGGGTTTCCGACCAAATGCCCAAGGCTCCAATTAGGAGAATTGGCGCCAAGGTCAAGGAAATCAAGGTCGAAACTATGATAACTACAACCGCGAGGGTAATTATGTTCGTGATGGAAATTACAATCCCAACAACAACTTCAACAAGGGTAACTATGGTAATAGAAATGAGAGGAGTGGGCCCTATGTTCCTCCTCAAAATCGTGAAGTTGCTCCTAGGGATGGTGGAGGTAGTATGGCGCGAGTTGAGGATATGTTGCACAAGATGATGAGGAGGTTCGATGCTAGTTATGAGCACACCAAAGAGTTAAGGAGTGATGTAGCAGGTATTGGACAGAAAGTTGATACACATGCCATATCAATAAAGTAGCTTGAATTGCAAATGGCTCAATTATCTGCAACTGTGAACACACGGCAACTGGGCACTCTTCCTAGCAACACTATCCAAAATCTGAAAAATGATGGACACTGTATGGCAATTACTACTCGTGGTGGTAAACAAACTATTGACCCACCTATGCCGTCTATTGTGGAAAAGGTGATGAAAGATAATGATGAAGTGGTAGAGGTTAGTGATGAAGTAGAAGATAACACTGAGAAAGTTGCTGAAGTGCCTAAAAAGGTAACTCCCATGCCTAGACCTCAACCCCCCTTTCCTCAATGATTAGTGAAAAAGACCGAGGATGGCAAATATCGGCGTTTTATAACAATGTTGAAGCAACTTTCTATCAATGTTCCTTTGGTAGAAGCTCTTGAACAAATGCCCGGTTATGCCAAGTTTATGAAATATTTGGTTACAAAGAAAAGATCGGTCACTTTTGAGGATGATGACAGAATGCAGCATTGTAGTGCTATTGCTACAAGGTCTTTAGTGCAAAAGAAAGAAGATTCGGGTGCATTTACTATTCCTTGTACAATCGGGTTATTACATTTTGCGAAAGCATTATGTGATCTGGGGGCAAGCATAAATCTCATGCCCCTCTCGATTTACAAGAAGTTGGGTTTGGGTGACTCAAAGCCCACTGCGATGCGGCTACTGATGGCCGATCGAACAGTAAAAAGGCCTATAGGGATACTCCATGATGTGCTAGTAAAAGTGGAGTCGTTCATATTTCCAGCAGATTTTGTCATTCTTGATTGTGAAGTCGATTTTGAGGTGCCTATTATTCTTGGGAGGACATTCCTTTCTACGGGTAGAGCCTTAGTTGATATGGAAAAAGGGCAGATGAAATTTCGGTTGAACAATGAAGAAGTGACTTTCAACATTTGTAGGTCCATGCGGCAGAGTGGTGAGCTCTAATCGGTATCTGCCATATCCTACAAAGTTGGTGAATTATCCAAGACACAAATCGAAGAACGGCTAGGTGTAGAAGCACTGGCGGCAGTGATAATGAATCTTGATAATGAAGGCATTGAAGAATACATGTCATTAGTCGCTGCCCTTGATCGTGGTAATGTACGGTTTAAACCGAAGAAATATGAGCTAGACATGAAGAATCGCGAGTCTCCACCCGCTAAACCATCCAGAGAGGAGGCTCCAAAGCTAGAACTAAAAGCTCTCCCACCTCATCTAAGGTATGAATTCTTAGGAAACGGTGACACATTACCGGTAATCATTGCATCAGATCTAAATGAACAACAAGTTGAGAGTTTGGTCAAAGTGCTAAAAAGGTTCAAAAGAGCTATTGGGTGGACCATTGCGGACATTATTGGGATCCCTCCTGGTATTTGTTCTCATAAAATCCAACTCATGCCCGATCATAAGCCAAGTATTGAGCACCAGAGATGCTTAAATCCACCTATGCAAGAGGTCGTGAAGAAGGAAATCATAAAGTGGTTGGATGCAAGAGTAATTTATCCAATCGCCGATAGTAGTTGGGTATGCCCTGTTCAGTGTGTACCTAAGAAAGGGGGAATGACTGTGGTCCCCAATGAAAAAAATGAACTGGTTCCAATGAGGCCGGTGACTGGATGGAGGGTGTGTATGGATTATCGTAAATTAAATGGATGGACCGAAAAGGACCATTTTCCCATGCCCTTCATGGATCAGATGTTGGATAGACTCGCCGAAAAAGGGTGGTACTGTTTTCTTGATGGTTATTCAGGGTATAATCAGATCTCTATTGCACCAGAAGATCAAGAGAAGACCACTTTTACCTGTCCATATGGGACCTTTGCGTTCAAGAGAATGTCGTTTGGGTTGTGCAATGCACCCGCCACATTTCAGAGATGTATGATGTCTATATTCTCCGACATGGTGGAAGATACTATTGAGGTCTTTATGGATGATTTTTCAGTGGTTGGTGAATCTTTCGAGCAATGTTTGAGCCATTTGTCTGAGGTTCTTAAGAGATGTGAAGATTGCAATTTAGTTCTCAATTGGGAAAAATGCCACTTCATGGTCAAAGAAGGTATTGTTTTGGGCCATCGTATTTCAAAAAAGGGCATAGAAGTTGATCGAGCCAAAGTCGAGGTGATAGAGAAACTTCCTCCACCTATCTCTGTAAAAGGTGTGAGAAGCTTTCTTGGGCATGCAGGTTTTTACAGGAGATTCATCAAAGATTTCTCGAAAATTGCACATCCATTGTGCAAACTATTGGAGAAAGATTGTAAGTTTTCTTTTGATGAATCTTGTCTGAAAGCATTCGGCGATCTCAAAGAAAAACTGGTATCTGCACCTATCATTATTTCTCCAGATTGGAACAGTCCATTTGAGGTAATGTGTGATGCGAGTGGGGTTACCCTTGGTGTGGTATTGGGATAAAGAAGGGACAAAATCCTTCATCCCATTTACTATGCTAGTAAAGCCCTCAATGAAGCTCAGAAGAACTATACAGTCACTAAACAAGAGCTCCTTGCCGTAGTATTTGCTTTTGAAAAATTTCGCTCCTATTTGCTAGGTACTAGAGTCATAGTGCATACTGACCATTCAGCCCTGAGATATTTGATGGCGAAGAAGGACGCGAAACCAAGGTTAATTCGTTGGGTATTACTACTGCAAGAATTTGACTTTGAGGTAAGGGATAGAAAAGGGACCGAAAATCAAGTTGCTGATCACTTGTCCCGTTTAGAAGATGAAGCTATGAGAGAGTTGGGGGATAAGACTGATATTGATGACACGTTCCCCGATGAGCATGTATTGGGTGCCTCACAAGACCTGATTCCGTGGTTTGCAGATTTTGCGAACTACCTAGCTAGTGACCTTGTTCCATCGGACTTGTCTTTTCATCAAAGGAAAAAGTTCATGTACGATGTGAAGAAATTCTTTTGGGATGAACCATACTTATACAGGAGTTTTGCTTTCGGGCTTATTCGGCGTTGTGTGCCAGAAGTCGAGATGTTGAGTATTTTAGAGGCATGCCATTCCTCACCCTTTGGTGGACATCATAGTGGTGTCCGGACTGCTCACAAGATCTTACAAAGTGGTTACTATTGGCTAACTATTCATCAAGATGCTCATGAGTTCGCCAAAGCATGTGATAGATGTCAAAGAGATGGCGGCATTTCAAGAAAGCAAGAGCTCCCTCTAAACCCCATTCTTGTAATTGAGTTATTTGATGTTTGGGGTATTGACTTTATGGGTCCGTTTGTGAGTTCTCATGGAATGAAGTATATTTTAGTAGCAGTGGATTATGTATCCAAGTGGGTGGAACCTATCGCCCTCGCAAACAATGAAGGGAAGAGTGTCACTGCATTCTTGAAAAATTTTTCTCGATTTGGTACCCCACGGGCAATTATTAGTGATGGGGGATCCCACTTTTGCAACAAATTATTCAAGGGATTATTGGAGAAATATGGGGTTCGCCATAATGTGGCCACTCCTTACCATCCTCAAACTAGTGGGCAAGTTGAAGTATCAAATAGGGAAATCAAACAGATTTTATCGAAAACAGTGAACGCTAGTAGAACAGATTGGTCAAGGAGGCTTGATGATGCTCTTTGGGCTTACCGGACAGCGTATAAGACTCCCATAGGTATGTCCCCATACCAACTAGTATATGGGAAATCATGTCATCTTCCGGTTGAATTAGAGCATAAAGCCATGTGGGCTATGAAGAAGCTAAAAATGGACTGGAACGAAGCTGCAGAACAACGATTAAATGGGTTAAATGAACTCGATGAATTTCGCCTTAAGTCTTATGAAAGCTCAGCCCTCTACAAAGAGAAGATAAAGAAGTACCATGACCTAAAAATCGAGAAATGAGAGTTTATGATTGGGAATTCGGTGCTTTTATTCAACTCTAGATTGCGCTTGTTTCCGGGCAAGCTAAAGTCTAAATGGACTGGACCGTACTTGATCACCAAATTATTCCCTCATGGAGCAGTTGAGTTGGAAAACAAGGAAGGTGTGCGGTTTAAGGTGAACGGACAACGTCTCAAAATCTATATTGGTCATGCGGAATCGGCGAATGAGGTGGTTGAGGCATATCATCTTGATGAAGTCTGAGTAATCAAGTGTCCTCAGTCGTGCCGCGACGTTAAATCAGGCGCTGGTTGGGAGGCAACCCAATAGTTATCATCTAACCACTTTTATAGTTTTTTTTTCTTTCTAATAACGGTAGCATTATCTATTAATGGGTTGTAAATCTTCAGGTAGCACATCTACAGGAAGTTATGCAGACAAGTTACTCTACATCAGTCACTGACGGATACATCGACGGACCGTCACGCCTGTGACGGACCGTCGCAGGACTCCGTCGTGCCAGGTACGCTTTCTTGTATTTTTGAAGAATTAGGGCACATGCGACGGACCGTATGACGGACCGTCACAACTGCGACGGACCGTCATCAGGGTTTCGTCACGCCATTACCCGGCTACCCGACCCGACCCAGCTAAAGAATTTTAAAAGTTTAAAACGTTTTAAACCCCCACCCCACCCCTTCATTATCAGTTTCATTTAATCTTCCCTCCATTTTCTGCCCTTCCAAATTCACTCTCTTCCCAAATTCCCCATCTTCTCCCATTTTTCATCCCAAAATTTTCCCTCTTGGTCGGAATCTGCTGCAGTGTGTCTTAGTCTTCTAACTTGAGTGCCATAAATTGTGCATTGTTGTCTCCTCTTCCAAGGTATGTATTCCTGAAACTCTACCCTTTTACTATTTTTGGTTATTTTACTGTTTTTCCCTATAAATTGCATATGGGTTTCTGTTTTTGCCTAGATATTATCTAACTTAGGTCTTTAATTCCACAAAATGCTTGGACAATACTAGAGAAATTAGGGCTTTAAACTTGCCAATTTGATAGGGCTTTAAACTTGTCCATTAGGGTTCTAATCTGTATTAGAACATTGTTGGGTTGTCGTTTCGACTCACATGGGGTAAATTTGGCACCCCTCAGTTCTGTCTCTGTTTGACATCATGACAACCCGATGACGGACCGCCATACCCACGACGGTCCGTCCTGCACAACTGTCGTGACGGTCAGAGACCCCTATCCTAAGGGTCTCAACACTTTTTCCAAGTGTCCACTGACGGACACATGTGACGGACCGTCATACCCACGACGGTCCGTCCTACACAACCGTTGTGACGGTCAGAGACCCCTGTCCTAAGGGTCTCAACATTTTTTCTAAGTGTCCACTGACGGACACATGTGACGGACCGTCATACCCACGACGGTCCGTCCTATAAAACCGTCGTGCCGGTCAGAGACCCCTATCCTAAGGGTCTCAACTCTTTTTCTAAGTGTCCACTGACGGACACATATGATGGACCGTCAAACCCACGACGGTCCGTCCTGCAAAACCATCGTATCGGTCAGAGACCCCTGTCCTAAGGGTCTCAACTCTTTTTCTAAGTGTCCACTGACGGACACATATGACGGACCGTCATACCCACGACGGTCCGTCCTGCATAACCGTCGTATCGGTCTGATACTTTCCCTCTGATACTTTATATTGCCAAGTATTACATGACGGACTGCATTACGGTCCGTCATACGCACGACGGGCCGTCACCAGGTCCGTCGTGCCCTATTGCTACTTCAGAGCTGTTATCACTGGTTTGAGTTTCTGTGTATTATTGTCTCAATTTTTTATTTCTTTTTGTGTCATGTTTCACCCTTCAAGTACTAATGATGATTCGTTACAGGTACTACCTATCATGGCACCTAAACAAGATCGCATTTACGCACGTGGGCGTTCTAAATCTGTCGCCCTGTCTGCCCGATTGGTGATAGGCTCTGATGATGAGAATGATCCAGAATACATGCCCCCAGGCACTGCTACTCCAGCACGAGCGCCACGTGTACCGCGAGTCACGCCCAAGAAGGTGGCGCCCGTCATAGTCACTGCCTTCCAGTCTGATGACACACTGACCGGCAGTCCTTCTGGGTCAGCTGCCCAAGACGAAGGAGCATCTGGCTCCTTAGGAGTTTCGTGGTCAGAAGAAGCCTCTGGGTCTGCAGAAGCCTGTGCCCCTGCCACAGCTACACAGTCTGCTTCCGATGATGAGGCTAACAGCACTGACTCCACCCCTGGCTCACCAACAAGAGTCCCTGCCCCGGTTGCCGATCAGCCCAACCGGTGGTGTGTTGACGGGCAATACAAAGTATACTTAGACGCCAAGGTTCTCAATGACAAAGGCGTCATGACACGGACTCTTACACTGGAGAGGCGGGTCCTCACGGGAAGTCTCCCCACCATGCCAGATATTCACACCCTCTTCACCAGACACCGGCTAGAGTGGACGGCTCGTTCTTTGGGTCGCTACAGTGAGGAGCTAGTCCGCGAGTTCTATGCCTCTTATGTCGCTACTCTTCGCTAGCAGATCGATAGGGGGTCTGCCCCCGCCAAACAGGACCCACTTGAGCACATCCGAGTACGCTGCATCCAGGTTGACATCTCCCTACCAGCCATCCGCCGATATCTGTACGGCACGGATTCTGACTCCACCAGCACACCTCTCACCGCCGAGTTTGATTACCGGTGGCAAATTGTTAAAGAGGGCCAGTTCTTACATGAGCCTTCACTGAGAGAGACCACCAAGAGGTGGATGGCACTGCACCTATCTATTGATGGAGAGGCTGCGGATTGGGTGATGGAGCCGAAGGGGGCCATCAGGAAGGCCAACTTGACCTTTACGGCCAAGTTTCTCTGGTTGATCGTCCGCCATTGTCTCTCCCCCACTGCTGCAGATAACATAGTCACCTGGGATCATGCAGTGCTGATGGCTGCAATGATGGTAGGGTTCGAGGTCGATTTCGCTTGGATTCTCCAAGCGGTCATGCACAAGAGAGCCTTCAAGGTCACCACGACTTACCCTTTCCCTTGCATGATTTTCTCTTTGTGCAGATCAGCAGGTGTGCCCATTTGGCACATTAACCAGCTCATAACCCTGCCAGGAAATGTTGACATCGGTCTCATCAGGGATGAGGCCAATGAGTTCGCCCCACGCAGAGGGCCCCGTCCAGAGGTGGCCCCATTTGGTGAGAACCTGGCCGACACCGTAGAGCATGCTCATGATGCTTCCTGTGCTGCTTCTGCACACACTGACACTACTTCGGTCGAGTCTATCCCGGGTAGTAGCACTGCCCCGAGCTCCTCTCGCTCGGCTCCTTCTGCCACTCTGGTCCCACTTGCTCGGGTCCAGAAACTTGAGGCACAGATGGCTACTCTTCTGCATCATATCCAGTCGTGGATGCAGAAGACTATTGCTGAGGCAGAGGAGCGCATGGAGCGCAAGATGGTATAGCACACAGAGAGGCAGATCGCCGAGGTACACCAGCGCTTAGATGCATTTAAATTACGAGTACTAGCTTGACCAGCCCCTCCGGTGGACATGTCGACCCTCCAGGCTGCGGTTGCGAGTCTGCGGGTGGATCTTGATATGATTTTAGAGGCGAGGGTGCCCGAGTCTGAGGCCCCTTCTGCGGAGCCTGCCGATGACACCGTGATGGCTGCCCTGTTTACCACTTCTGACGTTCCACCACCTCCCCCACGAGAGCATGTCAAGAAACGCAGGTTTCGAGAGGAGGATGAGGCTAGGGCGAGGAAGAAGGAGCGCCGTGAGATGGAATCTGCGAGGAAAGCCTCGATTGCCGATGAGGAGGCCCGTAGGTTGAGGGTTGTAGAAGTAGCTACCGGGGCGTCGAGCTCCAAAATTGTAGATTCTGTGGGAGGCACTACTGATGGTGCTGTGGATGCTGAGAACATTACTGAGGATGTCCAGACTACGCAGGGAGAGGGTTCCGGGGAACCGGACCCACCAGCTTACTGATCACCGGCGCTTAGCGCCTCAGGTTTGCTTCACTTACTCTTTTACGTAGTTTAACTTTTCTATGCATTGGGGACAATTGCATATTTTTTTTGTAGGGGGTGGGGTAAATGGAAAGTGAACGCTTGGGTGAATTCTGAGTAGCCCAAGTTCACGATCCTCTTTTGGGGTTTTCTTGCCTGTGTTCTTTTTCCCCAAAAAACAGATTACTTTTATTGTTGAACCGGCATGTCATATCTTATGTACACAGTATAAATCTGAAGCATGATGGATAATATAAATGTGATATCTCGATAATCATTTGCATGACTAGGCATAGTAAGTGATAATTGTCTGGTTTGAAACATGAAACAAGGATACACTTCTGCATGATCCTGAATCTAAGATTTGAACTAGGTGTCTAATATTCTGGGAATGCAAGGAATGTCATGTGAGTGTGAGGTGAATTCGAATGACCACCATTAATACTGATCTAGAACTTGCCTGGTTAGTCCTACTAAAAGTGAGTCAAAACAATCACTTAGGAAAGGATCATAGGCCCTTGTTCGAAATAGTCAATCTTGAGCCTAAAAATAACAGAAAACCAAATGAAGTTAATCCCTTTTTGATCCAAATGAATTGAGCCTAAACTAGATCTTTCTTTTTTACCCCAAATGATCTTCTCTGGGAACAATGTGTTGGCCCTGGTCCCTCCTTGGACATGTGCACCTCAGTTTATGCCAAAAGCATAAGTTGAGGGTGGCTAATGCAGAAAGCAACCTTATTTTGGCCCTGACCTAACTATGGGTATTGTGAACCTTGACTCATGGAAAAATCATGAGTTGAGGGTGGCTGCTATAAGGAAAACCACGGAAAGTGGGGTTGAAAGAATGAAGAGAAAGGAAGAATAAAATAGAAGTGACTAAAAAAAAATATATATAATAAAAAGCAAAATAAACACAAGAAAAGAGAAGAGTCACTTACACATAAGGATAAGAAAGGGAAAACAGCAAAGTGAAAAGAAAATTGAGTAATAGGGCGAAATAAGAATGATAAAAAGGAGGTTTGCTTAGCTGATATGTCAAGGAGGGCAACAAGTCACTAAAGTATACCTAAATACACCCTACCTGACACTGAGCATATGTTACAATCTAAAAAAAGTCCTATTGTGATCCTAAGTGCGTATGAGGAACTTGAAGTAGTGAAAATAAGGGTAAGCCTATGGCAATATGTATAAATGAGTGGTGAATTTGTTCTGAGAGTGAGTGTCGAAACGTGATCCTTATACTCAAACTAAAATCATTGTGTGAAAAATGAGGATGTTATTTGAAGTGAGGACAGGAGTTGTAATACCAGAAATATTAGCATCTCGGTGAGAAATTGAAGAGGATAGGCATCATTGCGTAGTAAATCTGGGTTATGGTTTGATTCTACACAAATCAATGCCTAATAGTGAGACCATGCATGAACATAATGAGAATAATCGAGATTGATAGCCAAATGATTGCGGAAGTTAAAATATGGATACTTTTGTACAAAGAATTTGTAGTGAGTCATAGTGCATCGCTTGAGGACAAACAACGAATTTAAGTTGAGGGTGTTGATGTACCGTGGTTTCACGGTATTTCTAATACTTTTTCCTTAAGTTTAGTGTGTGTCGAGAGCCTTTTTGTGTTGATTTTGATATAAGTTTCTCTTTGTTTGTAGAAAATCTGTCTAAGGAAGAACGCGGGAGTTTTTGAGAAAGAATTGCAGAAGAGACCACCTACGGAGCCTATGACAGTCCGTCGCGGCTGTGACGGTCCGTAGGTGGCATCATAGTGAAGGAAGAAGTTGCTGAAGGAAAGTTGGGGAAGTCTGACAAGTGTGGGATTACAGAAGTCCATGATGGACCGTCACAGCTACGACGGTTCTTCCTGCATGTTCGTCGTAACTATCAGAGAGTAATCCCAGTACCCAAAATTCCAAAGTTCAAGTGTTTTGGAACGAAGACCCTCGACGGGCTGTCGTGCTTGCAACGGTCTGTCATACCTGTCCGTCGAGGGGAATGAAGAAAGCAACATGAGAAGATGTGAAGTATGGGACGACGGAGGCTATGACGGTCCATCGTGTCCATGACGGTCCGTCACGTGGTTCGTCGACCCAGACGCGTTTGGACAGATTTTTAGTAAATAGAATCCTTATTTGATTAGGTTTTGTTTTTCTTATAAATAGTTGGAAAAACCTTGTTTTTGAGGTTAGACTTTCTGGATAATTTTTAGTTTATAGTTCTTCGATTATATTGTTAAACTCTCGATTTTGGGAATTAAGATATTTTCCGGGAATTGATTGTTGTGGATTTCGTTGATTAATCAAGTTAAATTCTGGGAAATTATTCGTATTCATAAAAGTAAGTGCATGAATTCTTCCATTAACGATATGAATTGTGTAATTACGAACATGGGTAACTAAACCTCATAGCTAGGGTTGTGGGAACCATGGGTGAATAACAAGGTAGTAATCTAACTTCAATAACAATTTCTAGAGTGGTGTCTTGCATGTATTGATAATTCTTTCGTTTAGAATTCTTTTTAACGGTGGCCAACGTTAGAACTCGCCTTAATGCTACTTGCCGGACCAAGGAGGTAGATAATAGGAAAAGAATTATCAACATAGATTTAGTGTAGACTATCTAATAGACTAGTATTGGTTGGTACGAGTTAATAGCTTAGTCAAATACCGAATATGATGTTTAATATGAGGTAAAGATAAGGGTTAGTATAGCAACACACGTAGCCAGACCAAGGTGCGGAGTGAAATTCTCTAGATGCCGGACCAAGGATTTAGAGATACATAACTTATCACTTTACATGCAAGATATCAGGAGAGAACTGTTAAAGTTAGATTTACCAAGTTAGGAACCTGTGGGGAACACTAAAACCCTAGTTACTTTTACAATTTGATTAAACTTCGAAAGTTGAATTTGTTAGTTGTTCGATCTTATTTAGTTAATCATTTTCATTAATTTAGAAATAAAACCCCCCTTTTTGTCTTTTAGTTTTTTTTTTGGAAAATAGTTGGCTAAATAATAGTAATAATACAATAAAGTTAAGTCTGAACTATTTTCCTTGTGGGATCGATAACAACCTCATTAATTGGGTTCTTTACTTGATACGACCGCTTTACTTCTTATTTGAGAAGTAAGTTTGAGCGTATCACTTAGGTAGGCTTGAAGAGGGTGTATGTGCAGTCTCTTCTTGTCATACTTATGTGAATCTTGGAGTAACCTTAGGTGGGGAGTAGATGAAAGGAAAAGGGAATAAATCTTATCTTAGGTAGTCTTAAGGATCATTTAGGTGTGCTTAGAGAGGGTTTATGGGCGGTCTCTCTTAGTCTCACTTAAGTGAGTCTTAGGATAACCTGTGGTGAGAGGGTTGCAAGCTAAAACAGGTCACTGTGAAGTTGAACTTAGTTCACTATAACATTCTTCAATATTTGATTAAATGCTTATATGATATCTTGTATTTTACTAAGGTGTTAAATATGGTTCTTATACTTATACTATGATGTTTTAATCAAAACCAGCATGTTTTATACAAATGTCTGTTTATCATGATTTTATACATTATGCCATACTTAGTACAAGTGTTTGCACTAATTCCATACATTTTGTCTATGTCAAAAGGTGTACGTGGCGGTTGAGAGGAGTATCGAAGTTGAAGCTTGGATTAGTGTTCATTCAAGTAAAGAGTTGGTATGTCCTCACTAGATTCTAGGACACCTTGATGTTTAGATTTACTTATTGAAAGTATTGTAATAGACTTAGCTATTTTCTATATGTTGAAGTATGGGCCGTGTCCCAAATATTCGTATGTCTAAAATGGCAACTTTGAGACTTAGCCTTTCATTTTATTTTTCTATAAAAGATATATTTTGAAGTATTATTATTTTCTGTGAAAATTTTTAATTCTGCACTACTTTTCATACATGTATGCAATGAATGGTACGAAATGACTTGTACAAGGCTTCCCAGAGGTTGAGTACGCCGTGTTTCGATTCGGGAATTCCCTAACTTCTAGGGGGTACTCTTGGGTCGATACAAACTTGGTATCAAAGCATAAGGTTATGAAGTAGTACTTAGGAACCGAAAAGTCTCAAAAAGCCACGTCTAGTAGAGTCTTGACCATCGGTGTGAGTCGCGACACACCTATGGGCGATAGGCTATAGAATGATAGAGTTTCCCTTCTTTTCTACTCCTATGTCGTGCCGTAGAGATTAAAAGTTAGTAGTGTCCTTTTTTATGGTTTTCCTTGTGTTTCTAGGAAGATGAATACGAGGAGGACACCGGCTAGGAGGGTTGAGGAGAATGATGTCAATGAGGGACTTCCTCCCCGAGGTGGACATGTGCCACAAGTTGAGAAAGTTCCTCAAGGTGTTCAAGGTCTCAAGATGATCAAGTCCCTATTGTGGAAGGAGGTAATGAGGTTTCGATGGTTCCCCGTAAATGGCTAATGGGGAGATTAGAGAGGCTGTCCTTACCTTAGCCCGAGCTATGACAACTCAAGTCAATAGATAC
The DNA here is from genome assembly GCA_016801875.1 of Solanum sitiens. Taxonomy (NCBI): domain Eukaryota; kingdom Viridiplantae; phylum Streptophyta; class Magnoliopsida; order Solanales; family Solanaceae; genus Solanum; species Solanum sitiens. Next base: position 813,312 of record JABWTJ010000395.1, read on the forward strand.
ATTGGTCCTAGGGTGAATGCTATGGAGAGTACTATGACCTCTAGATTGAGGGACTTTATGACGATGAATCCTCCTATCTTCTTTGGTTCTATGGTTGGAGAAGATCCCCAAGCTTTCTTGGATGAGGTGTATAAGATAGTGCATGCAATGAGAGTGACTTCTAGGGAGAAATCGGAGTTATCTTCGTATCAATTGATAGATGTGTTATGAAGTATGGTCTACTCAACGGAAGGATAGTATATCGGTTGAATCGGGTCCCTTAGAGTGGGAGGAATTTAAGGAAGCATTCATAGAAAGGTACTTTCCCCGTCAGAAGAGGGAGGTTAAGATTGAGGAATTTATATACCTTAGGAAAGGTAGCATGAGTGTTGAGGAGTATTCCTTAAAGTTTATACTATTGTCTAAGTATGCTCCATCCTTGGTGTCTAACACTAAGAATGAAATGAGTACGTTCTTGACTGGTGTTTCGGAAATTGTGAAGGAAGAGTGTCGTACAACCATGCTCCATGGTGACATGACTCTATCGAGGCTTATGGTGTATGCACAATCCATTGAAGAGTCTAAACTTGGGAGGAGATGTAGAGATGCTAAGAGGGGAAGAACCGATGAGCAAGTTCAACATAAGTTTAAGAAGAGGTCTCCAAATCAAGATGTATCTAGTGCTCCTAAGGCTAACTATAAGAGAGGTGGTGGTTCCCAAGTGGTTAAGCCTACTAGTGCTACTTGTGGGAAGAAGCACTTCGGGAAGTTTCTAGTCGGTACTACTGGGTGCTTTGGTTGTGGAAAGGATCATCACAAGGTGAGTGTAACACCCCGTAGCCAAAACAGACCAAAAATCAGTTTTTCAGAAAAATCTGCAGGTGCAACAAACTTGACCATCGACGGACCATAGCCTGACCCACGGTCTGTCCTACACATCCGTCGATGTGATCAGAGACTCCCAAAACTCAGCTAGGAAAAAATGGCTAAGTCTTGATCGACGGACAAACCTACGCTCCGTAGGTCAGACTACGGTCCGTAGTCCGTAACCGTCGATCGACACCCCCTTTCAACCACTCTATTACAAGGACCACGGGTGACCAGCATGGTCCGTAAGTGGACCCACGGTCCGTAGGTGGGAACTAGCAGACAGTTAGGGGGGAAATATAGTTGGGTCAACTTCAAATGATCATAACTCTTAGCACAAAATGAATTAGGTGTATGATGACATACCAAAAGATATATAATTGAATTAGCTTTGCATAGACACTAACTTTGCTAAAATCATAGCTCCGAGTAAAAGGTTATGCCCATTTTAGTAAAGGCATGTCGAATAGTCCCAATCTATAGACCAAACGACGGACCGTCAATTGAATGACGGACCGTCTGTCCAGGTCATCGTTTGGTCAGACAACAACTTACCCAGGGGTGTTTTGGTCTTTTCCCACTTCGTTTAAACTCTAAGATACGTCCTTTTGACCCTAAATCATCATATTTTAGTCAGTTTAAGCCTAGAAACATTACTAAAACTTACCTAAGTCAAATAATTAATCAAACTTAGAAAAATTTGAAGCAAGAAAGGACAAAAAAGGTCAAGAACCCTAGTAGAGAACGCAACATGATTCCAGCAGTTCCAGCCCCGAAACCTAAGTGTTTATTCGTGATGATCATCACCGGGTATGTGGGATTTTAATAGTGGGTTCCTTTCACCCATTGGGTCCCTAGTTTTCAGTCAGATTCTAGAATACCATATCATGATTAGACCTAAGGATTTTAGAACTTCAACACAACTTCATGAATTAATTAGTTATATGTTCCAAATTAGATTTCCATGTTATTACTCAGATTATTGCATGAATTTCAGAACCCTATCTATGTATTTATTTAGTTCTTGAATTACACATGCTAGGTCAGATATTTCAGTTATTCAGTTATACATGCTTCAGTTTTTAATGCATCATTATCAGATAAAATGCTGCATTCCCAGTTTGCATGTTCAGTTTTGAGCTATCTAGTATGTATAGAAAATATAGACATAATCAGTTAGCTACATCAACCAATGGAAGTAGCATAACACCGAGTTGGACTAGGGTTCAGCATACACAATAAGTCCTAGAACTACTAGCCAAGTAGGTTGTAAGTATAACCCCCCAAAACGAACTAAGGTTAACTAGAGCCTCGTGGTTATTTCTTGAGTTGATTTTAAGTTAAAATGAGTTATTTTAGTGTTATTAGGCAGTGTGTGAAGTTTGGTTAAGTTTGGAGTTCAATCGACCATGAACGTTCATGACGTTCGGAAGGTATGCCTTAGAATGTACTTGTGTGTCTTGTTGTGTTTGGATGAGTTTTACGTGTTCGTTTTCCTTGAAACTAAGGTGGGATATTCCTAAGACCTGGAAGACTTAGTTTAGTGTTTTAACGTCAAGGCACGACCCCACCTAGAACCCACAAGGGGCCCTAGATGAAGAGCCCAAGACTTGGGCAAAAGTGCCAAAAAGCAGTGACCAACGACGACCCTAAAGATGGTCCATTGGTCCATCAACGGTCCTCGACCTAGGGCATCGATAGTCCCAGAAGGTCAAGGTGTCCAGGTTCCACTTAGATCTAAGTCCCAAACCACGAGACCATACCAACTGTCCATTGATGCACAGACGGTCCTTTGGTTAAGGTCTCGTCTGTGAGGCCTGTAAAACTGTTAAGTGGCTACCTACTTGAGGTGTTTTGTGTAAATTCACCACAAGTATTTTAAGACCCTATTTTTAACGTATTTAGGTTATATTAAGTGAGTTTTAAACCCTAGACCTAGAAAAGACCCCTCACTTCTAAAATTCAAACTCTCTCTCTAAAGACAATTCTCTCAAGACTCCATTGAAAGCTAGAGGTCAAGGAAGGAAAGAGGGCTGGTTGGACGTGTACCTTCATCAAAAACTCTTGGATTTTTCTTGCTTAGTGAGGTATGGTATCCTTTCTTGAATATCTTTTCATTCAAGAAGCCAACTTCCAAAAAGTTTTCAAAAGGGTTTCTAAACTCAAATTTCTTCTAACTTTGATTTTTAGTATGGGTCCTCTTCTATTTGTGTTCTAATGGTTTAAATGTATTTATTTTGGGTTGAATTGATGATTTTAAAACCCTAATGAAACTCTTGTTTACTTCAACTTTTGGCTTGAAAATGGGTTATGAGAGCATGATTTGAGTAGGGTATGAACTTGGGTCTTCTTGTATTTGTCATGTTTGTGTAGCTACTGACCTAAGGGCCTTAATGTGGTGAAATATTTATAAATTGCTTATGGGTGATGATGGTTTTATTTGTTGATGACTTGCTCTCATTGTATAGTTCTTATTATGAATTGCTATTTGAGTGGTATGGTCCACCTTATGGGTGGAGGTGCTAATGGATGAACATGATGTTATTTAATATGTATTGAATATGTAATATTGAAGGTCTAATATGTGAAATAAATAGATATTGGAAATGGGTCTTGTATTGTGTTTTGTGTAGCTTGAATTGCATGTTTGACTTAGTTCATGTCTAAATAAAGTATATGATTATGTGAATCGTGTAGAGTGTGTAACTTGATGAATCAAGGTTGAAGCATGTGTAGAACTTGATAAGAATGAAATGATGCTTATATGCAAGCTGTGCTCACGTGTACACACACAAACACTTTAAGGAATGTATTATGCCAAGTTGAGTAAAAAGGGGAATCTTGAGGTTGAGACTCTTCGTGAGTTGAGATGTAGTGTATAGTAGTAACATCTCCATTTCTAGTGAGCTTTCTATGATAGACTATTATGTTGAGAAATCCGTGGGGAGTTATGCGTAGCACCGAGAGGATATGAAGGGGAGGTGGATTACACTTCGTGAGTTGAGATGTTGTAGTCCAAAGTACCTCTTCAGATGAGTACTCCTCGTTAGTAGAGTGTGAGTTACTTAGTAGCAATCTACTTATCCCTTAACTATGTGCCCATATAGGTTTAGCTATTGGAAAATCCATGTAAACGCTAAGAAGCATGACATTACACTAGGCAAGTTAGGATCCCTCATCCGATAGGGGTTAATATCGGGATTCCATGTCTATCTCTCATGGTCTTTGTCGGTTAAGCTAACTCCCACAAAAGAATTGATTTGAACTAGTTAACTTGTATATTGTGATATTGTGTATGTATGTCGTGAAATGCTCGATCCACATTAGTTAACCATTAGGACCACTATGCGGGAGTAGTAGTATGGGATGCTATTCTCACATTGCACTTGGTGTGACCTATACCTACTATGGGAGAAGAGTACTTTCATGAAATCCGTGTGAATGAGTGTTTTGGTATGGTGTTATGGATGATTATTGTGATGTGCTTGAGTAAATGGAATCCATTAGGATCACTAAGTGGGAGTGGTAGTATGGGATTCTACTCTCACATTTTACTTACTGTGACCTATATTTCCATGAGTGTTTTGCAGATGTTAGCCAAGGACGTGGATTTGATTTCCAACGAAGTAAGCCTTAGATTAGATGGTTTTAAGGGTCGCTTTGGTGTGCCTTGAAAGGGGGTGTATTGAAGATCCCTTCTTGGCTCACCTTAGTGAGTCTTAGGATGACCTTGGGTTACGGAAACTTCAAAGGAAAAAGAGTTCATATGACTTGGACCGTGCCATTCACTGTAAGGTCTTCATTATAATAGTTCAAAACGTTCACTGTAATATTCCTTCAATTTACTGTAACTTTTAGTAGTTCACTGTAAAGGCAAAAATTGAGTTTACTGTAAGTTTTATTAAGTTTAATGTAAGGTGTCTCTTGGTTTAGAAATTATGTGAGTTCTTCTTTAATTGCTAAATGATGGTTCTTATGTTGATTTGCTTTTAAATTCATGAATGTTACACTCAAATCGCATGAAAGGTTATTTTACTAAAATGTCCCTTTTTGCATATGTCATACTTAGTACATTGTTGTAATAACCCCATGCTTTTATATACCTTATGAGTATAGGTTGGGAGCCTTTTGGAAGATCGAAGTTGAAGCTTGGGAATTCTATCTCTCAAGAATTTTGTATGTCCTCATATATCCGAGGACATAGTATATATTTCTTATTTTCTTTATTAAGACCTAATTTGTATTTCCTTTTATTGTAAAGGGCTGTGTCCCTAAGATTCTAAGTTGTGTCTTTAAGTTGGCTTGTGACGACAAGATTTCCTAGTATTTATGAAAAGACTTATTTTTTTATTATTATCGTGAAATTTTTAATTCCGCACTACTTTTCATGCTTTATGTTAGAACGAGAGTTCAACGGCTTGTACGAGACCCCAAAGGGTCAAGTACGCCTGGCCACAGTTCGAGAGTTAGCCCTAATTTCTAGGGGATACTCTTGGGTCGTGACAGACTTGGTATCAAAGCATAAGGTTTTGGGAAATAGTTTAAGGTCTAAAAGTCTCACAAGCCACATCTAGTAGCATCTTGGTCATTGGTGTTAGTCGCGACACATACATGGACAAGAGGCTATAGGATGATAGAAGTTTCACATTCTTCTCTATTCTAATATCGTTCCTTAGAGTTGAGATATATAAGGTTTCTTTTCTCAACCTCTTCTTTTTGTGTTTTTAAGTCATGAATACGAGGAGATCGACCGCTAGAAGGGAGGAGGGAGGTGTACCAAATGAGAGAGTCCTTTCCCATGTTGACCAAGTTCCTATTGTTGGCTTAGGGGAGGAAAATGAGGAGGTTCCTCTTCAAGAACCTCAATTGCCTCCGGAACCCCAAGACCTCAAGTACCTCCTATGCCTCAAGCTCTTTTTGTTGAGGGTGATATGACTAATGCGGAGTTTAGGGCTTCCCTAATGAACTTGACCCAACTCATGACGTCTCAAGCTAATGTTGTCAACAATCACTTTGTGGGCCAAGATAACCAAAGAGATAGGCCCCAACCAAATGCTAGTACTCCCGCCTCTAGAATTCGGGATTTCATGAGGATGAACCCTCCTACCTTTAATGGCACTAAGGTGGATGAAGATCCATAAGGCTTCATAGATGAGGTTTTCAAAGTGGTAGATGCTATGGGTGTGACCCCTACGGAAAAAGCGGAGTTAGCCGCTTACCAACTTAAGGAGGTGGCTCAAGTGTGGTATGAGCAATGGAGGGGTGAGAGACCCTTAGAAGGAGGTTCGGTTGATTGGGAGGAATTCAAAGAGGCTTTCCTAGATAGTTTCTTTCCTTTAGAGTGGAGGAAGAAGAAGATGGTTGAATTCCTGAACCTTGTTCTAGGGGGAATGAGTGTGCACGAGTATTCTCTCAAATTCACCCAACTCTCTAAGTATGCCCCAACCATGGTAGCCAACCCTAAGGCTAGGATGACCTAGTTTTTGATGGGTGTGTCTAGCTTAATGGAAAAAGAGTGTCATACAGCAATGCTTCTTAATGACATGGATATCTCCAGGCTCATGGTTTATGCACAACAAATTGAGGAGTCCAAAATTAGGGAGATAAGGCAAGAGGGTAAGAGACCTAGGTTGGATGATTCTAGTCACCAGAAGCCTAAGAAGAGGTTTTATCACCAAGATTCTTCTATGGGAAACAAGGATAGGGATCCAAATCAACATTCCCAAGGTGGTGGCCCTTCCTATGAAAGGGCTAGGTACCCTACTTGTGGAAAGCAACATGAGGGTAAGTGTCTTGCCGGGACGGATGGTTGTTTTCCATGTGGTAATAAGGGCCACAAGATGAGGGACTTCCCTAATCTCAAATCAAGGGGAAAAGATGTTAATCAAGCTTCCCAAGATCCTAATACTCCCAAGAAGAACCCTTCCTATGGGATGGGGGCTAGGAAGGATAATTAATCCGGATTTGATGATTTTGGTAAGTCGTAACTCTTTATGATTGTTGATTTTATGTTATGAAGTGAGTTTATATGGTTTTATAGTTCATATGATCATGTCACCTTGATGAATTGCTTAAGAAATGTTTTCGAAAATTTTGATAGGCTTGGCAGTGAACATAGTGAACTTCACTGTAAGAATTTTGTTTTTTGAGAAAAATTGTGTTGTCTTGAATTGAAGTTTCAATGTGTGTAGAAGTATTGTATATGAGTAAGTTTAATGTTTGATAAGGTATTTCCCCTCATAAAAGAAGGCTAAGAATTAGTTTTAACTTTTTGAAGTTTTGATAAAAGTGTTTCTGTTGATAAGAGTTTGAAGGGTGAAATGATGCTTGTTGTTAGTTGATTATTTGTTGTTGAGTGTTTTGATCATGATTTAAGTGTGTTATGTGATTCTAAGTGTGTCCTTGTTGTTCTAAAAGCTTAAGTGTCATTCGAGGATGAATGTTATTCCAAGTGGGGGAGAATATAACTCCCCATAATGAACTAAGGTTAACTAGAGCCTCATGGTTGTTTCTTGAGTTGATTTTAAGTTAAAATGAGTTACTTTAGTGTTCTTAGGCAGTGTGTGAAGTTTTGTTAAGTTTGAGAACGTCCATGACATTCGAAAGGTATGCCTTAGAATGTACTTATGTGTCTTGTTGTGTGTGGATGAGTTTTACGTGATCGTTTTCCTTGAAACTAAGGTGGGATTATCCTAAGACCTGGACAAGTTAGTTTAGGGGTTTAACATCCGGGAAATACCCCACCTACAACCGACAAGGGTCCCTAGATGAAGGGCCCAAGACATGGGCAAAACTGCCAAAAAGTTGTGACCAACGACGACCCTAAGGACAGTTCGTTGGTCCATCAACGAGCCGTCGACCTAGGGATTCGATTGTCCCAGAAGTTCAAGTTGGCCAGGCTCCACTTGGAGCTAATTCCCAAAACAAGAGACCCTACCAATGGTACGCTGATGCACTTACGGTCAGTTGGTTAAGGTCTCGTCTGTGAGGCTTGTAAAACTATTAAGTGGCTGCCTACTTGAGGTGTTTTGCTGTAAATTCACCCCAAGTCTTTTAAGACCCTAGGCTGATATTTTTAGTGTTTTTAGGTTATATTAAGTTAGTTTTAAACCCTAGACCTATACAAGACCCCTCACTTCTAAAATTCAAACTCTCTCTCTAAAGACAAACTCTCTCAAGACTCCATTGAAAGTTAGAGGTCAAGGAAGGAAAGAGGGTTGGTTGGAAGTGTCTCTTCATCAAAAATTCTTGAATTTTGCTTGCTTATTGAAGTATGGTATCCATTCTTAAATATCTTTTCATTCAAGAAGCCAACTTCCAAAAAGTTTTCAAAACGTTTCTAAACTCAAATTTCTTCTAACTTTGATTTTTAGTATGGGTCCTCTTCTATTTGTGTTCTAATGGTTTAAATGTATTTATTTTGGGTTGAATTGATGATTTTAAAACCCTAATGAAACTCTTGTTTACTTCAACTTTTGGCTTGAAAATGGGTTATGAGAGCATGATTTGAGTAGGGTATGAACTTGGGTCTTTTTGTATTTGTCATGTTTGTGTAGCTACTGACCTAAGGGCCTTAATGTGGTGAAATATTTATAAATTGCTTATGGGTGATGATGGTTTGATTTGTTGATGAGTTGCTCTTATTGTATAGTTCTTATTATGAATTGCTATTTGAGTGGTTTGGTCCACCTTATGGGTGGCGGTGCTAATTGATGAACTTGATGTTATTTTGTATGTATTGAATGTGTAATATTTAAGATCTAATATGTGAAATGAATATATATTGGAAATGGGTCTTGTATTGTGTTTTGTGTAGCTTGAATTGTATGTTTGACTTAGTTCATGTCTAAATGAAGTATATGATTATGTGAAGCATGTAGAGTGTGTAACTTGATGAATCAAGGTTGAAGAATATGTAGAACTTGGTAAGAATGAAATGATTCTTATATGAAAGGCGTGTTCGCGTGTACACACACACACTCTTTAAGGAATGTATTATGCCAAGTTGAGTAAAAAGGGGAATCTTGAGGTGGACACTCTTCGTGAGTTGAGATGTAGTGTCTAGTAGCAACCTCTCCATTTCTAGTGAGATTTCTATGATAGACTATTATGTTGAGAAATTCGTGGGGAGTTATGCCTAGCAATGAGAGGATATGAAGGGAAGGCGGATTACACTTCGTCAGTTGAGATGTTGTAGTCCAAAGTACCTCTTGAGATGAGTACTCCTCGTGAGTAGAGAGTGAGTTACTTAGTAGCAATATTTTTATCCCTTAACCATGTGCCCGCATAGGTGTAGCTATTGGAAAAGCCATGTAAACGCTAAGAAGCATGACCTTACACTAGGCAAGTAAGGATCCCTCATCCGATAGGGGTTAATATCGGGATTCGATGTCTAGATCTCATGGTCTTTGTCGGTTAAGCTAACTCCCACAAAAGAATTGATTTGAACTAGTTAACTTGTATATTGTGATATTGTGTATGTATGTCGTGAAGTGATTGATCCACATCAGTTAACCATTAAGAGCACTAAGTGGGAGTAGTAGTATGGGATGCTATTCTCACATTGCACTAAGTGTGACCTATACCTACTATGGGAGAAGAGTACTTTCATAAAATCCGTGTGAATGAGTGTTATGGTGTGGTGTTATGGATGATTATTGTGAAGTGCTTGAGTAAATGGAATCCATTAGGATCACTAAGTGTGAGTGGGAGTATGGGATTCTACTCTCACATTTCACTTAGTGTGAGCTATATTTCCATTAACGTTTTGCAGATGTTAGCCAAGGGCGTGGATTTGATTTCCAACGAAGTAAGCCTAGGATTAGATGGTTTTAAGGGTCACTTTGGTGTGCCTTGAAAGGGGGTGTATTGAAGATCCCTTCTTGGCTCACCTTAGTGAGTCTTAGGATGACCTTGGGTTACGGAAACTTCAAAGGAAAAAGAGTTCATATGACTTGGACCGTGCTATTCACTGTAAGGTCTTCATTATAATAGTTCAAAATGTTCACTGTAATATTCGTTCAATTTACTGTAACTTTTAGTAGTTCACTGTAAAGGCAAAAATTGAGTTTACTGTAAGTTTTATTAAGTTTAAAAGAAAGTGTCTCTTGGTTTAAAAATTATGTGAGCTCTTCTTTAAGTGCTAAATGATGGTTCTTATGTTGATTTGCTTCTAAATTCATGAATGTTACACTCCAATCGCATGAAAGGTTATTTTACTTAAATGTCCCTTTTTGCATATGTCATACTTAGTACATTGTTGTACTAACCCCATACTTTTATATACCTTATGAGTATAGGTTGGGAGCCTTTTGGAAGATCGAAGTTGAAGCTTGGGAATTCTATCTCTCAAGAATTTTGTATGTCCTCATATATCCGAGGACATAGTTTATGTTTCTTATTTTCTTTATTAAGACCTAATTTGTATTTCCTTTTATTGTAAAGGGCTGTGTCCCTAAGATTCTAAGTTGTGTCTTTAAGTTGGCTTGTGACGACAAGATTTCCTAGTATTTATGAAAAGACTTATTTTTTTATTATTATCGTGAAAAGTTTTAATTCCGTACTACTTTTCATGCTTTATGTTAGAACGAGAGTTCAAGGGCTTGTACAAGACCCCAAGGGGTCAAGTACGCCCGGCCATGATTCGAGAGTTATTCCTAACTTCTAGGGGATACTTTTGGGTCGTGACAGACCTGGTATCAAAGCATAAGCTTTTGGGAAATAGTTTAAGGTCTAAAAGTCTCACAAGCCACATCTAGTAGTATCTTGGTCATTGGTGTTAGTCGCGACACATACATGGACAAGAGGCTATAGGATGATAGAAGTTTCACATTCTTCTCTATTCTAATATCGTGCCTTAGAGTTGAGTATATAAGGTTTCTTTTCTCAACCTCTTCTTTTTGTGTTTTTAGGACATGAATATGAGGAGATCGACCGCTAGAAGGGAGGAGGGAGGTGTACCAAATGAGAGAGTCCTTCCCCATGTTGACCAAGTTCCTATTGTTGGCTTAGGGGAGGAAAATGAGGAGGTTCCTCTTCAAGAACCTCAATTGCCTCCGGAACCCCAAGACCTCAAGTGACTCCTATGCCTCAAGCTCCTTTTATTGAGGGTGATATGACTAATGCGGAGTTTAGGGCTTCCCTAATGAACTTGACCCAACTCATGACGTCTCAAGCTCATGTTGTCAACAATCACTTTGTGGGCCAAGATAACCAAGGAGATAGGCCCCAACCAAATGCTAGTACTCCCGCCTCTAGAATTCGGGATTTCATGAGGATGAACCCTCCTACCTTTAATGGCACTAAGGTGGATGAAGATCCACAAGGCTTCATAGATGAGGTTTTCAAAGTGGTAGATGCTATGGGTGTGACCCCTACGGAAAAAGCGGAGTTAGTCGCTTACCAACTTAAGGAGGTGGCTAAAGTGTGGTATGAGCAATGGAGGGGTGAGAGACCCTTAGAAGGAGGTTCGGTTGATTGGGAGGAATTCAAAGAGGCTTTCCTAGATAGTTTCTTTCCTTTATAGTGGAGAAAGAAGAAGATGGTTGAATTCATGAACCTTCGTCTAGGGGGAATGAGTGTGCACGAGTATTCTCTCAAATTCACCCAACTCTCTAAGTATGCCCCAACCATGGTAGCCAACCCTAAGGCTAGGATGACCTAATTTTTGATGGGTGTGTCTAGCTTAATGGAAAAAGAGTGTCATACGGCAATGCTTCTTAATGACATGGATATCTTCAGGCTCATGGTTTATGCACAACAAATTGAGGAGTCCAAATTTAGGGAGATAAGGCAAGAGGGTAAGAGACCTAGGTTGGATGATTCTAGTCACCAGAAGCCTAAGAAGAGGTTCTATCACCAAGATTCTTCTATGGGAAACAAGGATAGGGATCCAAATCAACATTCCCAAGGTGGTGGCCCTTCCTATGAAAGGGCTAGGTACCCTACTTGTGGAAAACAACATGGGGGTAAGTGTCTTGCCGGGACAGATGGTTGTTTTCCATGTGGTAATAAGGGCCACAAGATGAGGGACTTCCCTAATCTCAAAGTAAGGGGAAAAGATGTCAATCAAGCTTGCCAAGATCCTAATGCTCCCAAGAAGAACCCTTCCTATGGGATGGGGGCTAGGAAGGATAATTAATCCGGATTTGATGATTTTGGTAAGTCTTAACACTTTATGATTGTTGATTTTATGTTATGAAGTGAATTTATATGGTTTTATAGTTCATATGATCATCTCACCTTGATGAATTGCTTAAGGAATGAATTTTCAAAAATTTTGATAGGCTTGGCAGTGAACACAGTGAACTTCACTGTAAGAATTTTGTTTTTTGAGAAAAATTGTGTTGTCTTGAATTGAAGTTTCAATGTGTGTAGAAGTATTGTATATGAGTATGTTTAATGTTTGATAAGGTAGTTCCCCCATAAAAGATGGCTAAGAATTAGTTTTAACTTCTTGAAGTTTTGATAAAAGTGTTTGTGTTGCTAAGAGTTTGAAGGGTGAAATGATGCTTGTTGTTAGTTGATGATTTGTTGTTGAGTGTTTTGATCATGATTTAAGTGTGTTATGTGATTCTAAGTGTGTCCTTGTTGTTCTTAAAGATTAAGTGTCATTCGAAGACGAATGTTATTCCAAGTGGGGGAGAATATAACGCCCCAAAATGAACTAAGGTTAACTAGAGCCTCATGGTTGTTTCTTGAGTTGATTTTAAGTTAAAATGAGTTACTTTAGTGTTCTTAGGCAGTGTGTGAAGTTTTGTTAAGTTTGGGAAAGTCCATGACATTCGGAAGGTATGCCTTAGAATGTACTTATGTGTCTTGATGTGTTTGGATGAGTTTTACGTGTTCGTTTTCCTTGAAACTAAGGTGGGATGCTCCTAAGACCTGGACGACTTAGTTTAGGGGTTTAACATACAGGCACTACCCCATGTAGAACCCACAAGGGTCCCTAGATGAAGGGCCCAAGACATGGGCAAAACTGCCAAAAAGTAGTAACCAACGATGACCCTAAGGACGGTCCGTTGGGCCATCAACGGTCCGTCGACCTAGGGATTTGATTGGCCCAGAAGGTAAAGTTGTCAAGGATCCACTTGGAGCTAAGTCCCAAACCACGAGACCCTACCAATGGTACATTGATGCACGTACGGTCCGTTGGTTAAGGTCTCGTCTCTAAGGCCTGTAAAACTGTTAAGTGGCTGTGTACTTGGGGTGTTTTGGTGTAAATTCACCCCAAGTCTTTTAAGACCCTAGGCTGATATTTTTAGTGTTTTTATGTAATATTAAGTTAGTTTTAAACCCTAGAGCTATACAAGACCCCTCACTTCTAAAATTCAAACTCTCTCTCTAAAGACAAACTCTCTCAAGACTCCATTGAAAGCTAGAGGTCAAGGAAGGAAAGAGGGATGGTTGGACGTGTCTCTTCATCAAAAACTCTTGGATTTTGCTTGCTTATTGAGGTATGGTATCCATTCTTGAATATCTTTTCATTCAAGAAGCCAACTTCCAAAAAGTTTTCAAAAGGGTTTCTAAACTCAAATTTCTTCTAACTTTGATTTTAGTATGGGTCCTCTTCTATTTGTGTTCTAATGCTTTAAATGTATTTAGTTTGGGTTGAATTGATGATGTTAAAACCCTAATGAAACTCTTGTTTATGCATACTTCAACTTTTGGCTTGAAAATGGGTTATGTGAGCATGATTTGGGTTGGGTATGAACTTGGGTCTTCTTGTATATGTCATGTTGGTGTAGATACTTCCCTAAGGGCCTTAATATGGTGAAATATTGATAAATTTCTTATGGGTGATGATGGTTTGATTTGTTGATGAGTTGCTCTCATTATATAGTTCTTATTATGAATTGCTATTTGAGTGGTTTGGTCCACCTTATGGGTGGCGGTGCTAATTGATGAACTTGATGTTATTTAGTATGTATTGAATATGTAATATTTAAGGTCTAATATGTGAAATGAAGATATATTAGAAATGGGTCTTGTATTGTGTTTTGTGTAGCTTGAATTGCATGTTTGACTTAGTTCATATCTAAATGAAGTATATGATTATGTGAAGCATGTAGAGTGTGTAACTTGATGAATCAAGGTTGAAGCATGTGTAGAACTTGGTTAGAATGAAATGATTCTTATATGAAAGGCGTGTTCATGTGTACACACACACACTCTTTAAGGAATGTATTATGCCAAGTTGAGTAAAAAGGGGAATCTTGAGGTGGACACTCTTCGTGAGTTGAGATGTAGTGTCTAGTATCAACCTCTCCATTTCTAGTGAGCATTCTATGATAGACTATTATGTTGAGAAATTCGTGGGGAGTTATGCCTAGCAACGAGAGGATATGAAGGGAAGGTGGATTGCACTTCGTGAGTTGAGATGTTGTAGTCAAAAGTACCTCTTCAGATGAGTACTCCTCGTTAGTAGAGAGTGAGTTACTTAGTAGCAATATCTTTATCCCTTAACCATGTGCCCGCATAGGTGTAGCTATTGGAAAAGCCATGTAAACGCTAAGAAGAATGACCTTACACTAGGCAAGTAAGGATCCCTCATCCGATAGGGGTTAATATCGGGATTCCATGTCTAGATCTCATGGTATTTGTCGGTTAAGCTAACTCACACAAAAGAATTAATTTGAACTAGTTAACTTGTATATTGTGATATTGTGTATGTATGTCGTGAAGTGATTGATCCACATCAGTGAGTGTTATGGTGTGGTGTTATGGATGATTATTGTGAAGTGCTTGAGTAAATGGAATCCATTAGGATCACTAAGTGGGAGTGGTAGTATGGATGCTACTCTCACATTGCACTTAGTGTGACCAATATTTCCATGAGTGTTTTGCATATGCTAGCCAAGAGCGTGGATTTGATTTCCAATGAAGTAAGCCTAAAATTAGATGGTTTTAAGGGTCGCTTTGGTGTGCTTTGAAGGGGGTGTATTGAAGATCCCTTCTTGGCTCACCTTAGTGAGTCTTAGGATGACCTTGGGTTAGGGAAACCTCAAAGGAAAAAGAGTTCATATGACTTGGACCGCGCCATTTACTGTAAGGTCTTCATTATAATAGTTCAAAATGTTCACTGTAAAATACCTTCAATTTACTGTAAGTTTTAGTAGTTCACTGCAAAGGCAAAAATTGAGTATACTGTAAGTTTTATTAAGTTTACTGTAAAGTGTATCTTGGTTTAGAGATTATGTGAGTTCTTCTTTAAGTGCTAAATGATGGTTCTTATGTTGATTTGCTTCTAAATTAATGAATGTTACACTCAAATCACATGAAAGGTTATTTTACTAAAATGTCCTTTATGCATGTTTTTTTGCATATGCCATACTTAGTACATTGTTGTACTAAACCCATACTTTTATATACCTTATGAGTATAGGTTGGAAGCCTTTTGGAAGATCAAAGTTGAAGCTTGAGAATTCTATCTCTCAAGAATTTGGTATGTCCTCATATATTCGAGAACATAGTTTATGTTTCTTAGTTTCTTTATTAAGACCTAATTTGTATTTCCTTTTATTGTAAAGGGTCGTGTCCCTAAGATTCTAAGTTGTGTCTTTAGTTGGCTTGTGACGACAAGATTTCCTAGTATTTATGAAAAGACTTATTTTATTGTTATTATCGTAAAACGTTTTAGTTACGCACTACTTTTCATGCTTTATGTTATGAAAGAGAGTTGAAGGGCTTGTACGAGACCCCAAAGGGTCAAGTGCGCCTGGCCATGATTTGAGAGTTAGCCCTAACTTCTTGGGGGTACTTTCAGGTCGTGAGAGTAAGTCCCCTCTGTGGGAATCAGTTTACTGATCACGCCAGCATGCCTTTATACCTTTGGCAGGGTATATTGGGTTCTCTCGATGGGGCGTATACATCAGACTCCATATTTAGCTCATGTATTTTTATTATGGGTTATTAGTAGCTCCCACAGTTCAGTCAGACTCTATTGCATTGACCATTTATCAGTATATTCAATATTTAGTTTCAGCATGTTATAAATTGGTCATTGCATCCAGTTAGCACATAATTCAGTATATCATGTGCAGATTTCTATACTTGCTTTTGTGCTTGTTCCGTTATATTTTATTTCACTTCTATTATATCCAACATGCTCAGTACCCTTCAAGTACTGACGCATACATGCGCTACATCTTCTCTTGATGTAGGTTCAGGTTCTCAGCATCCGGGTCACGCTTAGGTCGATTTCCGATCTCCAGTTCAGCAGATTCATTGGTGAGTCCTCATTCTCCTAGGACAATATTTATGAGTTTCATTTCAGTCTTTTAGTCATTTAGTTTTAGTTTTTGCTAGATTTAGCTGGGGCTTGTCCTAGTATTTCTAGTCCAGTTTAGAGGCTATTTTCAGACATAGTTAGATTCAAATTAGTATTGAGTTAATATTTCCTTTGTATTAAACTCATTATTTTCAAATATCTCAGTTATAGAATATGGGTATTGCCCATTTTTTCAGAATAAATTATGATTTAGCTTTCGCATTAGTTTATTATCTTTAGTATGCTCATGATCATGCCAGTAGGGTTAGCTTGGGATCACTTGTGGTCCTAGGTTCCGTGTACGTGTCACGTGGGTAGCTCGGGGCGTGACAAAACTTTGTATAAGATCACTAGGTTCAAGAGTCCTAGGATGTCTGAAAAGGCCAAACTAAGTATAGTTTTTTTTATGGGTGTGAAGTGCACCACATCTAATGAGAGGGAGGCTATAAAGTGTTTTAGGAAAACTTCACTTTCTTGTTACTCTTCTCGTGCATAAGGTATCATCTTATTCCACTCTAACTTGACGTTTTACGTTTCAGATCATGCCTCATTGTAGAGCTAACGGTAGGAATGCGAACGCTAGGAATGCAAAGGCAGCTCCTCCAGTCCCAGATCAATAAATCTCCAATGCTGAGTTCAAGAATGCCATACAAATATTGGCTCAGAGTATGACCCACCAGAACAATCAGTTTCATGCTTCTGTGAATGAAAATGGTGGATCAGCAACAGCAAGGGTCCATGACTTTGTTAGGATGAATCCTCCTGAGTTCGTAGGATCGCAGACTAATGAGGATCCTCAGAATTTCTTGGATGAGATCAAGAAGATCTTTGAGGTAATGCAAGTCACTGGGAATGATCGGCTTTAGTTGGCCTCATACCAGTTGAAGGATGTCTCTCATATCTGGTACACTCAGTGGAAGGAAAATAGGGGTATAGATGCAACTCCTATCACTTGGGATTGTTTTAGTGAGACTTTTCTCGATAGGTTTTTCCCAATAGAGTTGACAGAACCAAAGGCTCAAGAATTCATGAACTTGAGGTAGGGAAACATGAAGGTCCAATTGTATGGGCTGAATTTTAACCAACTCTCCAGGTATGCTCCTCACATGGTTGCTGACTCAAGGGCTCAGATTAATAAGTTCTTGTATGGAGTGTCAGATTTGGTGAAGATAGAGTGTAGAAATGCTATGTTGCTGGGAGAAATGAACATCTCTAGGCTTATTAGTCATGCTCAATAGGTTAAGGGTGATAAGCTTAGGGAACATGCAAAGGAGAATAAGAAGCCTAGGACTAAAAACTATGACTATTCTCAGCAGAAATCGGGTAGTAGAAATCGCTTGCAGAGTGAGCAGAACTTTTCATCTCCATCCCCTTCATCAGCTAGTGTCCCATCCTCCAAGAACAGGTTTGACCAGAAGGTTAGAGAACCAGGCTCTAAGTCTCATGGAAGGTTTGAGGCACCAAGACTTACCCCGCTAGCCCTAAGTGTGGTAAGAACCATCCGGGCGAGTGTCTTGCAGGAAAAGAAGGATGTTTTGGGTGCGGTCAGTCTGGTCATAGGTTTAGGGATTGTCCTTCTAGACAAGGTCAAGAAGGTGGAAATGGTAAAGCTCAGTCTACAACTTCAGCAGCACCAGCAAGTCTCTCGAATTAGTAGGGTAACTCATCTAGTACAGGTGGCGGTCAGCGCCAAAACAGGTTGTATGCTCTTCAGGATCGCCAGGAACATGAAGGTTCTCCTGATGTAATCATTGGTACGTTACGAGTCTTTGACCTTGATGTTTATGCATTGTTAGATCAAGGGGCTACTCTTTCTTTTGTAACTCCTTAAATAACAGTCCAATTCAATGTTAGTCCAGAAACTCTCTGAGAACCTTTCTCAGTCTTTATGCCAGTCGGTGACCTTGTTATAGCTAAACGGGTATACAAAAATTGCCCTGTTATAATCTCTCAGAAAGTCACCTCAGCAGATCTTGTAGAGTTAGAAATGGTAGACTTCGATGCATTCTAGGCATGGATTGGTTACATTCATGTTATGCCTCAGTCGATTGTAGAACTAGGATTGTTCATTTTCAGTTTCTAGACGAACCAATGTTTGAATGGAAGGTTAGTAGCTTAGCGCCTATGCGTCAATTTATTTTTTACCTTAAGGCTAGAAAGATGATCTCTAAGGGTTATCTATATTATCTAGTTCAGGTTAAGGATTATAGCTCTGAAACCCCAACTCTTGAGTCAGTTCCAGTAGTCAGTGAGTTTCCAGAAGTGTTTCCAGAAGATCTTCCTGGAGTTCCTCCCGAAAGGGAAATTGACTTTGGAATTTATCTCCTTCCAGATACCCAACCTATTCCAATTCCTCCTTATAAAATGGCTCAAGCAGAGCTTAAGGAATTGAAGGATCAGTTGAAAGACCTTCTAGATAAGGGTTTCATCAGACCTAGTATTTCCCCATGGGGTGCACCAGTGTTGTTCGTAAAGAAGAAAGATGGTTCTCTTAGAATGTGCACTGACTATAGATAGTTGAACAAGGTCATAATAAAGAATAAGTATCTTATCCCTAGGATTGATGACTTGTTTGACCAACTTCAGGGTACCAGCCATTTTTCAAAGATAGACCACAGATCGGGTTATCATCAGCTTAGAGTAAGAGATAGAGACATTCCGAAAAGAACCTTCAGAAATTGGTATGGTCATTATGAATTTGTAGTTACATCATTTGGACTAACCAATGTTCCTGCAGCTTTAATGGATTTGATGAATAGAGCATTCAAAAATTACTTGGACTTGTTCGTTATTGTCTTTATTGATGATATCCTCATTTACTGTAGGAATGAGGAAGAACATGCAAGTCATTTGAAAGTTGTTCTGCAGACTCTAAAAGATCGCCATTTATTCGCTATGTTTAGCAAATGTGAGTTATGGTTGCAATCCGTTGCTTTCCTTGGTCACATTGTATCTACCTAAGGGATCCGAGTGGATTCACAAAATATAGAAGCAATGAAACAATGGCCCAGACCTACCTCTGCTACAGATATAAGAAGTTTCTTAGGTCTAGCAGGTTATTACAGAAGGTTCGTGGAAGTATTTTCATCCATAGCCTCACTATTGACTAGGCTGTCTCCAAAGATGGTCAAGTTTCAATGGTCAGATGATTGTGAGAAAAGTTTTGCAGAGTTGAAAACTAGATTGACTACAACTTCGGTTTTGACTCTACCAGAAGGATCAGATGGTTATGTGATCTATTGCGATGCATCCAGAGTTAGCCTTGGTTGTGTGTTGATGCAACGAGATAAGTTTATACCTTATGCTTCTAGACAGCTTAAGGTGCATGAGAAGAACTATCCAACTCATGACCTCGAGCCTGCATCAGTTATGTTTGCACTCAAGATCTGGAGACACTACTTGTATGGTGTTCATGTACATGTCTTCACTGACCATAAGAGCCTTCAGTATGTGTTCACCAGAAAGAGTTGAATCTTCGCCAGAGGAGATGGCTTGAATTCCTTAAGGATTATGATATGAGTGTGCATTACCATCCTGGTAAGGCGAATGTAGTAGCAGATGCCCTTAGTAGATTATCTATGGGTAGTGTAGCCCATGTTGAGGAAGAAAGGAAAGATCTAGTGAAGGATGTTCACAGGCTTGCTCGCTTGGGAGTTTGCCTTATGAGCTTATCATACAGTGGTGTAACAATTCAGAATGGGGCAGAATCTTCTTTGGTAGTGGAGGTTAAGGAAAATCAAGACAATGATCCAATCTTGCTTGAACTTAAGGGTGCAGTCCATAAACAAAGAGTGGAGGTTTTCTCCCAAGGGGAAGATTGTGTACTTTGCTGCCAGGGTAGATTGTGTGTTCCTGATGTAGGCGAGTTGAGACAGCAATTTCTTGCAGAAGCCCATAACTCCAGATATTCTATTCACCCAGGTTCCACTAAGATGCACCGCAATCTGCGGGAAGTCTACTGGTGGAATGGCATGAAGAGGGATATAGCAGATTTTGTGAGTAAGTGCCCCAATTGTAAGCAAGTCAAGGTAGACCATGAGAAACAAGGGGGTATGACTCAAGAGATCGACATTCCTACTTGGAAGTGGGAAGTGATCAATATGGATTTCATCACAGGGTTACCGCGTACTCGCAGACAACATGACTCCTTTTGGGTAATAGTTGATAGGATGACTAAGTCTTCTTGCTTTTTGGCTGTCAAGACAATATATTCGGCAGAGGACTATGCCAAACTTTACATTAATGAAATTGTGAGGTTGCATGGGGTCCCTTAGTCTATCATCTCAGATAGAGGTCCTCAATTTACCTCTCATTTTTGGAGGTCGTTTCAGAAGGGTCTTTGTACTCAAGTTAACCTTAGCACATCATTTCATCCGCAGACTGATGGACAGGCAGAGCATACCATTCAGACCCTAGTGGATATGTTGAGAGCTTGTGTGATCTATTTCAAGGGTAGTTGGGATGATCACTTTCCTTTGATTGAGTTCGCCTACAACAATAACTACCATTCCAGCATTCAGATGGCCCCTTATGAGGCTTTGTATGGGCGTAGATGTAGATATCCTGTTGGTTGGTTTGAAGTAGGTAAAACAACTTTGATAGGGCCAGATTAAGTCCTTCATGCTATGGATAAAGTGCAACTCATTAGAGATAGATTTAAGACAGCCCAAAGTCGTCAGAAATCTTATGCAGATGTAAGGAGAAGGGAACTAGAGTTCCAAGTTGATGATTGGGTTTTTCTGAAAGTCTCACCTATGAAAGGGGTAATGAGATTTGGCAAGAAAGGGAAGCTCATTCCTAGATATGTAGGCCCTTACAAGATCTTGAAAAGGGTTGGCAAGGTGGAATATGAGTTAGAGTTACCAACATCCATAGCAACAGTGCATCTGGTCTTTCACATCTCACTCTTGAAAAAGTGTGTGGGTGACCCATCATCTATAGTGCCATTAGAGAGTGTGGCGGTGAAAGATAGTCTTTCTTATGAAGATGTACCAGTTGAGATTCTTGACTGTCAGGTTAAAAGGTTGAGAAACAAAGAAGTCGCTTCAGCCAAGGTTTTTTGGAGGAGTCAGTCTGTAAAGGGAGCTACTTGGGAAGGAGAAGCAGCCATGAATGCCAAGTATCCTCACCTCTTTCCTTCCGATTCCACTACAGTTTGAGGTAATAGTTCCTCTTCAGTTTTCCAGTCATTCATGCGTGAATTCAGTCTTAGAATCATGTTCCCTCAGTTTGTACTTCCAATTTCAGCGTATTTACATGTTATCGGAACTCAATTCAGTCAGAAACTCAGTTCTCAGTGTTTAGTAGTAGGGTTTGCATCTCTCTGCCAGTATTTCAGCTAGTTTAGTCTTCATTTGAGGACGAATGTTCCCAAGGGGGAGATAATGTAACACACCGTAGCCAAAATAGACCAAAATTCAGTTTTTTAGAAAAATCTGCAGGTGCAACCAACGTGACCATCGATGCACCGTAGCCTGACCCACGGTCCATCCTGCACATCCGTCGATGTGATCAGAGACTCCCAAAACTCAGTCGGAAAAAAAATGGCTAAGTATTGATCGAAGGACGGACCTACGGTCCGTAGATCAGACTACGTTCCGTATTCCTTAACCGTCGATCGACACCCCCTTTCAACCACTCTCTTACAAGGACCACGGGTGACCAGCACAGTCCCTAAGTTGACCCACGGTCCGTAGGTCTTACCGTAGGTGGGAACTAGTAGAAAGTTAGGGGGAAATGTAGTTGAGTCATTTTCAAATGATCATAACTCTTAGCATACTATAAATTAGGTGTCTGATGATATACCAAAAGATAGATAATTGAATTAGCTTTCTATAACCACCGACCTTGCTAAAATCAAAGCTCCGAGTAAAAAGTTATGCCCGTTTTAGTAAAGTCGTGTAGAACTGGCCCAATCTACTGACAAAATGACAGACCGTCGATTGAACGACGGACTGTCTATCCAGGTCATCGTTTGATCCGACAGCAACTTACCCAGGGGTATTTTGGTCTTTTTCCCACTTTGTTTAAACTCTAAGATACGTCGTTTTGACCCTAAATCATTAGATTTTAGTTAGTTTAAGCCTAGAAACATAACTAAAACATACTAAGTCAAATCAGTAATCAAACATAGAAAAATTAGAAGCAAGAAAGGAGATAAAAGGTCAAGAACCCTAGTCAAGAACGCAGTAAGGTTCCAGTAGTTCTAGCCCCAAAACCTAAGTGTTTTTCTGTGAAGATCATCACCAGGTATGTGGGATTTCACTAGTGGGTTTCTTTCACCCATTGGTCCCTTGTTTTCAGTTAGATCCTTCATTCCCATATCATGATTAGACCTAGGATTTTTAGAACTTTAACAGAACTTCATGAATTAATTAGTTATATGTTCCAAATCAGATTTCCATGTTATTACTCAGATTATTGCCTGAATTTTAGAACCCTAGCTATGTATTTCTTTAGTTCTTGAATTACACATGCTAGGTAAGATATTTCAGTTATTCAGTTATACATGCTTCAGTTTTTAATGCATCATTATCAGATTAAATGTTGCATTCCTAGTTTGCATGTTCAGTTTTGAGCTATCCAGTATTTAGAGAAAATTCAGACACAATCATTTAGCTACATAAATCAATGGGAGTAGCATAATACCGAGTTGGACTAGGGTTCAGCATACCAAATTAGTCCCAGAACAACTAGTCAAGTAGGTTGTAAGTCCCCTCTGTGGACATCAGTGTAGTGATCACGCCAGCATTCTTTATAACTTTGGCAGGGTATATTGGGTCCTCTCGATGGGGCGTATACATCGGACTACACATTTAGCTCATGTGGTTTTATTATCGGTTATTAGTAGCTCCCACAGTCAAGTCAGACTCTATTGCATTGACCATTTATCAATATATTCAGTGTTCAGTTTCAGTATGTTATAAATTGGTCATTGCATCCAGTTATCTCAGAATTCAGTATATCATGTTTAGATTTCTATATTTGCTTTTCTGCTTGTTCCGTTATGTTTTATTTTACCTCTATTCTATCCTACATGCTCAGTACCCTTCAAGTATTGACACATACGTGCACTACATCTTCTCGTGATGTAGGTTCAGGTTATAAGCATCCAGATCACGCTTAGATCGATTTCCGATCTCCAGTTTAGCAGATTCATTGGTGAGTCCTCATTCTCCTAGGACAATATTCATGAGTTTCATTTCAGTCTTTTAGTCATTTAGTTTCAGTTTTTGCTAGATTTAGCTGGGGCTTGTCCTAGTATTTCTAGTCCAGTTTAGAGGCTATTTTCAGATATAGTTAGATTCAACTTAGTATTGAGTTAATATTTCCTTTTTATTAAACTCATTGTTTTCAAATATCTCAGTTATAGAATATGGGTATTCCCCATCTTTTCAGAATAAATTATAATTTATCTTCCACATCAGTTTATTATCTTTAGTATGCTCATGATCATGCCAACAGGGTTAGCTTGTGATCACTTGTGATCCTAAGTTCTGTGTCCGCGTCTCGAGGGTAGCTCGGGGCGTGACAATGAGAGATTGTACTACTATTTCAGCTAGAGGAAGAGAGGCCAAACAACTTCCTCCTAATGTTCCGGATAGTGGTGCTCTAAAGGGAAAGGCTCGCTTCTATGCTCTCCGAGCCAAAGGAACAAAACCGGATGATAATGATGATGCCGGTGAGTTATAGTTTTCTCTCTTTAGTTATATGAGTTCCTTCTAAGTGTTGGAGTATGGAGAGTAGTTGGATTGTAGATTGTTGTCTCATCTCTTCTATTCAATTCAAGCTTGAGAGATAGAATGTCATAGTAGCATGTTGCATGTTGCATTGTGTTTAGGAGTCTAGTTGAAATTGAAATTCATTGATTCCTTGCATTGTACATTTCAAGAAGTTATGATTATGTTTTAAATTGAGTTTATATGGTTTTATCTCTCGTATTGTCAAAATTGAGCATGTTTCAATGTAAGGAAATTGGTGTTCACTGTAAAGATTTTGAAAATTTGACTAAATTGTTCTTTCATGAAAAATGGTTATGATGTGCATATAACTGATGTATATGAGCATGATATTATGTGGAGAAGGATGTTCCTTCTATATGAAGTGAAAATGTGAGTCTTATTGCATAATGAGTTATTGATGTAGTTCCTACCTTCTTGTTGCGTTGTGAGTCTCTTTGTTGTGTGAGTTTGATGTTTCTCATACATATATGTATTATATACTGTGTTGTATGGTTATGAGATGCTAGTATTTGTTTCTTAAATCTGAAAAATGTTCAAAGTGTAGAAAGTGTCATTCGAGGACGAATGTTGTCCAAGTGGGGGAGATTGTAACGTCCCTCAAAATGAGCTAGGTTGAGCTAGATCCTAACACTTGTGTCATGATGTTTTAAAGTCATAAAATGGTTAAAAATAGTGTTCATAGGCAGTATACAAAGTTTGGAAGTGTTTGGAGGTCAAACAACCAAAAAGTCCAAGACGTTCAAAAACTAGTTGAAGTTAAACTAGTGTGTCGTAGTGTTTTGTAGTGATGTTTTGATGGATGGTTTGAAGAAGAAATTCAGTACCGAGAGTTCCTATGCATAGCCTTACATACAAAGGGTCAAAACAACCCCGGGGACCATCAATAGGTTCCCAGAGGAGGACCCAAACATGGGCCATCAAAGCTTCCAAGCAGACAAGAAGTGACATGCTGCTGTGCGACGCGCAGCTTTCACGCAGTAGGCAAAACTTTTGCCTTGTGTCGCAGAGCTATCACGAACCATTCTGTCCAAGAATTTTCAAAAAATAAGATTGGGAAGTGTCTCCGCGACGTGCAGTAAAGTCCCAGATTTTGTTGCGTCGTTTTTAAGTTAAATTTGAGTTGGTTAAATTGTCCAATAAATGTAGGGTCTTTTGGGTAATTTAGGGGTATATGATGAACGGTTATTAGACTTATTTATACCCCTAACCTCACCAATTAAAGCAAAACTCTCAACTCAAAACAAAATCTCTTCATTCACTCTCTCCAAAACTCCATTGTTGAAGCTTTGAAGATCCAAGGAAGAAGATAAGTTTCTCAGGTTTTTCTCCATCAATTTTGTGGGATATTCATCACAATTAAGTTATGATTATTCATCCTTGAAATCTCTTTTTTCAAGGAGTCAATTCCAATTATTTTTAAAGATGATCAAAAACATGAATTGTCCAATTTCATAATATATCCATTGTTTCTTCCATAAATGGTTTTGAATCAATGTTTTAGGATTGAATTGATGTTAATGCAATGTTTTAAAGCTATAATTCCTATGAACCCGTGCAAACCAAGCATTCATTATTTTGACTATTTTATGGGTTAAGTGATCATGTCTCTATATTTATGAATTATAGTGTAGTTTTCTATGGTCTATTGAATGATGTAAAAATTGTATTCAATTGATGTCTAATTGGTCTTAGATTGATAAATCTATATTGAATTGATTTAGATCCATTGAGTATTGTGATTTATGTATCGAATTGATGTTCATGGCCATGGGTAAGGGCCTTATGGTATTGAATTGGATGACTTAGCTATGAATTGAAGTGGTGAGAATGGATTGGTGGTACGCTGCCCTAATTCTCTTTAATCTATGTAATGTAGGTCTTGAATTATGTTGTTATTGGTATGGTCCACTTATGGTGGCGGTTTTATGTGTTTTACTTATGAATTACGTGGCCTCATCGGCATTACTTTATGTATTATGATGATCATGGCCTTGTCGGAAATTACTTGATATGTTATGATGATTTGTGAAGTTGGATTATGTGAAGTGTGATCATATCTATCTACATGATAGTAATGTGAAAGTTGGATATTGTTAGCTGATCATGTTAGACTCTGACGATGTGTTTAGGTGTAGTCTTAGAGTTGATGCATGATTGTTCCTACTTGACTATATGAGTCTATAATGGTTATATTGATGATTTTATAGTATTGTATAGGATGACATAAATATGATAAGGGTCATTGCTTATTGCTTCAAAGAATGATATGCTATATGTAATAAAATAAAGTATGTTGTGTCTTGTTTTGGTAGACTTGTGTCCTTACACTATGTATGTATATGATGAATATGAACATCTTGAATTAGTAGGCTTAGGTACCTTTGTCTTGTATTTTTATGGATGAATGTTGAATGAAAGTCTAGGATCGGTAGACCTAAGATGGTACCATTCTAAGCATGACTAATATGTGGAACCTTCTATATATAGAGAAAGTTAATAATGAGCTATCGTTGTAGACCATTGAGTGGAAGTCCTAGTGGACCCATCTTTGGTAGGTGTATTGTGACTAGGTAATGACTAAGAGATGGTACCTTTTCATACGCTCTTTTTTATTGAACTTACTCTATGAGAACAAAGGCTAGCACCGAGTGAATATGTTATGGTTTGTAGCTCTACTTAAGAAGGAGACGAGAGTACAATGTATCTCTACTTGAGAATGATACTAGAGTGCAGAAAACACCTTGATATTCCTTAACCATGTGCCTACATGGGATGTGTCCTAGTTCTACCCTTAGCAAGTAGAATACCCTCCATCGGAGTAGGTTTATGACTCCGAATTCCATTCCTAGCTAGTATGGTCTATGTCAGTTGTTGCCTATTCTTATCATGTGGGATACATGCTAGTGTTGGATAAGTACTATGAAGTTTAGGTAGTGGAATGAGACGCTATCTAGACATTGCACGATTAGGCTTTGAAGATATTAGTGTGTGAGTGCCCTAGGTCTTCTTAAAGACCATTATGTGAACGTCCATAAGTGATGAATGTTTTCTAATTGACTTAATGAACATAATGACTTTAGTAAAGGAATGTTAATGGAAAAGTAATGATCTAGAGTAGCTTTAAGGATTGCTTAGGTAGGCTTGAAAAGGGTGAATGGGAGGTCTCTTCTTGTCCTACTTAGGTGAATCTTGGAGTAACCTTAGGTGGGGAGTAGACGAAAGGAAAATGGAACAAATCTTATCTTAGGTAGTCTTAAGGATCATTTAGGTGTTCTTAGAGAGGGTGTATGGGCGATCTCTCTTCTTCTCACTTAAGTGAGTCTTAGGATAACCTTTGGTGAGAGGTTTGCAAGCTAAAAGAGGTCACTGTAAAGTTGAACTTAGTACACTGTAAAGTGACATAGTTCACTGTAACATTCTTCAATATTTGATTAAATTCTTATGTGATATCTTGTATATTTCTAAGGTGTTAAATGTGGTTCTTATACTTATACTATGATGTTTTAATGAAAAAGAGCATGTTTATACAAATTTCCGTTTATCATGAGTTTATGCATTATGTCATATTTAATACAACTGTTTGTACTAATTCCATACATTTTGTCTATCTCACAAGGTGTAGGTGGTGTTTGAGAGGAGTCTCGAAGTTGAAGCTTGGATTACTGTTCATTCAAGTAAATAGTTGGTATGCCCTCACTAGATTCGAGGACACCTTGATGTTTAGATTTCCTTATTAAAAGTATTGTAATAGACTTAGATATTTTCTATATGTTGAAGTATGGGCCGTGTCCCAATATATTCGTATGTCTAAGATGGCGACTTTGAAACTTAGCCTTTCATTATGTTTTTCTATAAAAGAGATATTTCAAAGTATTATTATTTCGTGTGAAAAGTTTTAATTCCGCACTTCTTTTCATACATATATGTAATGAATGGTACGAAAGGGATTGTAAAAGACCTTTGAGAGGTAGAGTACGCCGTGTTTTGATTCGGGAATGCCCTAACTTCTAGGGGGTGCTCTCGGGTCATTACACCATCAACGGTCCGTAGATAGTGAACGTCGGCTGATAGTTCACGCATTTGGAGAAATTCACGGAAATCAGACAAAGTGTGGGGCTACAGAAGGATCGACGGTCCATCAATTGATTGACGAACCGTATTGTTGAATCTTCGTTAAGTTTAGAGATAGTCGCAGTACCCGAAGTTAAAGAAAGTCAAAGTATGGAGCGACGGAAGGCATCGACAAACCGTAGACGCATAGACAGACCCTGATGTTGGTCCATTGATTGATTCAGAGAAGATGCCAGCTGAAGGATAAAAAAAGATGCTAAGTCCAAGCTGACGGAGTCAGTCAACGGTCCGTCGTTTCATGGACGGACCGTTTGTGGGGGTCGTCGATTACTGCCATATTTTCGGAAATCTTTCCTTATTTTAATTCCTTTTAATTTAGGACAATGTTTTCTATAAATAGGGTGTAAAACCTCATTTTTGGGGTTGGATTCTATTACTTTTTTTCTTAGTTTGTTTTTGGAGATTAGGGTTTTGCATCTTTATCATTAATTCAAATTTCTGGATTTCGTTTGCCAGTGATTTCTTGTTGCTTCAAGTTGAATTTCTGGATTTTCTTCGAATTGTCAAAGTAAGTTCATGATTATTGTTTATCTACTATGAAGTGTGTTCTTATATGCATGGGTAACTAAATCCACAACTAGGGTTGTGGGAACTATGGCTGATTAACAAAGTAAACCCAGGTTAATCACAATTCTCAAATAGGTTGTTGCATGTATTGATAATTCTTTTCCTTAGAAGTCTTTTTAACGAGTGCACACGTTAGAACTCACCTTATTGCTACTTGACGGATCAAGGAGGTAGGTAATAGGACAAGAATTATCAACATAGATTTAGTGGAATACTATCTAATAGGCTAGTCTTGATTGGTGAAAAGTAATAACTACACAATACATCGAATATGATGCTCAATATGAAGAAAAGGTAAGGGTTAGTAGCTTAGACACACATAGCCGGACCAAGGTACGGGGTGAATTTCTCTAAATACTGGACTAATGATTTAGAGATACCTAACTTATCACTTTGCATGCAAAACACTATGGAAGAATTGTTATAGTTAGGAATACGGTGTTATGAACCTATGGGGAACACTTACACCCTAGTTTCTTTCACAACTTGATAAACACCAAATATTTACTCCTGTTACTTGTTTTACATAGAGATATTAATATACTTTTGTTTCACAAAAAACCTCATTTAATTACCTATTTTCAGAAAGAACTTGACTAAATAGAAGTAATCGTACATTGAAGTTAAGTCTAAACCATTTTCCTCGTGGGATCGACCCAAACCTAATAATTGGGTTCTTTGCTTTATACGACTGCTTATACCTCTTTAAGGAGGTGTAATTTGAGCGTATCAAATTTTTGCGCCGCTGCCTAGGAAAGTGAATTTTATATTAACCTTAATAACATTATAGACGTTTAATCAATAATTTCCTAATTTTACTTTTTCTTTGTTTTTATTTCTCCCAGGTCTAGCTCTAATGTATGCCAACTACATAGAGCTGAGGAGAACCAACACTTCAATTCGATCTTGAACTTAACCGTACACTTCGAAGAATGAATAATCAACAGAACCCCACAAATCTAGGTGATGGGATAAATCGTCAGCCTCCATCACCGGTTGAGGGTCACAATCAAGTAGTTGCGGAAAATCAGGTTGATGATGATTTGAGGATGCAGCCTCCCGTCCCACACCCTCAAAAGTTCTGTAAGGGCAAATATCACTGATTCTGATGGGACTCTTGTCGTACCTGCTCTACTGCATAGGCACACGCTCATTGTAACTAGTAGATTGATGTAGATGCTCACCGCGAGGGGTTTGTTTTTCAGGGCTACCATCAGAGAATCCCCATGCTCACATAGCCAAATTGAGGTTCATGTGCAAGAGTTGTGTGGGGAGGCTAGACTTAGACATTAACGTCATCGGGTTGAGAGTTTTCCCTCTATCACTCAGTTGCCCTACCATTCTATCTATACTTGGGATCAGTTGAGGGATGTGTTCCTAGAAAGGTTCTACCAGGCGTACAAAAAGCTCAACCACAAAGTAGAGTGAACAACTTTGTGGCACTACCGGAGGAGTCGGTAAGTAGATCTTGGGATATATTTACTCCATTCGTGAGAAGTGTCCCAAAAAACCGCATAGATGATGAGTCGTTGAAAGAGTACTTCTATCGGGGACAAGATGATAATAATAAAGCAGTGCTCGATACTATTGCGGGTGGTTCTTATGGTGAGTGCACATATGAGGACATCGTAGAGAAGTTGGAGAAAATTTCTCGCAACAATAATACTTGGAGTACTAGAAGGTCGGACACTAGGTGAAACACCTTTGTAGTGATAGCTACACATAATACGGCCGCATATGAGATTTGTGAGCAGATGGCTCAAATGAGAACAGAGCTTTTTTGGTATTGAAACATGTCACTAGAGGTGACGAGAAGGTAAAGCGGTGAATTACTTGACTAAACCACCACCGCCAGCGGATGAATACTATTATGAAGAGGATACTTATGCAATGAATGATCAGACGAGGGGTTTCCACCAAACGCCCCAGGCTCCAATCAGGAGAATTGGCGTAAAGGTCAAGGAAGTCAAGGTTAGAGCTATGGTAATTACAACAGAGAGGGACAGTATGTTCGAGAAGGGAACTACAATCTCGACAACAACTTCAACCGGAGTAACTATGGTAACAAAAATGATCGGAGTGGGCCCTATGTTCCACCTCAAAATTGTGAAGTTGCTCATAGGGATGGTTGAGGTAGTATGGCGAGAGTTATAGATATGTTGTAGAAGATGAGGAGGAGGTTTGATGCTAGTAATGAGCATGACAGAATTGAGAGGTGATTTATCCAACATTGGGCATTAGGTCTATGCACATGTGGTCACGATTAAGCATCTTGAGCTACAAATGGCCCAATTATCTACTGCTGTGAACCCATGCCAACCGGGCACACTTCCTAGCAATACTATTCAAAATCTTAAAACTGATGGACAATGCATGGCAGTCACTACTTGAGGAGGTAAGCAACTTATTGACCCACCTATTTCGTCTGTGGTAGTAGAAGAGATGAGAAAAGATGAAGAGGTGGTGGAAACTAGTGGTGAATTGGTGGACAAAATGATGAAAGAAGTAAAGGTACCCTAGAAAGTGGTCCCCATTCTTAGACCGCCACCACCATTACCTCAGATATTGGTGAAGAAGACTGAGGATGATAAATACTGGCGTTTTATCACTATGTTGAAACAGCTTTCCATCAATGTCCATTTGATAGAAGCTTTAGAGCAAATGCCCAGTTATGCTAAGTTCATGAAGGATATGGTTACCAAGAAGAGATCGGTAAGTGTTGAGGATGATGACCGAATGCAGCATTGTAGTGTTATTGCTACAAGGTCTCTTGTGCTGAAGAAGGAAGATCCGGGCACTTTCACTATTCCATATACCATCGGATTTTACACTTTACTAACGCACTATGTGATCTAGGTGCAAGCATAAACCTCATGCCTCTTTCTATTTATAAAAAATTGGGTCTAGGTGACCGAAAGCCCACTGCAGTATAGTTACTAATGGACGATCGAACAGTGAATAGTCCCATTGGGATACTCAATAATGTGCTCATGAAAGTGGAGTTGTTTATATTTCTGGCCAATTTTGTGATTCATGACTTTGAGGTGGACTTTGAGGTCACTATTATTCTAGGGAGGTCGTTCCTTGCCACTGGTCATGCCTTGGTTCATATGGAGAAAGGGCAGATGAAGTTTAGGTTGAACAATGAAGAAGCAACATTCAACATTTGTAGGTCCATGAAGTAGAGTGGTGAGCTCCAATCGGTATCTGCTATATCCTACAGGGTTGAGAGTACATCTAAGGTACAAATGGAAGAGCGCCTAGGTGTTGAGGCACTAGCAGTAGTGATCATGAATTTTGAGAGTGATGGTATTGCAGATTATGGGTCTTTGGTTGTGTAACTTGAACAAAATGAATATAGGTCCAAACAAAAGAAATTGGAGTTAGATATGAAGCATCACGAGTCTCCACTCGTGAGACTATCTATTGAGGAGGCTCCAAAATTAGAGCTTAAGGCTCTACCATCTCATCGGATGTATTTATTCTTGGGTAGAGATGACAATTTGCCGGTAATCATTGCGTCGAAGTTGAATGTGCAACAAGTAGAGTGTCTTGTGGAAGTTTTGAAGAGGTTCAAATGAGCTATTGGTTGGACTATTACAGACAATATTGGGATCCCTTCCGGTATTTGTTCACACAAAATCAAACTCATGCCTGATGACAAGCCAAGTATTGAGCACCAGAGGCGGTTGAATCCACCTATGCAAGAGGTAGTGAAGAAGGAGATCATTAAGTGGTTGGATGGCGGTGTCATATATCCTATTGCTGATAATAGTTGGGTATGGCTTGTTCAGTGTGTGCCCAAAAGGGGGGAATGACAGTCGTGCCTAATAAGAGAAACGAGCTTGTCCCAATGAGATGGGTGACCGGATGAAGGGTTTGTAAGAATTACC
The DNA here is from genome assembly GCA_016801875.1 of Solanum sitiens. Taxonomy (NCBI): domain Eukaryota; kingdom Viridiplantae; phylum Streptophyta; class Magnoliopsida; order Solanales; family Solanaceae; genus Solanum; species Solanum sitiens. The sequence continues at coordinate 845,759 of JABWTJ010000395.1, forward strand.
GGAAGTTGAATGCATGGACTGAGAAAGACCATTGCCCTATGCCCTTGATGGACCAGATGTTAGATGAACTTGCATGAAAAGGATGGAATTGTTTTCTTGATGGTTATTCGGGTTAGAATCAAATATCTATTGCCCCGGAGGATCAACAGAAGACCACCATTACTTGCCCTTATAGGACGTTCGCATTCAAAAGGATGTCATTTGGGTTATGTAATGCACCAGCCACCTTCCAGCGATGTCGATATTCTCCGATATGGTGGAGGACACTATTGAGATGTTTATGGATGACTTTTCGGTTGTTCGTGACTCCTTTGATCGGTGTTTGAGTCACTTGGCCGAGGTTCTCAAAAGATGTGAAGATTGCAATTTTGTGCTAAATTGGGGAAAATGTCACTTTATTGTGAAATAAGGTATATTATTGGGTCATGGCATCTCGGAGAAGGGGATAGAGGTTGATCGAACAAAAGTTGAAGTTATAGAGAGACTTCCCCTACCCATCTCTATAAAAGGTGTGAGAAGTTTTCTGGGAAATGCAAGCTTTTACCAGAGGTTCATTAAAAATATCTCAATAATTGCACAACCGTTGTGAAAATTACTTGAGAAGGGATGTAAATTCTATTTTGATGAATCCTGTCTGAAGGCATTTGGAGAGTTGAAGGAGAAGTTGGTGTTTGCGCCCATTATTATTTCCACGGATTGGAGTAAGCCATTTGAGGGGATGTGTGATGCTAGTGGGGTTGCTCTTGGTGTGGTATTGGGACAAAGAAGGTATAAAATCCATCACCCTATCTATTATGCAAGTAAGGTCCTAAATAAAGCACAAAAGAAATACACTTTGAACGAACAAGAGCTTCTTGCGGTGGTATTCGCATTCGAAAATTTTTGCTCCTATTTGCTTGGAACGAGAGTCATAGTGCATACTGACCACTCCTCTTTGAGGTACTTGATGGCAAAGAAGGATGTGAAGCCAAGGTTGATTAGATGGGTGCTATTATTGCAAGAGTTATATTTTGAGGTAAAAGATAGTTAGTGACTGGAAATCAAGTTGCCGATCACGTGTCCAGATTGGAGGATGAAGCTATGCGAAGTTGGGTGAAAAGGCTGAAATTGATGATACCTTCCCTGATGAGCCTGTATTGGCCGGTTCTCATGATTTGATTCCATGGTTCGCCGATTTTGCGAATTATTTGGCCAGTGATATAGTCCCATCGGACTTATCCTTCCATCAGATGAAGAAGTTCATGCATGATGTGAAAAAGTTATTTTAGGATGAGCCTTACTTATACCAGAGTTGCGCTAATGGGCTTATTCGCCGTTTCGTGCCAAAAGTTGAGATGTTAAGTATTTTAGAGGCATGACATTCCTCGCCTGTGGGTGGACACCATAGTGGTATCCCGACTGCCCACGAGATATTTTAGTGTGGGTACTATTGGCCAACCATTCACCAAGATGCTCACGAGTTTGCCAAGTCATGTGATAGGTGTCAAAGATTTTGAGGAATTTCGGAGAGGCAAGAGCTCCCTTTAAATCCCATTCTAGTGATTGAGTTATTAGATATATGGGGCATTGATTTTATGGGCTCGTTTGTAAGTTCTCATGGGAGGAAATATATACTTGTGGCGGTAGACTACGTGTCAAAATGGGTTGAAACTATAGAACTCTTTAACAATGAAGGGAAGAGAGTCACCGCATTATTGAAAAGAACATCTTCTCCATATTTGGCACACCTAGGGCCATTATTAGTGATGGTGGATCTTACTATTGCAATAAGTTGTTCAAAGGGCTATTGGAGAAATATGGGGTTCTCCAAAATGTGGCCACTCCGTACCATCCATAAACTAGTGGGGAAGTTGAGGTGTCCAATCCAGAGATCAAGCAAATTCTGTCAAAAACGGTAAGTGCTAATAGAATGGATTGGTCAAGGAGACTTGATGATGGTCTTTGGGCCTACCGGACTGCATACAAGACCCTCATAGGTATGTCTAGATACCAACTTGTATATGGGAAGGCTTGTCACTTGCCAGTTGAGTTAGAGCACTAAGGCATGTGGGCAATGAAGAATCTCAAGATGGATTAGAATGAAGCAATGAAACAGAGACTTAATGGATTGAATGATATTGATGAGTTTCGCCTAAAAGCGCATGAAAGTTCATCCATCTACAAAGAGAAGATTAAGATGTACCACGACTAAAAGATTGAAAAGCGAGAATTTGTGGTTGGGGACTTGGTGCTTCTATTCAACTCTAGGCTACGCTTGTTTCAAGGCAAACTCAAGTCCAAGTGGAGGGGACCATTCCTTATCACTGAATTGTTTAAACATGGAGAGGTTGAGTTGGAGAACAAGTAGGGTGAAAAGTTCACTGTCAACGCGAATAGAATTAATATCTACCTAGGTCATGCAGAGAGTGTCCATGAAGTGGTTGATGCGTACAACTTTGATGAAGTCTGAGTAATCAAGGATGTTGTGGCGCGCCGCGATGTTAAATCAACCGCTTCTTGGGAGGCAACCCAAGGTGTATACTCTTGGCAACAATAGGTTTTGCTTTTCTTTGTAGGAATAGTTGCATTCTGTTCTTTCATTTTATTTTACTCATCCTCGTGCTTTATTTTATTTTTTAATTTTTTTTAGTGTTGGCTAGAGATTAGTTTAGGGTCCGTGTCTCAAAAGTGTCCTGAAAAACACAAAAAGAATAGCTTAATGGGTGTTCATTGTGTAGGGACCATAACCAAGAATTATGCAGAAAAAGGTTTGGTGCACAGATCTACGAACCCCATAGACTGGCCGTCGTTCCATCGATGGACCGTCGATAATGTCTGTAGATCCCAGGTATGTCTTAAAATTTTGTCTAAGTCTTTGTTCGATCGACGGTTCATCGAATGACTTACGGACCCTCAATGAGGTGTCGTTAGTCCAAAGAACCAGTGACCCGACCCGACCCGACCGGTTATATTGAAAGAAAAACCGTTCATTAGACTCCAAAATCATTTCAAATTCCTTTCCCAACCGTTTACCTTCCCTTATTTCCTTTCTTTCTCATCAAACCACCATATTTCTCCCTCCCAAATTTATCAGATTCCCCCAAATTCCCAAATTCTCAAAAATTCCCAAAACTCTCTTCTCCCCAAATTCTCCTTGGTTCCTATTGCTCTCTCCGGTCGGTTTCAAATGTGGGCACGTAGGTTGTTGCAAAGATCACCCACACATTCAATCTACTATGATTTTAAGGTATTTTGATTCCCTTTGGTTGATGAATTCTCGTTCATTTGTTGTTGGAAACGAAATATAGAATGCGGGTCATGACTTAGGGACAAAATTGTATGTTTGTTCTTGCTAAAAATTAGGTAAAATGTCCCTTAGAATTATAGAAATTTAATGGGTAGTGGTGTAATCTATTAAATGAGTTTATAGACATTCTGACTTAGGGTTTGGTAGCATCTTTGAAAACGAGAATGAACCTTGCAAAATCGAAACCCTAATGATGAAGAGATGGATTTTTAATTGTTGTTATGTGTTGGGTAAACTTATGAGGGTCTAAAAGGTGTCAAAATGTGATAATAGAAACAAGTCCTGAAATCTGTCATAAGCAAAAACCACACGAGACCCCGTCCACGGACCATCGATTGATCAACGGGCCATCGATGGGGTCCGTCGATTGGGCAACCTTAAAATTGTTGAACTCTAAGACGACGGAATTGGAATACGATCCAAACATTAATCGAGGGACCATTCTGCACGTCCGTCATTTCCTACTGAGACCCTATTTTGAGAGAGTTTTAAAATTATTCTAAGTGTCAGACGATGGAAGTACACTATGGTTCGTCAATTGATCAACGGGCCGTTCTGCACGTCCGTTGTTTCCAACTGAGAGGTCTGTAGAATGAAAAATCTAAAAAAAATTCCTAAGTGTCCAACAACGGACACTATCAATAGACCGTCAATTCATCGACGGACCGTCGATAGTGCCCGTCAACCAGTACTGCAGGTCAGAACTGGAATGTGCTTTGTGTTTCCTTTTTCTATTTTGTTTGTTTTGTATGTGTAGTTAGATTGCTATGAGACTGACAACTGTCTTACAGGTATATATGGACCCCAAAGCGGACATAGTTTATCCCATTGGTAGGTCTAAGTCTATGGAACCATCCCGTTGGATGATTGGTACTTTCAATGAAGAGCGAGATCCTAAATATGTGACCCCAGGCACACGTACCCCTACACCAGTTGCACGAGCCACTCGGGGTACCCCCCACAAGGTAGCTTCCGGCATAGTCACTGCCTCCAGTCTGATGAGGAGCGCACACAGACAAGCACACCGTCTGGGTACGCCTCGAGTTCTGAAAGAGCGTCTGGCTCCGAAGCGGCATCAAGTTCAGAGTCGGCCCACTCTACGGGGTAGAATGAGGCCAGTGCCTTCGGTTTTGGATCACCTGGAACCACTCACCTTGAGGTGCCAGCCCCGCCAAGCCTCGTCTAATGAGAATCAAAGTTCGGAGTATGCTCCGACACCCCAGGATGATGTCTCTGCACTGGTTCCTGATGAGACAAACTGGTGGTGCATAAATGGTCAGTATCAGGTCTACAGGGACACGAAGGTTCTGAATTACAAGAGGGTGATGACCCAATTGGTGACATTCGAGCGGAGAGTTCTTACATGGAGCCTTCACACAGTCCCTGATGTGCATAGATTGTTTACCCTCCACAATCTCGAGTGGATGGCTAGGAGTCTGGGGTCGTATAGCGAGGAGATGGTTCGAGAGTTCTATGCCTCATATGTGGCGACTCTCAGAGATTTTTTGGACAGGAGGGAGAGACCTACCAAACATGATCCACTCACACAGGTTCTAGTTCGAAGCTGCCAGGTGGACATTTATCCTACTACCATCCGCCACTTCCAGTACGGTGTGCCGACTGATGTTAAATGGGACCCCTCACTATGGAGTTTGATTACAGGTGGGTTATGGTCAAGAGTGGCAAGTTCCAGAGGACCAAAGATCAGAGAGAGACCACTAAGAGGTGTCTTGCACAACAGCTATCCATTGACGGTGAGGGAGCAGACTGGGTGTTAGACCCTAGAGGCCTTATCAAAAAGGCCAACCTCACCTTCACAGCCAAGTTATTCTGGTTGTTAGTCCGCCACCGTCTATCTCCAACTGCAGTAGATAACATTCTTACATGGGATAGAGCGGCATTGGTAGGAGCCTTGGTTGCCAGGTTGGAGATCAACTTCGCAAAATTATTGATCTCAGTGATACATGAGAGGGCTTTTAAGACATATACTACTTACCCATTCAAATGTATGATCTTCCACTTATGCAGAGATGCTGGAGTGCCCATTTGGCACCGTGATGCCCTCCATACTCTGGCAGGGACTATTGATATAGTTCTCATCAGGGATGAGGCCAATGTGGCGGCACTACGGAGAGGGTGTATAGTTGAATTGCAGCTGCTGAGTGAGAATTTGGCAGATACTGTAGAGTTAGTCCAGGGGGACGATCTTACCACTTCATAGCCCACTGATACTACCCTGGCCTAGTCCGCCTATGGCACTAGTAGAGCACCCAGTTCCTCCCAGTCTACTCCATTATCTGCAGCACTGGTCCCGATAGAAAGGGTGCAGAAACTAGAGGCCCAGATGGCGACCCTGCTGCATCATATCCAGCCTTGGATGCAGAAATCCATTGCCGAGGCTGAGGACATGATTGAGAAGAGGGTGGCCCAGCAGACTGAGTAGAAGATTCAGGCGGTTAACCAGCACCTTGATGCATTTGACCTGCGGGTTCTTGCACGCCCAGATGGCGACCCTGCTGCATCATATCCAGCCTTGGATGCAGAAATCCATTGCTGAGGCTGAGGACATGATTGAGAAGAGGGTGGCCCAGCAGACTGAGTAGAAGATTCAGGCGGTTAACCAGCACCTTGATGCATTTGACCTGCGGGTTCTTGCACGCCCAGCCCCCACCATTGACTTGACCACTCTTCAAGAGGTTGTGGCGAGTTTGCGTGCAGATGTTGACAGCATCCTGGAGATAAAGGGGCTGAGCTAGCGAAGGACACAATGCTTACTGCACTATTTATATCCCCTACTACACCATCGCCTTAGCCACATGGTCGTGCCAAGAGGAACCGTTCCAGCCGCACCACTGAGGGAGAGATTCCCGTGCAAGGAAAAAGGAGTGGATGGACCTTGAGGCTGTGAGGAGAGCCTCGTTGATTGATGAGGAGATCCGTCATATGAGGGCTCGATAGTTGGCTGTTGGGGCATCTAGTTCCAAACCTAAAGTTGTTGAGAGGAGCACCACTGAGGGTGGAGATATTTCTGTGGGCACCACTGAGGGTGACCCTACTTCTAAAGTTGTGGGTTTCGAGAAACTGGACCCACCTACGTTTGATCATCGGAGCTATGCATCTCAGGTTTTCTTCACCTACCACCCTGTCTTTATATTTCATATGCATTGGGGAAAATTGCATGTTTTTTGTTCGGGGTGGGATAAATGGAAAGTGTGTGTTAGGGTGAAGTCTGAGTAACAAAACTCACGATCCTCTCTTCGAGGTTTTCTTGCCTGTGTTCTTTTGCCCCAAGAGACTGATTACTTTAGTGTTGAACCGCAATGTCGTTACTTGTACAAAGTATGAAAGCATGAAATATGAAGCATGATAACTAAACATGAATAATATCCCGTTATAAGAAAATGCTTGCATGAATAGGTATAAAGAAGTTGAATGTGTTGGCTCTAATCATGACATAAAGATGCACCCACTACATAATCCTCAAACGAACAATCAAACTAGGTGTCTGACAATCTGATAGGGTAACGAGGTTTCAAGATAGTGTGAGGAAATTTGATTGTTCCACTATTGGTACCTAACTAGAACTTGCACAGTTGGTCCTGCAAAAAGGAATATGTGTTAGACGACTAGGAAAGGATCATAAGCCATTGTTCGAATTACCAAACATCTAGCCTAAAATAAAGTGAACCAAATGAAATTGTTATTCATTTTTTATTCAAATATGTTGAGACTATAATAGACCTTTCTTTTCTTCACCAACTTACCTTCCCTGGGTATAATGTGTTGGTCATGGTCCCTCCTTGGACATGTGCACCTCAACTTAGGTCAAAAGCATAATTTGAGGGTGGCTAATGCAGAAACCGACCTCGTCTTTGCCCTGAACCAACCTTGGGTAATGTTAACCTCGACTCATGGCAAAGCCATAATTTGATGGTGCCTATTATGAGTAATGACCCGAAAAGTGTGTATTAAAAGAGTAATGTCGGAAAAAAAAGAAAAAAAGTGATCAAGAGATGTGACTTACTCAAAATTATCAATTGAATGAATTAGAAAAAAAAAGAAAGAGAAAAGGAAGAAAAAGAGTTGAACAAAAAGAAGTAAGAGTCACCTCCACAAAGAACAAAGGGAAAAGCAAAGCAAAGATGAAAAGAAAAGAAAAGTAGGGCATAAGAGATAACGAAAAAGGTAGGACGCTTATTTGTAATGTCAAGGAGGGCAAAAAGTCACTGAAATGTACCCATATGTACCACACCTGACCCTTAGTCTACGTTATAATCCAAGAAAGTCCTATCGTGATCCTAGAGTCTAATGTGGTGAATTTAAGCAGTGAAAATAAGCGTAAGCCTATGGCGACAAGTACTAACTAGGTGTGAATTTTTTTTTAGCGTGAGTGTTGAATAATGATCCTTGTACCCAAAGATAAAATCACTGTGTGAAAAAGGAGAATTCTTTTAAGTGAGGGCACTATTTGCAATATCGGAAATTTTGTACCTTGGCGAGAGGCAAAATAGTGGAGGTTTCGGTGCATGGTCAGTTTATGTCATGGTCTTATCCACATGTGTAAGCTTATCGAGCCTAAGAGTAGAATCATGCACTAAAGTAAAAAAATGTGGGATTGATAGCCATGTGATTGAGAAAGCTTAAACGAGGATACTTTTGTACAAAGTATTGTGTTGAGTCAGAATGGTCGCTTGAGGGCAAACGACGAATTTAGGTTGAGGGTGTTGATGTACCGTGGTTTCACGGTACTTTCAATGCTTTTTACTTAAGATTGGTGTGTGTCTAGAGCCTTTTTGTAGTACTTTTAACATGTTTGTATCTTTGTTTGGCAGGAAAGGTGTCCATACTCAAAAAGCAAAAGGCAACTGAGATTTAGTGTGAAGGTGACCCACCAAGGCCATCGACGGACCGTAGATGGTTAACGTCGACTGTTAGTTCAGGCATCTAGAAAAACTCAAGGAAATATGACCAAGTGTGGGGCTACGGAAGGATCGACAGTCCTGTTGAATCGTCTTTAAGTTCATATATAGTCCTATACCCAAAGTTGAAGAAAGTCTAGGTATGGAACGATGGAAGGTATCGACGAAACATAGACGCATCGACAGACCATGTTGTTGGTCCGTCAATTGATTCAGAGAAGATGACAGCTGAAGGATAAAAAAAATGCTAAGTCTGGACTGACAGAGGCAGTCAATGGTCCGTCGTTTCATCGACGGACCGTCTATGGGGGTCGTCGATTACAGCCGCATTTTTGTAGAACTTTCCTTATTTTAATTCCTTTTAATTTAGGACAATGCTTTCTATAAATAGGGTGTAAAACCTCCTTTTTAGGGTTGGATTCTATTACTACTGTTCTTAATTTGTTTTTGGAGAATAGTTTTTTGCAACTTTAGCATTAATTGAAATTTTTGTTATTTGGTTTTCAAGTGATTTCTTGTTGTTTCAAGTTGAATTTTTGGATTTTCTTCGAATTGTCAAGGTAAGTTCATGATTTATTGTTTATAGAGAAAAAGGACAAATATGTCCCTTAATTATTGTAAATGGTATGCAGATACCCTTCATCATACTTTTAGTAAATTGGTGCCCCTGCCGTCCAAAAACTACAGTGTATATGCCCTTCACTCTAATGGAAGACTAAATAGAGACATGTGGCGCAATGTTATTCATCAATACGATGTCCGATCGGTGTGTATGATTATGACATGTGTATACCCGTTAGTATAAAGGGTATTTATACTCTACTTTTTGGACTGCTGGGGCACCAATGTCCGTAAAGTATGACGTGGGGTATATCCATGCCATTTATGATAGTTCGGGGGTATATTTGTCCCTTTTACCTTGTTTATATACAATGAATTGTTATCTTCTATGCATGGGTAACTAAATCCACAACTAGGGTTATGGGAACCATGGGTGATTAACAAATTATACCTAGCTTAATAACAATTCTTAAATAGGTTATTGCATGTATTGATAATTCTTTTTCTAAGAAGTCTTTTTAACGAGTACACGCGTTAGAACTCGCCTTATTTCTACTTGCCAGACAAAGGAGGTAGTTAATAGGAAAAGAATTATCAACATAGATTTAGTGGGATACTATCTAATAGGCTAGTCTTTATTGGTGAAAAGTAATAACTAAGCCATGCATCGAATATGATTCTTAATATGATGTAAAGGTAAGGGTTAGTAGCTTAGACACACATAGACAGACCAATGTATGGGGAAATTCTCAAAATGTCAGACCAAGTATTTATACATACCTAACTTATCACTTTGCATGCGAAACACTAGGAAAGAATTGTTATTGCAAGGAATACGACGTTATGAAACTATGGGGAACACTTACACCCTAGTTTCTTTCACAACTTGATAAACACCAAAGATTGATTCCTGTTACTTGTTTTACTTAGAGATAATAAAAGACTTTTGTTTCACAAAACCCCCCTTTAATTACCTGTTTTTGGAAAGAACTTGACTAAATAGAAGTAATCGTACATTGAAGTTAAGTCTAAATCATTGTCCTCGTGGGATCGACCCCAACCTAATAGTTTGTTTCTTTGCTTGATACCACCCCTTATACCTCTCTAGGGAGGTGTAATTTGAGTGTATCAGAGTCCCATACCCCTACCTAGACTAAGATAAATCCCTTAGGTCATCCTAGTTACAGTTCATTCCTTTAATTCATTTTACCCTTTGGGAACATCTTGCCTTAACCGACATAGACCACATGAGATAATGTGGAATCTAGTGTCATGGAACCCTATACCGAAGGAAGGCGGACTACGTGCGAAGGTAAGACCAAAATATGAACATAACAACTACGTTGATCCACTAGCTAGTATTCCTATGGGGGAAACATAGTTCAAGAACTAGGAGATATAATTGGGACCCTCTTTATGCTACATGCATTGTAGTTTCCAATATCAAGAGTACACTAGTGATCGTACCTTCCCTATGTGCGAAGGGACACTTCTCACTATAGTTAACTCGGTGCTAAGCTAGTGTCCCATTTTGAAATGTCTTTAGGCCTTTATTAGCAATAATATCTTAGTTTAGGTCATAGGGTCTATCCCTTGTATAATCATCATCATCATAGCTCAATAACAATTGCATGAGTATAAAGCTTTCATTATAATTCATACAAGTGAGGTTAGCACATTTACATCATCATTCATGATAAGGCGCATTGGCAATTATCACCATCCATATATCATTTACATCTTAGCGTACACCTTACAAAACCATAGTCAAGACATTTCAATGCAACATCATACCAACCCTATCAATCCTAATACAAGAAATACTTCAATGCAACATCATCATTTAATCTCAGGTAACCACAATTGAATTAAAGAATAGGGATCGCAAGACTTACCAATTCTCCTTCATAATATATCTTCAAGGTCTTACCATCAACCCTTAACTCACCCCAATAGGGGTTTAATATAATCACACAACAATAACCAACATGATAACAAGGCCAATTGAATCACTACATCACAATTCATCACTAGTTCATAGAATAAGATAAGAGACTTAGGTCAAATTCATAATATAGATCAATTACTCAAGAAATAGCATAATTGGAATACAATTAATATTAATCTATTCATAATTGAACCAACATTATACATTCATATTAAGATCACAACCTAGAGTTAAGGGGAATAGGTCATCTTCTACAAACTAGACCAATCCATCAAGAAATAATATAATTGAGTTATAATACATGTTAATCTATCCATAATATCCAAAATAAATCATAAACAAAGTAATTCACAAGATCAATTTCGAGATTGGAAATGATCCACTTGAATTTCATACTTTTGAATCCAATTTGATGGAACACTTTGGGGAAAGAAGTCCCAAAGGTGAATACCATACCTTAATTGTTTGATGAAGATTGATGGAGACATCTTGGTGATTACAGCCCTGGAACCCACCTTGACCTTGTCTTCTATGTAGTTCTTCAACATGAGAGAGAAAGAAGAGAGAAGGAAGACAGTTTGGGTTTGGGAAATTATGAGAGCTTAGGTTAGTCTAATTAGCTTAGGGGATTTATATAGGTTGTTAATTAACTTAATTAGACATTCCTAAACCCTAATTAACCTCTTAACTAGGCCAAAAAATTAAATGAATTAATTAGAAACGTGCAGCAAAATCACACCCTCACAGACGACTCCCCATCCACCTCGTGTGCCAATCGACGGACCAAGGACCGACCGTCCTGTTGGTCCATCATTGAGTTCAGATACTGTGAAAAACAGGCCTCTCATGGGTTTTTCTAAGTGATCGTCAATGGTGGATATCAACGCCCCATCGATTGGTCCACGTTTCGTCGATTGCACCCATCTATGATCACTACATTATGCAGCTTCTTGCCAAATCGCAAGGGTCCTCCTCAAGGGCCCTTGGTTGGTCCTTGGGGAGTCGTGCCCAGACGTTTCGACTATGAACTAACTCTTATACGTGTTAGACACCCTTCAACAAATTTTTATCATTTTACGACTCCTAAAACTTAGTAAAATAGGCTAAGGCACACTAGCACCTTCTTAAACTAGTTTCCCGGATGTCAAGGATGTTCTTTGACGTTTTAATTTCTAAACATCCTAATTGACTTATATACACTAACATAGACCTTAAAACAGTGTCTAAGCCTTTTTACACTTATTTTAGGCTCTACAACAATCTTTTATTTTTGAAGTTTTACACATAGAGTGTTGGAATAAACTAAGATACATGGGTACAATACTTAGGAACTAGTACGATAATGTGGGGAAACAATGGGGTGAACTGGTATTTTTGGTGCTCTAAGAGGCATGGGGATCCAGGCCCCAAACTTCAGAGGCAAAGATGGGGTGCTCTGGATTGCGCGGCGCCCCAAGGCCCTTACGGACAGAGATTGTCCTTTGGGGCTATGGGAGGCATGGCACCCCAACCCTTATACCCATGGTATTCTCAACTTTTCTACTCAATTTTTCATATCTAAACCCTCTAAACAACGATGGTTCTTTCACCTAAACACTTAGGATCATTAGTACCTAATTACCCAATAGATGTAACTTAAAAAACATCCCGAAAAAACGAATCAAATAACACTAGGAATTGAACAACTCAACCAATAAGAATTCGAGAATGTTCTTCAAGAACTTCACATATTAACATGTAAAAAACTCACCAATCACTCGTACATGGGTGAACTGACCCCACACAAAAAGATCTCAAATACCTTGATAGTGATCACCCACGACGAATTCCACTCACAAAGCTTGACATTCTTGGCGAATTCTTGAGTTCTCTCCCTTTGTTTCTTCTTTTCTCTCTTGTCCAATCCCTAAGCGTAATTCTTAATTTTTCAAACTGATCTAAGATTTGTTTTTACCCCAATAAACCCCTAAAACAAAATAGGAAATTAATTGGTGAAAAGACTAGTTTTCCCTTCCATAAATCCGTATTGGGACTTACTTCAATCCAACAACCCAAATTCCCAAAGGCATAACTCAATCATAAAATATCAAAATTGTGCAAACTCGATGGTTTTGGAAAGATTATTCCAAGATCTTTACATCTATCTCAAGAAGTACCTCTAACTCATCCTGATCTAGAAGTTATATCAATTTGAAAATGACCAAAACTCACTTTCTTACTCTTAGAGAACTTTTCTCATGGATTATGTCTTTTGTTTGTGATGAAGTGTTACCTGAGATTTCTCATGACTCTCATCTGTCAAAGAAGCATGATCTTTTCTAATGCCCAAGCATTATATATAACTCTTTGTTTGACATTGTGAGAAGTTTTCCCAATCTAACATCTTTGTGAAAAAATGATTGTTTATACATTGAATCACTATCTGAAGATGTGGGTCAGTATTGCCAAAATCTGAATCTTGTTATCTGAAGAAATTGTTTACTCATTGAGGATCAAGAAATCACAGATCTCTTTCATTCATCTGGTCAGTTTAAATGAAGGTGAAGCTCAAGATATTAAACATCAGTGACATCTCTCTAGATATTATTTCACATAATGGAAATGTACAGAAAAATCTAGCTCTTAGTGTTCTTGAATTAGTAAAGAGAAGGGTTTATGGCTCCAGGGAACTAGTTAGCATCTGTAGAAGCTTATGGTCATTTTAATACAGGCTTGCAATCGAGTCAAGTATTTGTGTCTTCAAGTTATCTGTGAGCGTTGACAAAAGTTGAAGCTTTGTGCGTCCAAAGTAGTGTTGTCCTATTAGATGATTGACTGATTTGTCAGAGTATTTGGTTAAAGGAATGCCACAAAATTACCAAGGTACGTTTTTTGATATAGTTTATAGTTGTGATATAAAACTGAAAAATAGTTCCTTGGTACAATACTTTGGTAAGAAAGATGTAAACCATGAACTGCCTTTAGTTTCTTCTTGTTGGAACTCACTAGTATCTTCAACTATTTGCAATTGTCCTTGAGTAGGCAATTGTACCATTGTTGTAGTATGAATACTTTGTCACAAACTAACTTATGTAGAATTTAGTCGTCTTTTCGATATAATTGACAAGGGGATCTTCTGCCTTTTAAAATGATGTATGTATAATAATTATTTGAATGTGAATATAAGCTGGATTGTCAATATTATAGACAAATTTGTTTCACTTTGTTGCACAGGGGATCTCTAAACACTGATGGTAAATGGTACAAGAAATATTACTCAAGAAACCTTAGTAGAGATTTAAAAATCTATCTCCTTTATTAATGATCTCATGATTCCAAATGTGGAATGACCGATTATGGTATTATAACTTTGGTCAATGCTAAACAACTTAATTTGTGGATCCTCTCACTGTCTTGTTGTCCTTTGGTGTCGGACAAATCAATTTCAATCATAATAAAGGCACTGGAGATCTCTGATGTATCTCACAAAGATTGTTGGAGACATGTTATGGATGCATCCTTAGCAAAATTTTAACCTATTGTTTGTTTCATAATGAACTGGATGTTCCAAATTGTTCAATCACTTATAATTGTATTAAAACATTGGTCAGTGCTATACTGCTCCATTTTATTATCCTCTTACTGTCATGTTGTCCTTTAGTGTCGGACAACATCTTACCCTTCTTACACAATTTGGTTAAGGAACTTATGATGTCGAACATACAACAGTGCCGTTGAATATTCTTTGGTACTATTGATGCGCTTGTATAGAAAGACTTAGGCTATAATATCATTTCCTCAAAAGGTTGTGCCTTACGCCCTGTGAAGTTTACAAGTTGCTCACTCTAAAAATTTTCGCGTAGTCACATGTTTTTCTTGGGTCTAGCAAATTGAGTTTTCTTCTGGTCAGTATTTTTCTTAGGAATATGTCTTGTTCTTTATATCTTCAACTAATATTATGAGAATTTATTCCAATGCTTGAATGACTATTAATGTTCCATTGTTCCTATTTCAAGCCATTCAAGACAGTTAGGGCTCATTCAATGGAATTGTGTTTCGACCTATTGAAAATTGAATCATATTCTTCATTATCATAACCCTCATTTTAGTACCTAGCAATAATTGGAGTCGTCTTCTTTTTAAAAAAGAGATTAACACAAATTCACATTTTTATATTTATCTATATTCGAGTATGTTGGATTTTCTTTGGGTGTATCATTGTTAGTTTCTTGATTCTGGTTTTATACAAGAAGAACTTGTTTAATCATGGCGGGTACATCTATAAGGACTGAAATATCCTAAATCATAGGGACTAAGATACCTTAATCTATGACAATTTCCTACAAGAATTCACGCTGAAGTATTATCCGTTAAATGTCCAACACTTTTTTGGTAGCTTATAAAATAAACATTTTATCACGTTATTTGTCATACTTCCCTCAGAATACACAAGCTAGATTTTTTATGGAGTGACTCTTGTATGATTTTTAGTCCTTTTTTTAAAATGTTTCTAGCTTCTAGCATTGCAACAAAAATGTAAGGCCTTTCATTCCATAAAACAAAATTAATAAAAATAAAGCAACAAAAATTAAATCGAATTTAAAATTTAAATTATATAACATAAAATTTGACTATAGACCCTAAATTAGAGATATACATATATACAAGCACCAAAATTAAAAATAAACCGACTGTCTTAAGAAACTTTAACTACCTAAACAATAACTAAGATTTGTTTAAACATTGAAAAGAAGAAACACACTAAAAAGAACAACAAGTTTACCGTGGAAACCCTCCTTTCTCAATGGAAGAATAAACATGCCACATGTTCACTATAATAAAATAGAAAATTTAGGATACAATAATTAAAGGGAAAATTATACTACCTCACCTACGGAGTTCACTCAAACTATTCCACGATTGTAGTAAATAATCCACTCTCCATGAAGCCTAAACCACATCTTGTTACTTAAACCAAATAACTATAGTTGTGCACTCTTCTCTCCAAGAATGCAAACCGACTTCTTATTACAAACCTCACAAAATCTTTGTTACACTTTAAAAATTTATTCGTAAGCGATGATAGTAAGACAAAAAAATGCAAGCTAAAAATTAGAAAGAAAACCTAACCCTAGTTCTTCTTTCTTCTTCCCTTTCACTTTAGCGCCAGATGATTTCTTGCCACAAAGTTCTCTTTATTTTTTCAATGCAAAATTGTGATTCTCTTTGTCAATCGATCCTCTTATATGGGAGGGTTAAATCCTAGTTTAATCCTAGAAGGAAAGTAGTTTTTTTTTTATTTCAAGAAGTGTCCTTTACCCGTATGGAATCATCTCTATAAATTGGATTTTATTAACCAAAGAGATTCTTCTTTGCCGTATAGTTTATAGGCACAAATCAAGAATCCCCAAGGAAATCCATGAATTATTGGTATACATTAGTTCCAACACGAGAAGAACCTAGCTAGTTATTGAGTTTGACAACTACCCCTTGAAATTCCGCCAGAACAGCCCATAGAGTATGTATGAACCTCATCTTGAAGCACCCTTGCCGCATTAAGATCATCAAGAACTTATTCCACAGGACAAGGTTCACGGAGGACCGGCTAAGGAGCAAGATAGTCATCAAGCAGGCATGAGTAGTGAACAAGGGTTGCCTCTTCTTGATTGCACTACTAGTCTATCTTTGTTTATAATGATTTCTCCGATGTAGTCATGATTTATTCTAATCACCCATCTAGTACCAATCAAAGTTCTATTCGGGGGTTTAGAAACCAAGTTTTGCACTTTGCTTCATTCAAATTGATTCAATTCCTTCTGCATGGCAACAATCCAATTTGCGTTTATAAGTGCTTGCTTGATGTTCCCTCAGGGATAAGTATGTTGAGAATGCATACAAGGTCCTCAATTGGGACATAGTGTTATTTCCTTTATCAAGAGGAGTGAGAATCTTTTGAACTTGATGAGAACTTTTGTATTTCTAGTTACTTATTTCAACATATGGTGCATTTCTCTGAAGAGATGAACCTGGTGCCTTTGACTTGTTGCTTCAGGTGTAGATTCTAGAATAGATTCTACTTAAGGAACAACATCATCATCATTATCAGATCCATTTATAATGTTGCGTGGCTTTTCTGCCAATCCTATATAAATGAAACCAACCTATAATTCTTTATTAGTCCTGTGATTAGCTTTGTAAAACATAACATGTGTATTTTCTTTAATATGATTGGTTTTTTTGTTAAAGACATTATAGATTTTTATGTGTGATTAATATCCGAGAAATGTTCCCTCGTCTCTTCTAGAATCAAACTTTCTTATTGCATCCTTCCATTGTTGTGTACATAATACACACATCCAAAATATCGGAGACATGCCAGTTTATTTGCTTTATCATTTATCGACTCATACATTTCTTTACTAGGTAGCAGGTGGTATTTACAACCTATACTCAATAGAACTTTTGTAGATTGCTAGCGATCAACATGGTTAGCACAAACTCTTCCAAAGTTCTTTCCTACACTCAATCATGCCATGTTTTTGTGATGTTCTTGGTGAAGAAAAGTTATGATCTACAAAAATTTTGGCGCAAAATTTCAAAAAAAAAAAAAGTTGTCAATTTCTATTGCATAATGTGAGTCGATGCTACATAGTTCACATTTCAATTTCTTTTGGAGCAATTTCTAATAAACAATTCAAACATGTCGAATATTTCATCTTTTGAGGATCGGAAAAGAGTCCATGTTAATCTAGTGTTATCATCTATAATAACAATGACATACCTTTTTTCTCATCGACTTAGAATTCACATTTTTCCACATAATCCATGTGAAGATATTATTGACGTTTTATTGTGCATACAATTAACTTTTGTTTAAAAGATGACTTCACATGATTTCATTTTGCACATGCTCCACAAACATGTTATTCATTGAATATTTGAGTAGGCATACCTTATACTTGGTCCTTTGATACAAGTTTATTCATTTCTTAAAAACTAGAATGTCCTAATCTTTTGTCATAGTAGAGATCTGTCCCAAAATGCACTCGAACACTTGAGGGAATGCATGTTAGGTCTCATAAAACAGGTTTTTTATCAGTCTACTTTTAGTTGAGGTAAATAGTACATTGTTTTGGTTTTCACACATTTCAGACATAGTTAAAAGATTGTGTTGCAGACCTTCAACATAGTACTCATTGTTAAAAGTGAGTAGGCACTACTTTTACAATTCCAATGATTTCTATAGTCTTTCTTTTTCCAAAAACACTTCTGCCTTGTAAATCACTCAGTGAGAGGTACTTATTCTTGTCGCATATTATGTTTCAGTAGCATGGGCTGTTAAGATATCATTTCTGCTGCTTTCCTCTAAATGGTTCTAGCAAAATCAGTCAAAGATTTGTTTTGGGTACCTAGATCCACTTGGCTCCCTGTTTGTTAAAGGAAGGCTA
Source organism: Solanum sitiens (assembly GCA_016801875.1). Classification (NCBI taxonomy): domain Eukaryota; kingdom Viridiplantae; phylum Streptophyta; class Magnoliopsida; order Solanales; family Solanaceae; genus Solanum; species Solanum sitiens. Next base: position 863,900 of record JABWTJ010000395.1, read on the forward strand.
AATCAGATTTCTCATGGCCCACTTAGGTAAGGCCTTGCATTTGGGAACTTGTTGAGGATCCCTTGTCAAAAAGTTTTTTTTCAAAAAAACTATAGCTTTTTTCAAGAGAGGAAAATTCTTTTTGCATACAAGGCTATTATTTCAAAGTTGTTCTCAATGAAAGCACAAAGAAGCTATTTTGGGTAAATATTGTAGCATGCTTCTTATTAAACTGTGGTCCATTTGTCACGACCCAAAACTCATCGTGATTGACACCCACACTTACAAGCTGGTGGGAGAACTGTTACTACCATCCAACTAAAGAAACTACTGTAAAACTAAGGCATTTAAGACATGGAAGCATGTCAAATGACTAAAAACGACGTTCCATTAATAAATAAAAGATGTAACAACTAAAATTTGTGAAAGATAAACCTATGATCTTCAAAGTCAATGTAGCAAAATTATTAAAGGAATACCAAGCCTAAAAAAGTGAATACTATTGTACTATTCCACGAACTAAACAAAAGGTATAAGTCTTGAAATGTTGGACATAGACGAAAGAGAACTTCATGGCAGCCCGGAAGATGCGACTCACCCTTGATGTCGATGTGATGATATCTAGTCTCTTAAGAGAGATCAGTCAATAGGCATTTGAATATGGTCTGTACTAAACAAATATAAGAACAAGTGCAGAATAAGTACATAACCACCGTGTAGTTGTAGGATCACGCAGCTATCCAACTAGTCAAATATAACAATATCGTGCAAACATTATAATCACATGAATATATATAAACATAGTCAAAACTATCAAAATGACAATTCGACAACACATGTAACATGCTTAACACATCATTGGTCCTCTCATGGAACACAAACCCAAACAATTAGTTTGCCAGAATATGATAATTCGATCTAAAAGTATGCCGGAAGGTGGCAGTTGATCCAAAGTTATGTCGGAACATGGCAATTGATCACGGTTAGCTTGCTAGAACATTGCAATATGATACCCAGTCACACACCTCAATCACAATAACAAGTACATAATCAACATCAAACATTAACATCATGATTTCATGCTTATATTATTCATCTATCTCACTTACAACAAATGTGATCAATATTGCTATATTCATATACATACAATATTATAGTGAAGAAAAAACAAGTGTCTATCACACAATCATGAAATCCCAACCATTACCAACCTCACAATAAGCTTGAAACCCTAACAAACTTTATCTTTCCCTTTCCGGATTTGTTCCGATTGTTTTTGGTCAACAAACAATCAAAATAACACGCGAATAAACAAACAATCACTAATTACTCAGATTACTAATAATTTTATGAAACCTAGATCAAACCCTTGATACCAACTAGTCAAATTAGGGTTAATTAAACCATATAATATATCAAGAAACCCTTCCCCATATATACTGACCCTTTCTATTACGTCTATGAATCTAAAAGTGAATTGGGGAGTTAAAAGCTTACCTTTAGCCTCAAGAATGGTGAAACGAATTTTAATAGCCCAGGGTTTGTTCTTTAGTTTTAAAGTAAAAAAATTCCAAATAAGGTCGTTTAGGGGTTTAATTAAAGATTTAACTCGCACTAATCTCGATACAGCGACAACCATCCCTCTGTAGCGGTGTCGCTGCAGCGGCATAAAATCTCACCGCAATGGCATTATTGAATCATTGAGATCCCCCATGAATTCTACAATTTTAGTCCTATCTCGTCTGCAAAAGCGGCACACATCCCGCTTCAGCGGCAAATATAGGGATAGTGAGCTTCCTAGGAAAATTTCAATTCTACTCTTTTACAACACACTCTTAACCCACTACGCTCAGAAAATACCCTTAATATCAAATTCAATTCCGTAAAGTCACACGGAATCCTTAAAGAGTTATTAAATCAATCATGTAATAAAATTCATATTTACTCCACCCGATTGATAAAAGATTTCCCTATACCTTTATTAATCAGATTTCCACAAAATATGGACAATGTTGGGAAAATCGTAATACTACGAAAAAAAATTATGGCCTTGATCCTTCCCTGTCAGAATTTCTATAACGACGGAACCCGGTCATTACAATAGATACCAATTTACCCATCACTCATCCCCACTTGACAAAATATAGGAAAAGTAGGCTAACGAAAGAGCAATGTAGTACTTGAATGAGTGAACAATTGCGGATACTTGTGTCGCATGTCCTTCTTCATCTCCCATGTAGCTTCCTCGACTGGACAATGTTTCCATTGAACTTTCACACATTTAATTTCTTTTGTCCTCAACTTACGAACATTACAACGAATAATATCAATTGGTTCATCCTCATATTAGAGGTCTTTATCTAGCACAATTAAATCTCATTTAATGATATAGTCACCGTCACCGTGATACCTCTTTAACATAGACACATGAAATACGGGAAGTACACCGGAATAATTAGGGGGCACCGCCAATCTATAAGGCACGGATCCTATGCATTGAAGAACCACAAAGGGACCAATATACTGCCGACTAAACTTACCCTTCTCACCGAACCTCATCACCCTTTCATTGGTGATACCTTCAAAAGAATATTTTCGCCAATTTGAACTACATATCCCTCACCTTAGGATCTACATACTTCTTTTTCCTGCTTTGAGAGTCTAGAATCTTAGCTTGAATGCTTCTCATTTTATCTTGAGCATTCTTCACTACGTCCACCCCCAAAGGTTCTTATCTACGGCCTCAAACTAATCTATGGGTGATAAACATCCCCTTCCATATAATACCTTAAATGGTGCCATATAAATTCTTGAGTTATAAATAATATTGTAAGAGAACTCACATAATGGTAAGAACTTATCCCAATGCCCTCAAAAGTCAATAACACAAGCTCTCAACATGTCTTCCAACAATTCAATAGTCCTTTCTTATTGTGCATCCGTCTTGGGATGAAAGGTTATACTAAAAGTGACTTACATACCCAATTAATAATGCAACTTCCTCCAAAACTTGGAGATTAAAAGGTACCACGATATGAGATGATAGAAATGAGCACTCCATGCAACCTTAGTATCTTCTTCATAAAGATTTTAGCTAGTTTTTCTGCATGGTAATCTATCATTATCGGAATAAGATGAGCTGACTTAGTTAATATATCGACCACAACACTAAAAGAATCAAACTTCCCCAATGTCTTGGGGAGACCAACAACAAAATCCATGGCTATTTTTGTCACTTCCAATCAGGAATTTGCATGCTTTGAAGTAATCCCGCAGGCCTGTTATGTTCATACTTCACATGTTGACAATTCGGGAACATCGCCATAAACTCTGCAATGTCTTGCCTCATATCCGGCCACCAATAAACACGTTTCAGATCTCTAAACATCTGTGCCACACCCGATGAATGGAGTACCCTTAACCATCAGACTCCGCCAACAATTTTTGAATAAAGCCGTAAACTCTAGGAACACATGTCCTACCTTTATGGTTGAGTACACCATTCATATCAAGAGTTGTCTCTTGGGACTTACCCATTGCGATTTTATTTCTAAGCTCGTCCAAGTTCCCATCTTCGAATTGTTTGGCTTTGATCTCCTCCATGAGCATGTACTTAACTTAAATATTAGCTAACACCCCACCTCTTTCGGAGATGCCCAACTGCATAAACTTAGACTCTAAGGCCTGGATTTCCTTGTCCAAATGTTGATTGGCTACACTCAAGTAAGCTAAACTACACATACTTACCGCTTTTCTACTCAAAGTGCCTGCCACCACATTAGCCTTACCCGTATGGTATTGAATGGTCACAACATAATCCTTGAGTAACTCCATCCATATTGGTTGTCTTAGACTCAAATCCTTTTTGGCGAATACATGTTGAAAATTGTGATAGTTAGTAAATATGTCACAGTTAACACCATAAATATAATGTCGCCAGATATTAAAAGCAAACACCACCATCGCTAACTCCAAAGCGTGTGTGGGATAATTTCTCTCATGCACCTTCAATTAACGCAGGGCATAAGTTATGACATTCTTACCTTGCATCAATACAACACCCAAACCAAAATGTAAAGCATCACAATAAACAATGAAATCCTTACCCACAACCCATAATGCTAGGGTGAGCGAGGTGGTCAAAAGATTCATAAGATTTTGGAAGTTGTCCTCTCAATTCTCAGTCCATTTAAATGGTACCTCTGTTTCGGTCATATTGGTCAAATGAGTAGCAATTGAAGCAAAATTCATAACAAATGACAATAATAATTTGTGAGTCTCCCGAAACTCCTAATTTCCGTAATCGAACCAGGTCGTACACAATACTTAACAGCCCCAATCTTTTGGGGATGTACCCTTACCCCTTATTTTGACACTACATACCCCAAAATTATCACTAGTTTCAACATAAATTCACGCCTGGAAAATTTTGCAAATAAGTTTTGCTTCCCAAGAACCCCGAAAATAGTACGGAAATGGCAAACATGTTCTTATTCACTTTTTGTATAAACTAGAATATCATCAATAAAGATTATGACAAATGAATAAATAAATGGCTTGAACACCCCATTCATCAAGCTCATAAAGGTTGCACGCGCATTAGTCAACCCAAATGATATAACAAAAAATTCATAGTGCCCATAACGGGTCCTAAATGTCTTTTTTGGTAAATCTTCCAGTCTAATTTCTAATTGATGATACGCATATCTTAAATGAATCTTAGATAAGATCTATGCAACTTGAAATTGATAAAAGAGATCGTCTATTTAGTCAAGGGGTACCTATTCCGAATAGCAACTTTGTTCAATTGTCGGTAATCTATACACCTCGTCGTGCCACCATCCTTCTTTTTTGACAAATAACACCGGAGCACCCCATGGTGAAGCACTAGGACGATAAATCCCTTATCAAGGATCTCTTAGATTTAAGCCTTAAGCTCTCGCAATTCTGCTGGATCCATGTGATATAGAGCAATAGAAATGGGGCGAGTACCATGCTCTAAGTCAAAAAAAATGTCTCTATCCGGAGGGATGCCAGACAAGTCATTGTGAAATACTTCACTAAACTCAGACACCACATAAATAGACCATATGGATGGAGTGTCAGTATCAACAACCGTAACATGAGCTAAATAAGCGAAACAACCCTGCTCTACTAGTTTACTAGTCCGAAAGGAGGATATAATCATAGCTTGTTTAGGCTTGTACACCCCTTTCCACTCCAATCTTTCCTTTCCCGGAATTTCTAGAGTCACAGACATAGTATTATAATTTAGCACAACATGATAAGGGGAAAACCAAGTCATGCCTTATATAATATCAAAGTCATCCATATCTAAAATCACCAAATCAACCCATGTCTGAAATCCCATAAACAAAATAGGGCATGCATGATCGACGTGGGTGACTATAACATATTCTCCAATAGGGGTAGAAACACGAATAGTACCTATGATCACCGCATCAGATGCCTCCGCCTCATTTTAGCTCGGAAAAGCATAACATTGAGCTTTATAATCAACACGAGCTACCTCCTACGTTGTTGTGCATTACCTCTACCTCTGTTTCTCATTCCTCTACCTACACGACCTCGCTTATTACTTCCTCGCCCACCTTATGGATTTCCTCTACCAGTATTACCATTTCACTTGGGTACCATTGCTCGAGAAGGCTTCTGTCTGGACTCAAACACACGCGGGTGTGGACAATCTATCTTGATGTGCGCAAGTTCCCCATAATTATAGCTAGATCAACAGATGGTTGGCTGCTTGTCGCATGCAAAATACTCTGACTATCCTGCTAATTGTTAGATGGATCGCCGAATAGTTACCTTTAGAAGCGGGCATGGGGGACTGAATTGGCTTTGCCGCTAGCGTTGGTTGACCGAATACTCTAGCATATGAGCCCTGACAAATTTTCAGAATTCTTTGCCCTCTTAGACAATTCCTTGTCTTTACCATCTCGCCTCAACCCCTCCACCTTCTTAACATAATTTTTTACCTCATTAAAACTCTCCCCTACATAAGTCATGTGGACGAACAATACATGCAACACTGAATTAAACCCTCTAACAAATAGCTTGATCCTCTCCTCTTCAATAGTGACAAACTAAGTAGCATATCTAGATAACGGATGAAATTTGGACTCATCAGCAGCCACATACATACCACCTTGCTCTAAGGACATAAACTTAACCTTATTGCTATCTCTCATTATCCTAAGTAGATACTTCTGTAGAAACAAGGAATGGAATTTGGTCCAAGTAATTTGAGCTAATCTAGAAAATCTACATTCTATGCAAGCTCTCCACCAATGCTTGGTATCACCTTGAAGTTGAAAGGACACTAACTCAACCCCATGTTGGTGAACAATACCCAATTTATGCAGCCACTCATAACAATCCAAGATGAACTCATAAGAATATTTTGTCTCAAAACCAAGAAATATCGGAGGCTTAAGCTTTAGACACTTTGGTAAACATATCATTCTCATTAATAGACATCACATAATATAACAAAGGAAGAAAGAAGTCATCGTTACCTCCCACTTAACCCGTCTGGGTGAATTCTTGCTATCATAGGTTTAGTAGGGACTTGAGTGGGTGGAAGCATTCCCGAACAAGCCAACCATTTCAAGAATGACATTATATGTTATGCTAAAACCGGATCAAAGGGAGGGATCCCTATCGCTTCAGCATGCACTCCTTCTTCTTGTTCAACCTCCTCAACATCCTAATTCTCAAGTTCCTCTTTTATGTCTTCATTATGTGTCGGATGGTCCTCATTCACCGGAACATTGTCAATTAACATCTCATTCACATCAGGCGCCCCTCTCCCATGGCCTCCACCCCTAGCTCTTTCTCTACCTCTGCCTCTACCGTGACCTCTCACTACTGGTTCCAAATCAAAAGTATTGATGGGATCTTAGGCCTAATATCGTTATACCTAGTATTAACCATCTGCGGATAATAGAGTGAAAGAAGTAAGATATCAATTTGAATCAACATATACCAATTGGAATTAAGTAATAGAATGAAGGACAAAAGATAAAATAGAGATTTCCTAAAGTCCTATAGCATCTCGAAGAAAAGTAAAGGTGTCTACGTACCATTCTTTGAGACTTCATTAGACTTGTTTCGGTACATCGAGATCAATGAAGCTAGGATATGACCAACTAATCACTAACAAAAACTTGTCATTATTGGCACCCATACTTACAAGTCGATGGGAGAACCACTACTACCATCCAACTAAAGCAACTACTCTAAAACTAAGACATCTAAGTTACAGAACTAATTTAAATGGCTATAAATGAAGTTCCATTAATAAAAAAAATACCTAAAAACTAAAATTTGTGGAAGATAAACATATGATCTGGATGTCAATGTACCAAAACTATTAAACAAATACCAAGTCTAAACAAGAGAATACTATTGTACTATTCCACTAACTAAACGAAAGGTCCAAGTTTAGAAACAGTGGATATAGACGAAGGAGAAATCAGTGGAAGCCCGTAAAATGGACTCACCCTTGAAGCCGATGCGATGATCTATAGTCTCCTAAGCGAGGTCTGTCAATAGCCTCTAGAAGATGCCCCGTACTCAGCAAAAATAAGAGCAAGTGCAGAATCATTACAAAACAACTGTGTACTGGTAGAATCATGTTGCTATTATAATAGTGCAATATAAACAAGTCAAATAAACATATATTATAATCACATGCATAAATAAGAACATGAAATTTAGACAACACATTAAACATGCTTAACAGATCATTATTCCTCTCAAGGAACGCAAACCCAAATAGTTCGATTGCTGAAATGTGGCAATCCGACCTCAATGTATACAAAAACATGGCAGCCAATCCAAAGTTATGCCGGAACATTGCAACCTATGTCATTTAGCTTGTCGAACGTGGAAATCTGATCCCCATTCGCACACCATAATCACAATCAGAAGTACATCATCAAGATCATACATTTACATCATGAATTCATGGGTATATTATTTATCTTTATCTGCTACAACAAACGTGATCAATATGGCAACATTTATATACATATAGTATCATAATGAAGCAAGAACATGTGTAATCACACAATCATGAAATGACAATCATCACCTACCTCGAAAAAGCATGAAACCCTTAGAAACTTGATCATTCCCTTACATAATAAGGGAATCAACAAATAATCGCTAATTACTCGGATTACTAACAAATCTATGAACCCTAGATAAAACCCATGATCCCAACTAGTAAAATTAGGGTTAATTACACCATAGAATCTATCAAGAAACCCTTCCAAATCAATATTTACCAATTCTATAACTTTCTATGGATCAATACGTTACGTAAATTCGGAGAGTGAAAAATTTACCTTTAGCCTCAAGAATGGTGAAAAACAAGTTTGAATATCCCATTGATTTTTCTTTAGCTCTAAAAGTAAAAAAGTGCCAAATAAGGCAGTTTAGGGGTTTAATTAATATTTAACTCGGGCTCATCCCGCTACAGCGACACCCATCCCATTGTTGCAACGGTATATTCGAACACATGAGCTCCCCAAAAAATTCTATGATTTTAAGTACTGTCTCGTCCGCTATAACGACAAGCATGCCACTCTAGCGGCAAATTTTGGTACAGTAAGCTTCCAAGGTAAATTTCAGTTCCCCTCTTTACAACACACTCTCAACCGACTACGCTCAGAAAATGCCCTTAACACCAAGATCGATTCCTGGAGATCTACTTAACCAAATTAAATTTTATAAAGTAGCACATATTCCTTATGAGGTATCTAACAAATCATGTGAATTTATATTTACTCCACCCCAAATGCTACAAGATTTACCTACACCTTGAAGAATCTGATTCCCTCCAAATCTGGAAAAGGTTAGGAAAATCCAAATACTACGACAGAATTTTTCCAGCCCCGATTCTTCCCTAGTTTGTATTCCATAACGACGAAACTCGGCTGTTACACCACGTTTAGTAGAGGATTGACTCTTTTTATAATATCAAGCATTATTGCGGAATTTGTGTATCTCCTTTAGTTTTCTAATTCCGCCCTGATCTGATGCAGTTCTTTGTGAAGATCTTCATTTCTTTTAGTCGCAGAATGTATTTAAGTATCTAGCTCTTTTATTTTATCCTCTAGAGACAAGTGAGTATTATTTTGAATATTTTTCTTATTATTGGAGAAATTTAGTCTTGTTAATTTTTTCCTAAAGAATGTGGTCTAATTTTTCAAGAATCTCATTTTCTTCTCTTAAGGAAGCATATTCTTCCATCATCTATTCATTTCAATTGCAAGTTGATTGATATACATCAATAATTGTTCAAAGTAGGGACCTCAAATTTTATTTTGGAGTAAACATGAAGATTTTCTTTGATCAGATCAAATATTACCTAGATTGCTTACCATCTTCCTCTTCTTTCTCAAAATTAGTTCATGCTGTTTTCACCATGGTTGTTTCTATTGATAAAATTATGTTCTTTTTCGTATAACATTCGGTTTTGGTCATTAGTTCTTGGAGGGAGTATTTGTTTGTACCTTCTATTTAATGTAGGGATTGATTTTCAAATTCCCCTTCCTCATATTCGTCTTCTAATGATCTACCCATTGTAGAAAATGACTTCTTCATAGAGATATATACTTCTTAATTTTTCATCCTTCATCTTTTGGGAATGAAATGATCACCTCTAGTCTCTTTCTCTAAATTCGTCTTCTTATGTTCCACACCCATAAAGGATAGAACATGATGAAGTGATCTGGCCTTCCTCATTTATGGCATACATGATCTCTTACGTCAGTGTTTGTAAGCATCTTAAACGTTTCTCCTTCTATTATTTTGACCTCTCTTCAGCATTCACGCGAACCTTCTAGTCATCAAGGCAATGTTCTCTTCCTTGAATCCATCCAATATTGTTTCCTTCAAAAGCGGGTTCTTCTCTTTTCTCTTTTCTCCAATTTAGTTTTCTTGATTCTTCTTAGGTTCATAAGTTGTGAGATTTCCCATAAGTTCATCCATGTTTTGAGTATCAAGATTACGTGCATCAGTAATTTATTCTGCTTTGTTTTCCCAAGATTAGGGAAGAAAACTCAAAAGTTCTATAACAGCCAGTACTTTTGTAATAACTTCTCCTAATGGGTAGATTTCATTGATAATAGTCGTGAACTTTGTCTGCCTTTCTTGAATTGTTTCACTGTCTATCATTCAGAACCACTCATTTTGTATTTTTAAGTTATCAATTTTATTCCTTTACTATATTTGTCCATCATGGGTTGTCTGTAATGCTTCCATTATTAATTTTTCATTTGGACATGAAGAGATTCGGTTGCACTCATCTAGACCTAATCCACATGTTAGGATCTTATTGGCCTTCCCATGGTTCTTGATAACTAGTTTATCAATAACATCTCATTCCATTCAATCATTGAAATTTGAGTTATTCCATATGTACCGTTTTTCATTGCAATGGTGGGACCATCTAGAATAACTCCTCATAGATCAGAATTTTCTCCTATAGATGATCCATCATTCTTTTTTTTCCTCAATTCATAGTATTTTATGTTGAATAGTGGGGTCCTTGTTTTAGATGATCCTTTTTGAGCTATCAGTGGTGCAGTCTTTGATTCTCTTCAAGCTGTAAAAAATTTTAATTGAAAAAGTTTGTTTTATACAAATTCAATAAACTTTAACCATCGAAACAAGAACCTTGAATTTTCTTGTTTAAACATTGCACAAAATACATGCAATAAATAGAACAACAAGTTTATTCTTTAAATACTCCTTGATAAAGGGAAGCAAAAACACAACACAACTTTACTATAATCAAAGAGAAAATTTAGATTACAACTAAATAATCAAAAGGACTAGCTGTAGTACCTTACCTCAAAAGTTCACTCAAACTATTCCACGATTAACTATAATCGTATACTCTACTCTCCAAGAAGAAAAACCTACTTTTTGTTACATACACTAACTAACGAGAGTTCTGCACTCTTCTCTTCATGAATTCAAACCCACTTATTTTTAAAAATCTCAGAAATACTTTCTCACATTCGCAACAATCAATGCTAAAAATGGATTCTATGATGAAATAGTGCAAGTTATGATTTTGAAAAAAAAAAAACAAATTCTAGTTCTTCTTTCTTCTCCCATATTTCACTCTAGTGCCACACGAGTTCATCCCAAAAATTTCTCTCGATTTCTAGGGTGCAAAAAATATCTTTCTCTTTGTGAATAGATTTTTTAGTAAGGGACGACTAAACACTAGTTAAATCCTACAAAGAATATAATTAGTTTTTTTAAAAGTTTTCCTTTCCGTATAAGGATTCTTCTACACTTTCTTTTTACTTATTTAGGCATCTTTACTTTAATTAAGGATTTATGTCTTCCCACTATTTTTTATCTCAATAATTGAACAAACATGTGTAGCTAGTTCACGTTAGTCATTATTAAAACAACTATCAGAATATTGAAATTTTGGTTCATCAAGAATATATTAAGGGAAACTCCCACTTTATATTCTCTCTATTCTAGTATGTTGGTATTTTTTTGCAGTATCTTTGTTCGTCTCTGGTTCGAAGTTTTTTACAAGAACAACTTCTTTAATCATGGGGAATACATCAATACTAGGTGATATATACTTAATGACATTGTCTGACACACGGCAAGCTATGAGAATTTCCTAGAAAGGTTCCTGGCGAAGTATTTTCCGTGAGAATATCTAACACTTTTTTGGCAGCTCTAGAATTAATCTGTTTTAAGGAATTCTGACATATTTCTTTCGAAATACGCATGGTGGGGTTTTTGGATGTGACAGACTCATGTATGGTTAAAGTTGTTTCTATTTGAAGCCTTTAGCTTCTAGCATTGCAACAAAAATACAACAACTTTGATTATGTACAACAAAAAAATAAACATAACTTAAATCAAGTTATAATCGTAAATGATATATATATATATATATATATATATATATATATATATATCTGTGTGTGTATGTATAAAACCTATTAGGAATTAAAATTAAAATACTATATTATCTAACATACAAGATTACGTAGTAACAAACATTAATAATATAAAGGAAAAATGAAAATTGTTACATCTTATTATTTATCCTTCATAGCATAAACATAAATTATAAATTAAAGATTGTAAAAATTAATACCATAATTTGTAATTAATCAATAGTGTCAATGAGTCCCTCAACATGACCAAAATATGCAAATATTTAATTGTGAAGAAGAAAAAGAGGAGGTTCAAAATTGTCGTTCTATTTAAATCAGAGTTAATCCCTCTATTTATATACAACAAAGGGTAGTGAGAACAAATGTTTATTGTGCCTTATCATTAAAATCTTATTTTTCCCTTAAATTCGCAATTTTTCATAAAAGTAAAAACTTTTAAAGAAGGGAAGACTAATTTTGTAATGAAATAAATTAAACGGAATTTCTGGTTTATGGTGATGCCACGTAGGAAGGTCTAAGGTTCTCTTTTATATATGAGATAAGATATATGATCTATAATAAGATATGATATATGATATATGATATATGATATGATATATTATTATATCAAATTAGATTACTTAATAGTTTATATGCTCAAATTATGCCTCCCTAAAGAAGCATAAGCGATCGTTATCAAGGGTTGATCCCACGAGGAAAATGTTTAGACTTAACTTTTACCCACGATTATCTCTTTTCAATCAAGGTATTTCCGAAGCAATAAAGTGAACGGGGGGGGGGGGGGGGGGGGGGGTTGTGAAATATATTCTTTCAATTGTGAGATTATCAAGTGAACAAAAGAAAACTTTGATTGTTATCAACATGAGAAAATAACTAGGGTATATGTGTTCCCCACCAGTTCATAATGTGGTATTCCTTGTAATAGCAATCCTTTCCTATCGTATTTTATGCAAAGTTATAAGTTAGGTATCTGTAAATCCTTTGTCATGTATCAAGAGAATTTCACCACGCACCTTGGTCCTTATACATGTGTGTAATTTACTAACCCTTACCAGTAACTCATATTAGACATCATAATCGATGTATGGCTTAGTAATTATTTTGCACCAATTGACACTAGCCTATTAGATAGTATCACACTAAATCTATGTTTATGAACTACCTCCTTGGTCCGAAAAGTGTAGAGAGTTCTAACTCATGAAGTCGTTCAAAAGACTTCTAAACGAAAGAATCATCAATGCATGCAAAACACTGTTTATGAATTGCATAGTTACTAGTCATACTTTTTTAATTACCCATGGTTCCCACAACCCTAGTAGTGGATTTAGTTACCCATGTTAACAAGATCACAATTTATGTTTTAGATGAAGAAATCATGAACTTACTTTGCGAGAAGAACAAACCAAAAAATTACACTTGAATTTCAAACCAAAAGCTCCAAAACCTAATCCGAAAATCAATTAACTGCCCAAAACGTGTTTTATCCCCTATTATAGAAAACAAAGTCTTGATGAAAAAGAAATTCAAATAAGGAAAGTTTTGTTCAGGCACGCGTCTTCAATCGATGAGATAACTGATGGGCCGTCAATTGATCGACTGTCCGTGGATTGCTTCCATCAGCAACGACTTAGAAAATATTTTTCTCTAAAAATGGCACCCTCTCTGAATCAAATGAAGGACCAACAACACGGTCCGTCGTTCCATCTACGGTCCATCGATTATCCTCCGTTACTCCACACTTAAATTCTACAAATATCAGGTACTCGAACCCTCGCAGTCACAAACTACGGTTCAGCACTACGGATCGTTGATGCCAATCATAGTTTCACACTTGGTAAGACTTCCCTTATTTTCTCCAATGTCTGGGCTGCGCTCATCTACGACCTTCACCTACAGAGCGTCGATTGTCTCCGTAGGTTTGTTTCTTTATTTTTTTCAGTTGTCTTATCCGTTTTCTGCCTTAACATCTTTCTTTGCAAAACAAGACATAAAACTTGTTAGAACCAATACAAAAAGGCTCTAGACACACACAACTCTTAAGGGAAATGTATTAGAAATACCATGAAATCACGGTACGTCAACACCCTCAACTGAAATTCTTTGTCTGTCCTCAAGTGACACATTATGACACTAAACGACACTTGCATAGAAGCAGGCACTTTAAGCTCTAGCAATCACATTGCTCTCTATCCTGACTCTTTCTTGATTGACTTCAGGACTACGCCTCAGTATCGGCAAGCTAACTCATGCAGATAATATCATGATACAATTTCACCATGTAGCAGACACCTCTACTTTTTTTTTTCTCTCACCAAGGTACCAATTTTCTCATAGTGTAACTAGTTCCCTCACATAAAACAAAATCCTCAGTTTTCACACAGTGATTATGCATTTTGGGTACAAGGATCTATTTCAACACTCACGCTAAGATATTAGTTTAAATACAATTAGTGCTCCATGCCATAGACTTGCCCTTATCTTTGCTGCTTAGGTTCACCACACTAGACTCTAGGATCATGGTAGGACTTTCTTGGCCTATAACATAGGCTCAGGGTCAGGTGTGGTACATTTGAGTACATTTAGTGACGATATTCCCTCCTTGACATTACCCCTAAGGTTTCCACCTATTTTTATTGTTTTTGATCCCCTACTATTTTTTTCTTCTTTCTTTTGCCTTATTTCACCCTTAGATATGACTCACTTTTTGTATCTTTTTCTTAGACAACTTTGTTTTCTTCTCTTTTTTATTTATTTTCTTTCTTTAAAACTTTTCTTTCATTTTCAACAAGTCAAATCCTTCTGTTACTTATGCTTTTCTTTTCAACATCCAACTCTTTTCTCTCCCATTTTTGGGTCTTCAATCATAATGGCCTCCTTCAACACATGACTTTTCCGCAAGTCGTGGTGCAAAATACCCGTTGTCGGGTAAAGACCAAGACAAAATCACTTTTTGCATTAGCCACACTCAACTTAGGCTTTTGGCCTGAGTCGAGGTGCACATGTACATGGAGGGGCTTGCCAAAACATTAGACCCTGGGAAGGTGAGTTGGTGAATTTTTTTTAATCTATTACAGGCTCAATATATTTTGATCAAAGGGGACATTTATTTCATTTGGTCAACCTCTTTTAGGCTAGATGTTGTCTATTTCGAACAAGGGTCTATGACACTTCCTAGCTTCTAGAGTAGATTCCCATAGAACACTAACACGACAAGTTCTAGTTAGGCACAAACTATTGAACACTCAAATATCCTCACACTAATTTGGCACATCGTTGCACTATTAGATTATCAGAATTCTAGTTCAAGTTTTAGTTGAAGGTCATCAGTAATAAGGTCACTATCAGTAGTGCGCACATCTCTAAGGATAACACCATAATAAGTGCCATCCACCTCTATCTCCGCACAATCAGTAGTGTTGCTTGCTCCGCTCACAGGCACGAAACTAGATGCCCCTGAAGCTAACTCTTGCACCCTCCTCTAGCGCATCTCTTCATCCATTAGTAAAGCCCTCCTACCCTGTTCCAGCTCAATCCTCTCCTTTTTTCTTACACGGGACTCATCACCGCCCTCAGAGGTGCTCCTAGAACAATGCCTCTTTCCACGAACATGAGGTTCAGGCTGTATCTCAGCAAAAACCTTGAACAAGGCCTCAAGTACATTGACTTCTGCTAGATCTTTGGGTGCGTGCTCTGGTTCAGTACCCCGCATCTCGAAGATGGAATCATCTTCATCTCTCAGGCTAGCCAGCTCCATCTTAATGGCAGTGAGATTAGTGGTGGGTGTTGGTTGAGCCAGAACACGTAGCTCAATAACGTCAAGGTGTTTGTGAAAGGCTTAAATTTACTGCTTTGTCTGCTTGGCCACCTGCTTCTTTATGCAGTCCTCTGCCTCCACTATGGACTTCTTCATCCACGGTTGTATGTGATGCATTAGGGTGGCCATCTGTGCCTCTAGATTTAAGACTCTAGCTATAGGAATCACTATTGCGGCTAGTGGTGTGGACCTGGATGAGCTGGGGTCCATGTTGGCTGCATACAAGGAAGAGGTCGGGGTTGGGTCGGCGTGCTCTTGTGTAGAAGGGTCTGCCCCAGAGCTTGCTCCACCGTATCTACAGGGTTTTCTCACAATGGAGCAATCTCGACAGAGGTCCTCTGCTGGGTACTGCTTCATTAGACTTATCTTTGATGAGGCCTATATCTAATGTCCTGGTCCCTCGACGCAATATATGAGAGTTACAGATTTTCACTCCGTCGTCACTGCACAACTGAAATATCAAACAAGTAAAGGGGTAAGTAGTGGAGGCTTTGAATGCCCCCTCGTGTAGCTCCGCCAACATCATCCGTGTGAAGTTGATATCCAACCGTGCTACCAGTGCTGCCACCATTACTGCCCTGTCCCACATGAGTACGTTGTCAGACTTAGTGGGGGATACTCTGTTACGGACGAACAACCATAAGAATTTGGCCACAAAAGTCAATGTAGCCTTCTTGATAAGCTCTCGTTGTTCTATGACCCTGTCGGCCCTCTAACCATCGGCCGTAGTGTATTGGTCTAGCCACATTTTAATTGCTTCCCTCTGATCGGCACTACACTGAAAATCACCACCCCAGACGATGTCCCACCTATAGTCAAACTCTGTAGTGTTGATCTCCATTCTATACTAATGATGGGGCCGTATAGAAATTGGTGGATGGTGTCTTGTGAGATGTCAACCTGGCATCCTTGGACCATGGTGTATGTGAGGGGGTCTTGTTTTGCAGTTTTGGCTTGCTTTTGGATGGTCCCTCGGTGAGTGGCAGTGTATGAATCATAGAACTCCCTCACAATCTCCTCCCTATATTGGCCCGGTTCCTGTGCCATCCATTCACACTGGTGGAGGTTGAATAGTCTGTACACCTCGGGTATGATATGTAGACTTCCGTGAGGACTTGTCGTTCCTCAATAACAAGCAGGGTCATCACCTCCATTACATTTATCATTTTGGCGTCTCTGTAAGCCTGCCATTGCCCTTCTGCGCACCACCAGTTTATATCAACGGCTATCGGATGAGGGTTGTCTTTTTAGGGTGCAGGTGTAGCTCCCGAGCTAGTGGCCTCATCAGACCAGACATGTTTCTATTCCCTTTATCTACTGGATCTTTGAGAGGTGGAATTGCATGCGGTTTCCGACTTGGAACCTGAAGACTAGGCCGACCCTGACCCTAATGTCGTGGCAGACTTGAAGCAAGATGCTTAGCCCTCTTTTGTACTATAATCAACCCGGTTAGTGAGCCGATCACTGTGGGCTTTCATTAGACTAGGAGGCAGTGACTACATTGGGTTTCAAATTCCAGGGGGTGCCTCTAGTGGCTCGAGATGATGCGGTTGTTTTTGTAGCGTCTGTAGAAACATAGGTTGGGTCCTTCTCTGTGTCGGTGTCTTTATCAATCAATTGATACAACAGGGCGAACGATTTGGGTTAACCCCTTTTGTTTTAGACCACTTGCTTCTTGGGTGCCATTGTACCAATGGAGAAATTACTAGTACGAACATAAAGTACGACACACTCGAAAGAAATAAGAAATTTTTTTTGGAAAGAATTTAGGTTGACGGGCCCCATCGACAGTTCATAGACCGATCTACGGTCCGTGGACCCTTCAGTCGATTGGATGCGTTGAAAACCTACTCTCTGATAGAAACGACAGGTGTGCAGGACGACTAGTTGATCAATCGAAGGACTGTAGTCCACATTTGTTGTTTAACAATTGTGCTTATTTTTTGGCGTGGCAAACTACGGACCCCATCGATGGTCTCTCAATTGAACGACATTCTGTAGATGGGGTCTCGTGACTGAGGCTTGTGCCAGATTTGAGGCTCTTTCAATTAAACATTCGAATTTTTAGGGACCAATTCTAACCGCGATCAAGTCTATATATGCATTTCAACATATCATGTGCTAGTTCGTCGTTCTTAGGGTTTCGATTTCGTATAATTTTCTAAACATGATTTGTATATGAATAAAACCATATGTCAAAACTGATATTTAGACTTAGACTCACGAATTAAGGGTAGTTAATATGCTACACAATCACTGTCTATCATCCCAAGGGTAATTACTATGAAACTATTGGCATGCAATGTTAATCGATTCACTCCTAATGTCAAGACCTACTCCCGACTTCCTATTTGCAACTATGAACAAGAATTAAGAGTGAGGGGAAATTGTATTACCTTTTAGGAGATGAAGAGTGTTGTTATTGTGTGCCTACAATGATGTGTAACCCAAAGACAAAGCCAACACGCGACGAACCTGATTACCGGACTTTTGAGGAGGAAAAATCAAGAATTTGTGAGAAAGTTTATTAGGATTTGGGGAAAGTGATAAGAAGGAGGCTTTGTACAGATTTGGTGATTATTTAGGGTGTGATTTAGCAAGGAAATTAATGGCGAGAAACGGTTATGGAAGAAATTTGGAAAGAAAATGGAAAAGGGGGAAGAATTTTAATGGTGGGTTTTAAATATAGTTGGTCGGGTTCAGGTTGGTTCACTGGCAGAATGGATCCACGAGACCCCATTCACGGTCCGCGGGGCGATCCACTGTCAATCTTAGGGGACTGTCGAACACTCTTAGACTTTAAAAAATTTGGAAGTTTACTTGGGATCTATGGAATGACGATCCATCAATGGAATGACGGTCCGTCGATGGGGTCTGTAGACCTCTGCACCAGACCAGTTTCTATAGTTTTCTAATTTTGCCTCCTGCACATGTAACAATAGTTAGGCCATTCTTTTGTATTTTTTGGGACACTTTTTGGACATGTATCCTATTCTAATCTCTAGCCAACACTATCACACGCAGAACAAAGAAAATGAAAGACTTAACGCAACTAAACAAAACTATAATTTTTTCTACATGGAAAACAAAACCTATCTTTTGTTATAGTGTACACCTTAGGTTTCCTCTCAAAAAGCACTTTATTTAATATCGCGTAACAACGCAGGCCCCTTGATTAGTCAGACTTCATCAAGATGGTAGGCCTCAACCACTTCATGAACACTCTCTGAATGGCCTAGATTGAACTTTATCCTTAGTCCATTGACTGAGAACCTTGTGCCTTCCTTGTTCTCCAGCTCAACCGCTCCATGTGGGAACACTTTGGTGATCAGGAATTTCCCTGTCCATTCGAACTTGAGTTTTCCCGTAAATAAGAGTAGCCTAGTGTTGAATAGAAGCATAAGATCACCAACTGCTAATTCTCACTTTTCAATTCTTTGGTCATGATATTTCTTCATCTTCTCTTTGTTGATGGCTGAACTTTCATAGGCTTTTAGGCGAAACTCATCAAGAACATTCAACTTATTCAGTCTTTATTGTGACCGACAAGTGACAATCCTTCCCATATACAAGTTGGTATGGAGACATATCGACGGGGGTCTTTGATGCAGTGTTGTAGGCCCAAAGAGCATCATCTAGCCTCCTTGACCAATCCGTTCTATTAGCATTTAAAGTTTTTGCTAAAATCTGTTTGATCTCCCAGTTTGACACTTAAACTTGCCCGCTAGTCTGTGGGTGGTATGGAGTAGCCACCTTATGGCAAACACCATATTTTTCAAGCAGCGTTTTGAACAACTTATTACAAAAGTGAGAACCTCTGTCGCTAATAATGGCCCTGGGTGTGCCAAATCTGGAGAAGATATTCTTCTTTAAGAATGAGGTGACACTCTTCCCTTAATTGTTGGGGAGCGCAATTACTTCCACCCATTTTGACACATAGTCAACCGCAACAAGAATATACATCATCCCATGAGAACTCACAAACGGGCACATGAAGTCAATACCCCATATATAAAATAGCTCAATAACCAGAATGGGATTCATGGGAATCTATTGCCTCTTTGAAATCCCTCCGTCTCGTTGGCAGCGATCACATGATTTGGCGAAATCATGAGCATTTTAGTGGATGGTGGGCTAATAGTACCCACACTGAAAGATCTTATGCACATTTCGAATACCACTATTGTGCCCACCAATAGGCGATGAATGACACGCCTCAAGAACACTAAACATTCCAACCTCAGGTACAAAACGACGATTAATCCCATCAGTACAACTCTGATATAAGTAAGGATCATCCAAAAAAAACTTCTTCACATCATGCATGAACTTCTTCCTTTGGTGGAAATTCAAATCCACTAGACCAAATTACTTGCCAAATAGTTCGCAAAGTCTGCGAACCATGGGATCATATTTTAAGAAGCAACCAATACATGCTCATCTGGGTACACATCATCAATTTCACCCTTTTCCCCTAATTCGCACATAATTTCATCCACCAATCTAGAAAAGTTGTTGGCCACTTTATTTTTGGTCCCCTTTCTATCATTCACCTCAAAATCAAACTCTTGGAACAATAATACCCATCTGATCAACCTTGGGTTCGCGTCCTTCTTTTCCATCAAACACCTCAAATAAGAAAGGTCAGGTAGCATTATGACCCTTGTGCCTAGAAAACAGGAATGGAATTTCTCGAACGCAAACACCACAGCGAGAAGTTCCTCTTCAGTCACTTTGTAGTTCTTTTGGGCCTCATTTAGGGCTTTACTCGCATAATAGATAGGGTTAATGATTTTATTTCTTCACTGTCCCAATACCACACCAAGTGTATTCCCGCTCCCATCACATATCTCCTCAAATTGCTCAACCCAATTCGGTGAAATGATAATGGGGGCATACACCGACTTCCCTTTCAACTCTCTGAATGCTTTCATACAGGATTCATCGAAATAGAACTTACAAATCTTTTGGAGTAGTTTGCAAAAAGGATGTGCAATTTTCAAAAAAATCCTTGATAAGCCTCTTATAAAAACCAGTTTGCCCGAGAAAATTTCTCACACCCTTGACCGAGATGGGTCGTGGAAGCTTCTCAATCACCTAATCTTTGGCCCGATCACCCTGTATCCCATTATCTAAGATTCGATGGCCCAACACAATACCTTCTTTCACCATAAAGTGACATTTCTCCCAATTTACCACCAAATTGCAATCTTCACATCTGTTGAGCACCTCAGCCAAATTATTCAAACACTGATCAAAAGAGTCACGAACCAATGAAAATCATCCATGAACACCTAAATAATTTCCTCCATCATATCAGAAAAAATCGACATCATACAATGTTGGAAGGTTGCCGGCGCATTACACCACCCAAATGACATCCGTTTGAATGCTAAGGGCAAGTAAATGTGGTATTTTCTTGGTCTTCCGAAGCGATAGAGATCTGGTAGTAGCCCAAAAATCCATCAAGAAAATAGTATCAACCCTTGCATGTAAGTGTGTCTAACATCTAGTCCATTAAGGGAATGGGAAATGGTATTTTTCTGTACATGAATTCAACTTCCGGTAGTCCATCCAAATTCTCCATACGATCACGCGACACATGAGAACAAGCTTGTTCCTTTCATTAGGTACCACAGTCATCCCAACCATGATAGGCACACACTAAACAGGGCACACTCAACTGTTGTTTGCAATAGGATAAATGACCGCAGCATCCAACCACTTGATGATCTCCTTTTTAACTACGTCTTGCATAGTCAGAATCAACCTTCTTTGGTGCTCAATAAAAGGTTTGTGATCTTGCCCAAGTTGGATTCTGTGGGAACAAATACCGGGAGGAATCCCAATAATATCTGCAATGATCTATCCAATGGCTCGCTTGAACCCCTTCAACATCCCCACTAAGCTTTCTAATTGTTGTCCATTCCAATCTGCTGCAATAATCACTGGCAAAGTGTCATCTCTGCCAAGGAACATAGATCTAAAATGCGGTGGTAGATCCTTAAGTTATAATTTTGGTTCTTGCACAATAGATGGTCTCGCGGGTGGAGACTCGCTATTCTTCATGTACAACTCTAATTTCTTCGGCTTAGACTGAAATTCATTTATTTAAATAGTAGACACCAACGCATCATACTCTTCAATACCATCACTGTCAAGATTCATGATGACCTCTGCTAGTGCCTTAACACCTAGTGGCTCTTCAATGTGCACTTCGGGTACACTCTCAACTCTATAGCCGATTGCAGATACTGTTTGGATCTCACCACTCTGCTTCATGGACCTACAGATATTGAAAGTTGCTTCTTCATTGTTCAACTTAAACTTCATCTTCCCTTTCTCAATACCTAGTAAAGCATGCCCAGTTTCAAGGAATGGTCTCCCTAGGATAATGGTAACCTCAAAATCAACCTCACGGTCAAGAATAACGAAGTCTACCGGAATGATGAATGACTTCACTTTCACAAAAATATCATGGAGTACACCTATAGGCCTCTCACAGTTCGATTAGCCATCAGTAATCGCATCGTGGAGGCTTTGATCCCCCAAGCCTAACTTCTTATACCTCCACCTTCCCTACGAGCAGCTTCCTGATCTTGAAAAGGAACATATAGCCCAACCCGATCATTCCTGTTACCATAGTTGTTTTGGTTGAAGTTATTGTCGCGATTGTAGTTCCCATCTCGGAGATATGACCCTCTCGGTTTCAGTTTCCATAGTTCCGACCTTGATTTACTTGACCTTGGCTCCATTAACATGATTGGAATCTTGGGCGTTTGGTCGGAAACCCCCCGTCTGATCATTAACTTCATATGCATACTTTTCATAGAAATATTCTTCTACGTGGTGGGGGTCTAGAAAAATAGTTTACCGCATTCACTTTCTCTGCGCCTCAACTCACATGCTTCAAAACCAACCCCAATTTGGTTCACGTCTGCGGCATCTCTTCACGAATCTCATTTGTGGCTGCATTGTTTGTAGCTTGAACAGAGAAGGTGTTTCACCTAGTGTCCGCCTTTATAATGCTCTAAGCATTGAGAGATATCTTCTACAACTTCTCTGCAATCTCAGAATATGTGCATGCCCCATAGGAGCCACGAGCAATAGTATCAAGCACTGCTTTGTTGTTGTCATCTGGACCTATATAGAAATACTCCTTCAGTGACTCATCTTCAATGCGATGATTCGGGACACCCCTCACAAACACAATGAATCTGTCCTAAGAGCTACTCACTAACTCTCCAAGTAATGCCACAAAGTTGTTCACCTTATCCTTGTGATTGAGATTCTTGAACACTGGATAGTACCTTGCTAAGAACACATCTTTTAATTGATCCCAAGTATAGATTGAGTTGTAGGGAAACTCAGTGAACCATATAGCAGCCTCTCCAGTCAGTGATGAAGATTACACTCGCAACCCTATGACATCCATGTCCAAATCTAGTCTACCCACACAACTTTTGAGAACCGCCCTTAGCTTGGCTATATAAGCATGTGGATATTTCTATGCCAATCCCGATAATAAACCCATCGCGATAAGCATCTACATCAGTCTACTTGTCGCCACAAATGTGTGCCCCGGGTGCAATAGGTAGGACAAGAGGTCCATCAGAGTCTGCAATGTTCACATTGCCTCTAAAATAATCCTATGGTCGTTGAGTTGCTTGATGTTGTACTCTCAAGACATCTCCTAACTAATTCTCAACAAGCGTCTGGTTCTTTGCACCGACTAGTAATGCAGGCTACAAGTCTGCTCTATCAGCTACATTCCCTCTGTTTGGGATACCTGGGATCCCTTAATTTCCCATCCTCCACAAAGTGTGATTCATTTTGGGATCGTAAGGTGTGAGTGCTCCCTTTCGACTCCATGAACATTGCATACACTAGATCTAGCCCTGAGAGAGACGAAAACACAAAGAAAAAGTAGCATTAGGGAATAGTTTATAAAGTTTAATAATGTAGTTAAAATTAATCTAAAAGCAAAATTCCCTGGTAGCGGCGCAAAAAATTTATACGCTCAAATTACACCTCTCTAAAGAATCATAAGCGATCGTTATCAAATAAAGAACCCAACTAGTTTGTTTGGGTTGATCCCACGAGGATAATGACTTAGACATAACTTTAACCCAAGATTATCTCTTTTTAGTCAAAGTATTTCCGAAGCAATAAAGTAAGGGGGGATTGTGAAACAAATTCCTTCGATTGTGAGATTATCAAGTGAACAAAACAAAACTTTGGTTTTTAACAAGATGAGAAAATAACTAGGGTATGTGTGTTTCCCACAAGTTCATAACGCAGTATTCCTAGTAACAGCAATCCTTTCCTAATGTATTACATGCAAAGAGATAAGTTAGGTATCTCTAAATCATTGGTACGACATCTAGAGAATTTCACCCCACACCTTGGACCGACTACGTGTGTGTAATTTACTAACCCTTACAATTATCTCATATTAGACATCATAACCGATGTATGGCTTAGTTATTACTTCGCACCAATAAACAGTAGCCTATTATATAGTATCACACTAAATCTATGTTGATAAATATTTTCTTATTAACTACCTCCTTGGTTCGGCAAATAGCAACAAAGCGAGTTCTAACGCGTGCACTCGTTAAAAAGACTTCTAAACGATAGAATCATCAATGCATGCAAAAACACTATTTAAGAATTGCTTAGTTAAAAGTCACACTTTGTTAATTAACCATGGTTCCCACAACCCTAGTTGTGGATTTATTTGCTCGTGTTAGTAAGATTACAATTTATCTTTGTAGATGAAGAAATCATGAACATACTCAGCAAGAAGAATAAACCCAGAAATCACACTTGAATTTCATAACAAAAGCTCCAAACAAAACTCGAAAATCAATTAATTGCCCAAGGTTGAAAATATTAATATCCAATACATAAACTAGAATAAGAGTAATAGTATCTAACCCCCAAAGTGAGAATTTTATCCCCTATTTATAGAAAACAAAGTCTTAATGAAAAAGGAATTCAAATAAGAAAAGTTTTGTTCAGGCACGGGCCTTCAATTGATGAGACGATTGACTGGTCATCCATTGATCAATGGTCTGTAGATTGCTTCCATCAGCCAGGACTTCGAAAATACCGTATGACACCCTCTTTGAATCAAACGATGGACCAATAGCACAGTCCTTCGTTCCATCTACGGTTCGTCTATGCTCCTCTGTTAAATTCTCCAAATATCAGGTATTGGAACCCTCGTAGTCACAAACTATGGTACGCAAGTAAGGTCCGTCGATTTATTGACGGACCGTCGATGACAATCGTTGTTCCACACAAACTTTCCTAATTTCCTCCAATGCCTGGACTGCTCATCTAGGACCTTCACCTATGGAGCGTCGATTAAACGAAGGTCCGTTGATTGCCTCCGTAGGTCTGTTTCTGCACTTTTTCGGTTGTCTACTCTGTTTTCTGCCTAAACATCTTTCCTGCAAAACAAGACACAAAACCTGTTAAAACCCATAAAACAGGGCTCTAGACACACACAACTCTTAAGTGAAATATATTAGAAATACCGTGATTTCACGGTACATCAATAATGTATCGATGACAGTTCAATATGCCTTTTTTCACTTAAAAGTTAAAGCTTCTTCTAGCTAGTTTCTGTACAATATTTTTAATACTAAATAATGCAATTTATTCAAACTTTCCCACTATAAAATAGTATATATTATTAATATTAAATGAATTGGAATATTATTACATTTTAATTAGTTAAGGATTAAAATGGTAATTAAAGTTTGCATTTTGGAGCTCTCCAATTTTTATATAAAATGATATGATATGTGAATACTGAAATAATGTACAAATGAAACTTTTTTATGTGTGTTGACTTATGTAATTGAATTGAAGCATGTTAAGTGTATTAATTTTATTTTCTTCATGTTCAGTTAAGGCCCAAATTAATAAAAAATATGAAAGTTATTGTTACTTTTGAAACAGAACTCTTTTTTTGTTTTCAATTTCTTTTTTTTTTAGTAAAATGAATTTAATATTTTGTAAGGACTTTAATACAAAATGATATCGGAAAATCAGAAACGAATGTATAAAAATAAATAAATTTTATTTGGAAGATTGATCACGTGATGCACATTCAAGATTAAGTCCCACCATGTCCTCTATAAATTGGTCCTCCTTTCACCCCTAAGGTGTTCAGAAAATTCTCCACATTTTTCCTCCGCCGCTAGTTGTGGTAAAATAAGGATAGGATAAGGAGGTTGAAAATATTGTTTCAACAAAAGCTTCCACTCCCGTCATGATAATGCCTTCATGTATGATATGTTTCTATAACTTCAATTAGAATAAAAAAATAATAAAATTCATGTAAAGACTACAAAAAATGGATATCCTTCCTTAAAAATATAGAACTAGTGATAATAAGAAAAACAAATATCACTTCAAAAAGTTGTGATTCCTCTAGATTCATCTCATACTGATAATAAATCACACTTTGTAATACATCAAATTTTTTAAAAATAAAGAGAAGACATTTTTGGAATGCAGGTTGTGTCGATGGTTCCCATCTATGGATATTACAAGGTTTTATGGGCCATAGATGGACCCCGTAGGAAAAGGGAAAATAAATTTTCAAATAAATTCCCAATATCCCTTGTTATGGTTCACTAGGATGGAATGTAATCCTATGTACGATCCATAGATAGGTCTCATATGGAGGCCCCTGACTTAGTGATGTTTTAAATTGTAAAATTCTTTAACACGGTCTGTGTTTGTGGATTGTAGGAACACCTACGAGTTATAGGCAGGATCCATCAAAAGTTGGTTCAATATAAGGTTACTTTTCTTTCCTATAGTTGACCATTACGGTACGTGGAAAGTCCTTGGACCATAAGTCCAAACGTAGAGAGGGTTCAATATTTATTTTTCAAGGGCTTTTGGTTATTCTCCATAAATGTCTAAAGTCGAAACCAGTTCATTTTGTCTTTTATTGTAAGCCATATATAAGGTTTTTAGGACCTCTAATTACCCATTTCAACCCCATTCTTCAAATTTCCCTAAACCTAGACAAATTCATCCTCCCAAATTTTCTCAACCTAAGGCAGAAGAAGAAGAGTTAGGGCTCAACTAAAGTCTCTATTTCACCATCTTTCTTGGTCTTTGTATAGAAAGTTATGTGTATATTTAGAGATTGAATCCATAATTCCATGGGGTCTCCAAATGTTCCAATTTCAAAATCTAAAATTAAATTGTTTAGTTAGGGTTTTATTTCAATCTTTGTGATTATAATTGATTATTGTTGATTAAGTCTTCGGATGCATGATTTAATTTTAATACATGATATTTTTATGAAAATACATAAACCCATAAATAAATCATGTTATTCCTCTATGAAGCCATGAATCTATTAACTATGAATTATGAATTATTAACATATGCATGTTTTTATGTAGTGATTATAAATTATTTAGGGATGCTAAGAAAGGAAAGTACCAGTTCTATTGTGAAATGATTTCTCGCATATTATGATGATGATTATTGTTTAACGTATTACTCACACATGGATTCACATTGGTGAAAAGTTTTCTTATCCATTTCGAATTATGTTTAAGAAGTTATTCTATGTTTTGATATTAAAAGTATATGATTGGTATCGATCATTGACTTTGCTATGTTATATTGATATTTGACCTTATCTATTCCCATTGGGATGTAGACTTAACACCGTAAGGGATTTGAAGTGGAGGCTCAAATAGAGTGGTGTCTAGTATCAACCTCTAGTGCCACATTATATGCCCTCATAGAGTTGTCATAAATGACCTAGATAGTTAATCTACTATAGCAAATGATGATATGTACAGATTCTCTCTTGGAAAGTAGATTCCCCTTCTTTCAATATGATGGATATACATAAATCCATGATGTACCTCTAACGGTCTTATTGCCGGTTAAAGCTAATATAAAAAAATTACTATATTTATTTAAAGTTTTCTTATGCCCTTTATGCTAATGTATTTGACCATATTTCATGGTTCTCATGTCTTTTATTCTTTAAGTCTTTAAATGTTTAAAGATTTATCATGCCTACATGTTTTAAGCCATTCATGATATCATGTTTGTTTTTATGAATATTTCCCCGTACTTAGTACATAGAATGTACCAATGCATACTTGTTCCTTGGAACACGAGTACTTACAAATCATCGAAGTCAATTGAATTGACTAGCCACGAATATGCGAGGTAAGAGTATCGTTGCTACATTAGTTAAATACACTTTAACCAGGGAAGACAAGAGCGAAGATTATGTTTTAGCAATGAGAATTTACTCATAATGTTTGCTAGTTTTTCTTTGAGCACGCTAATGGAAGTCTCCTACTGTAAAAAAAGTCCAAAAACAAGAACATAGTATGCCTTCCTTCTTAATTTTTCCCATTTTTCTTTCATGTTTCCTATTCTATCAAAACAACTTCTGCATTTTGTTTAATTACATAACAATCTATAAGCCATGAAAGTATAGTTGCGTTACTCTGTTTTTGTCCATTAATTTTCCTTTTTCTACTTTTTCATGCTATTTTTCTCCTACCGTTTGTATTTCTCTTGTTACTTGAAATAGATGAATCTTGATTATCCTCAAATCAAAATGGTTCATCTTTAGCATGTTGCTCTTTCTTTGAATGGTGATTTAATTTATTGCTTCTCCCAATTGAACTATTATCAAGAATTGTGTCATTTTAGTGACATAATATATTATGGGTTAGCTAAAAACTCTTCTTTAGCCTTTCTAAGGTAATTTTGCACCATATTGCAAGTCACTCAAGTTATATGCAGATTCTGAACTCCAAGAACTAGAACTGCTTCCCTATTTTCTTGACTCTTCTTTAGCCTTTCTAAGGTAATTTTGCACCATATTGCAAGTCACTCAAGTTATATGCAGATTCTGAACTCCAAGAACTAGAACTGCTTCCCTATTTTCTTGATCTTAATGACCTTTTTTCACTACGGGAAAAAATTGATAGAATCACATAGTATAATTATGAGATGGATGAAAATAAGGACATGAGATCAAGAAAACAACTTGATTATCGTATAGGTCAGATGTTTATGTGAACAGTAAGCGGCAGATTGGGAAAGTTTGTAGTTGTGTGTTAATTCATCTGGTATATACTATAAACAACTATCCCGATCTGCCACTTACTATTCACAACAAAATCTGACCTGTACTATAATAGAGTTGTTTTCATGATCTCCTCTAATTCAATTCATCCATCCCATAATTATTCTATATGATTACTATCAATGTTTTGCTTGCCGTAAAAAATGGCAGGAAGATCAAGAAAGCAAAAAAGAAGTTCTAGTTCTCCGAGTTTCGAATCTTTATATAACATCAGTGACATGAGATATGGTAAAAATTACTTGATAAAAGACTAAAGAAGATTTTTTTGCCTTTCTAAGAAAGAGAAACATGCTAAAGATGAACCAATTTCATTAGAGGATAATCAAGATTCTTCTGCTTCAAGTAAGAAGAGAAATACGTAGGAGGAAAATAGCAGGAAAAAGTAGAAAAGGAAAGTAAATGGCCAAAGACAGAGTAGAGTAATAATACTTTAATGGATTTTAGATTGTGATGTAATTAAATAAAATGCAGAATTTGTTGTCATAGAAGAGGAGACAAGAAAGATTATGTGGATAATTAAGAAGGAAGGCATAGTATGTTCTTGTTGATGTACTGTTAATATAGTAGGAGACTTCTCTAAGCATGGAGGAAGAACAAGTAGCAAACATTATGAGTACATTATCACTGCTGAAACAAGTTCTTCACTCTTATCTTCCATGGTTAAAGCTTATTTCACCACTGTAGGGTCCTATGCTCCTACCTCCCATACTTGTTGCTAGTCAATTCAATGGTCTTTGAAGATTAGTGAGTTCTTATGTTTCAAAGACTGGTTAGCTTTACAGCTTTTGTTATTTCCATATTTAGAATTTGTCATTAATTTATGGGTTACGTCCCAAATACATTCTTTACGATTTATTTTGATGTCTTGTTGAGACTTCTATTAAACTTCCTCTTTGTCAAACTCTTTTGATATAGGAAATGTTATTATTTGAACTCTTTATTTCTATTATCTTGTATGATGTATGGTAAGTGGCTTTTGTAGGGACTCTTCGGGTCCTATAAGACATATTACACTTAGGTATACTATTGATCATTAAAGCTTTATCATATGAGAATTTATTTTTCTTATATTCACAAATGTTCATGTTTTTTTGAGGTCAAACTTTATAAAATAATTCATTCATGCTCAGGATGAGAAATAAATTCAAGAACATGTATATAAAATTAATATTTAAGCTTTTGATGACATCAAAATATGTCAAGTATGAATAAATAACTATAGGATAAAGCATTTAGAACTCACCTATGTGAATGTTAAGTATGATTAGATTCAAGTAGGGAGGTGGAAGCGGAAATGAGGAGAATTGCAGAGAAGTGATGAAGGAAGGTAAGTGATGATTTATTTATGAGGGAAAGTCCCTTATTTATACAAGACTTCTTTACACTATTTTGGCCTAGTGGCCCACACTATTCTTTACACATGGCCTAATTATATTTGGCCGACACAACACAACAAAATACTAACTATTACATTTAAGACTTATTGGCCTTTACTATTTATAATGGCCGACATACTTTTGACTTTATACAATACAACAAAATACTAACTATTAACTTTAAGACTTATTGGCCTTTACTATTTATAATGGCCAACATACTTTTAACTTTCTGATAATTATCTCTTTCTTTTACATTTGTCAAGATGCTTATCTCTTCTTTTACTTTTTGTCTGCCACCTTATCTTCTTGTAACGTTAATGTCTCTTTCTTGCAGCTTCTTTATTCCAAATTAACATCTGGAATTATATTTGCTTCTCCATTACATTTTGAGCATTGATGATCAGGATATTTATGCCCAATTAATTTGCAATATCTAGTTAATAACTCATCTGAAATAAATTGTTTCTTCAAAGCTCTTGTACTAGGTTGTTCTTCAGGTTTTAATAAAGATAAAATCCATCTCTGAACTTCATCCATATCTGCTTTTCGTAGGTCTCTAGAATTTGAATATATCATTATCTGATCCCTGGCATAATAAATCCATATGGCGTTTCCGTTTAGATAATTATTTGCTAATTCTTGTATAATAGTTGATATGCCGATTATTCTTTTATTAGCATAAAAGCTTGGTATTTCTATCTTTTGTATTTCTTTTTGTTTTCCAATCTCCTCCTGTATAATCATATCTTTGGTTAGTCCTATCTTAATAACTTGAATTGGAGATTTTATTTCTTCGTATAGTATTTCTGCTGGTGCTGTATAAAATTTTATAAAAAATAAATTTCCTTTTGTAACTCTTTTGTATGTAGTAAATGCTCTATGTAACTCTGGTATTCCAATAATTTCTTCTCCATCAAAGGTATATATGGTACTTAATAGTCCATAGCTGTAACATGTTTTCACCAAATTTGCACTAGTTTTAGGTTGTGCAATAAGTCTGTTATAGCCTTGTAACTTTTGGGTTATGTAATCTTCATTGGTATTTTTGGTTTGTGTAGATCTGGGGTTTAAATTTAAGAATGTTTGGATTTTATGTATATTCTCAATGTATGATTGGGTAATGTAGTTGTATCTTTTCTTATCACTTTGTATGCTAACTGCATATGTAGAGGTTTGTGGTGTTGGGGTATTTATTATTTGGATTTTTGGAGTAAATGGTTTTTTAAATAGGCTATTTAGGTTTGTATTTCTTTGAGTATTCTTTTCCATAGCTCCTGTACTTGTACCTGCAACTGATACATTGTTAATATTTTGAGTTTTTAGGTGTTTCTCAGCGTCACCTCTTAGCTCTGGCCTTTTACCGTCTGCCTCACGACGTAGCTCCGCATTTTTAGAGTCATGCTGCTGACTATTTGCTGTTTCTTTAAGTACTTGCACTTCTGCTTCTATTTTTTCCATTTTTTGACAAAGATTTGTCATCATGGCTAATATCTCTTTCATTGTATCTGTTTCTTGAGAGATAGTCTGCAATAATATTTTTATCAGTCTTAATTATCTCAATTGTAAATGTAAAATTTAATATATTTAATACTAATCTCCTTATTTCTTTTGTCGTGACTGAATCATCTATCTTTCTTGTTATCCACCATTTTACTTGTGTATTATCTGTTCTTACAATGAATTTATTATAAACAATATATGGTTCAAATGCTAATAAATATTTATATAATGCTAATAATTCCTTTCTATTTATTTCCCATTTTATTTGTGCTTCTGTGTAAGATCCTGAATAATATCTACAGTGATGTTCTATTTTCTCATTTTCATATTTATATTTTAATACTCCTCCATAACTATGATTACTTGAATCTGTTTCAACTATATAAATAAATATTTTATTTTCATCAGGAAAATAGAGTTTTGGTAATTTTTTACATAAATTTTTAATATTTCTTATATGTTCTTTATCTTTATTATCAAAATAATATTCAACAGCTTTTTTAAGTTTTCTATGTAGTGGTTTTAAATATTCTGCTAATTTTGGTATGTATTCTCGTACTTGGTTTACTAATCCTTAAAAGGATTGTAATTTCTTTTTTGTATCTATATCTTCATCTAGGTTTATTATTTTTTGTACTATATGTGTTTGCATTTTTATACCATTTTTATCTATTTGTATTCCTAGAAATTCTATTTGTGATTTCATAATTTCTGCTTTCTTTTTACTCAAACTTATACCTGATTGTTTAATTATATGTATAAATTTTTCTAATAACCTAATATGTTCATCTTGTGTTCTAGAAAATAATAATATATCATCTATATAGACAATACAGTTTTCTAGTTGGTTAAAATAGTTATCCATAAAATGTTGATATCTACCTGGTGCATTTTTATATCCAAATGGTAAAACGTTCCATTCATAGAACCCTTGCGGTACTGTAAATGCTGTTAATTGTTTTGATTCTTCTTCTAGTTTTAGATGATAAAATCCTGATTTACAATCAAATTTGCTAAAATAGTTATATCCTTGTATCTGCCTTATTTTTAATATCTTATTTGGTATTGGATAATTATAACTTTTAGTTTTAGCATTTAGATTACGATAATCTATAACCATTCTACTTTTACCTCTTTTTTGTTCACTATGTTTATTTACTATAAATGCTGGACTTGTATGTTTACTATTAGTCTCTTGTATATAATTATTTTTTAATAATTCATCTATATGCATTTTAAATTCATTTAAATCATCAAAATTGTATTTTAATGGTTTTTGTGTTATTATACTATTTTCATCTATTAATTCAATTTTTATTTTTGTTTTATGCTTTTCCCATCCTTCTAATGGATTTTCACTGTATAATAGTTCTAATTGTTCATTTATCATTTTGATCTTATCTATTGTAAATATGATAATTTCTAGTTGGTTTATTTCTTTTCTATTTATATTTTCCATTTCTTGATTTATTTTTTCACTTCCTTTTATCCATTCTTTTGGTTTTCTTTGTTTATTATTTACTCTTTTTGCTCCTATTTTATATCCACATGGTGTAGTAAACCACCAATGTGTTTTAGTTATAATATGTGGGTATAGTTTATCTAAAAATGGAATCCCTAATAACATATCTTTTGTTGTACATTCAAAATTATACATTTCTTCTATTATTAAGATTTTATCCCATATTTGTATTTTTATATTTTTTGCTTTGTATGTAATCATGCTACTTTCATTGTTAAATCCTGTTACTACCATAGGTGTTTTTAATTTTTCCCATTTTTCTTCTGGTAAACAATTATATTTACATATATTTGTTTCTGCTCCTGTATCTATCATAGGTGTATAATATCTGTTATAATATCCTTCTACAATAATTTTTGCAAGTATATATATTTTCATTACTTATTTTGTTCTTTTTATAAGTATTTTCTTATTTTGACAAGTTATGATTAGTTGTTCGTCTTCTATTTTATATGGCGTAAATTGATCTAACCATTTTATTCCTAAAGTAATATTTTGATTTTCTTGGTAAATTCTAAATGGTATTAATAATAATATTCCTCCTATAATTATTTCTTTTTCTACTATTTCTTCATTTATAGTTACAATTTCACTAGGTAATCCAGGGCATACATGTCCTGTTTTTGTAATTTCTGTATCTAAAACTAATTCTCTAATTATGTAATTATCTTCTTGTCCTGTATTTATCAATATCTTGTATCTTTTTTCATTAATTATTTCAGTTATGAAATAATGATTTGGTGTTTCTTCTTCTGTATTTAATATTTTAGGAATTTCATATTTTCTTTTGGATGTACTAGCTCTTGATGAAGTAGTTCTAGTTAATGTATTTGGTATGTTTGAAGTACTTTTTCTTTCTTTTATTATTTCTAAATCTTCTTCGATATCCATTTCTTTATAACTATAATCATTATTATCTATTATTGTAATTACTTGGTCAAAAGGGTTTTCTATTTTTATTCTATCAATTTTATTTTTTGCCATTACTTTATGTTTTGTTGTTAATATGTATAGATTTTTACATCTTGCTGTAAATATTTTGCTTCCTGGTGCTAATTCTATTCCTGATAGTTTCCAATATAATACCAATGATTTATCTATATTTATATCTGTTAATGCTATTGAATAATTTGCACTTATTATAAATTTAAATTTTTGGTATATTAAATTTCCTTTTACTGCACTAATTACGCTTTTTTCTATAGGGTGTATTATTCTATCATCTGCTAAATATATTTCAATAGGTGTATCTATTCCTTCTCTAAAACATGCTTTTATTAGTATTTCTGTTCCTCCTAAATGTACATATTTTATAGGTGTCTTTGCTTTTATATGTTGTATTTCTTGATTTATCATTCTTTTATTTAATATAGGTATTTGTGCTTTTCCTTTTGTATATTTACAATTTACAATATGTTCTTTTTGACTAACTACATAATATTCTTCTTTATTTCTTTTAAACCAATTTTTTAAAGTGGGTACTTCTAATACTTTTTCTACACTTAAATCTAATTCTTTATTTTTTATTTGTTGGAAAATTGTATTATCAAATATAATTTTTTGTTCTATTGATTCTTCATCCTGATATTCTTCTTTAGATATTATTTTTATATTTTCCTCAGTCATTATATTTCTTCAGTTATTATTTCATTATCTAATTCCATATTTATTCCTTCATTTTCATATTCATTTTCTATATCTGAGATTTCATATATACTATCATTATCACTTAATTCATAATCTATATAATCTATTTGCATGTATTTTTCTTCATCCATAATTATTTCTGCTATTTGCTTTCTTTTTATATTTTTAGGTATTTTACAATCTCTAGCTAAATGTCCTAACTTTCCACAATTGTAACAATTACAATTTGATAATTTTCTTTTTTGTCTGTATGATCCTTTTATTTTATAATTTTTTACAAAATATCTTTTTCTTGGATTTTTATACTTATATCTAGTTTTAGTTTTTCTATAATTTTTATATATTCTAGGATTTTTATAATATTTATCTTTGCAACCAAATTGTGGTGCTATTTTATTTTTACAACATGCTAGATTTTTTATTAATACTTTTTCCATTTTTAATCTTTCTTTTTGATTTTCACATAACTGAATAAACCATTGTTGTAAGAATTTTATTCTAGCTCCTAAAGTATCTGTCATTCCTTCATTATTCCAATCTTTAATTATATTTGTACTAAATGGTTCTGGTAATTTTGTAAACTATTGTTGTTTTATTTCTTTTGTTTCATCTATATTATATTTTGCTTTATAATAGTATTCTTTAAATGCACATGTGTATTCTTCTATGTAACACATATTACATATTGCTAATTTTGACATTAATTGTCTATTTATTATTTTTTCTTTATGTTGTTCTTTTATATCTGTAGTCATACTTCCAAATTCATTTCGTATTGCTAATTCATATTTATCTAATATATCTATATTAGATGTTGTTGTTGATCCATCTATTTTTTTATCACTCCTTAGTGTTGCTATACTTTCTAATGGTAAATTTTCTATCCATAATTTTGTTGTTCCTACAAATGTTCTTTCTATATAACCTGGTGTATCTTTTATTGTTATTTTATTATCAACTAATTGTTTAGATAAATTTCCTACCCATAATAATATTACCCTGTTTATATCTATAATACAATCTAAGTCTAAAAAGTTATTTTGTTCTATTATTGGTCTAGGTATCTATTTTTTATTTAATCTACTATTCCATATTGCATTTGTTCTATCTGATCTTTCATAACTTTCTGTATAATAAGTTGGTATTGATCTTCTAGGATTAGTTCTAGGACTATTATCTGGAGTTTTAACTTTTGATGTGCTTGGTTTATTTATATCTCCTGTATTTATCTCTATTTTTTTCGATTTATCTACCTAAATTTGAAAATAATATTTTTATTATTAATCCTTCTTGATTTTGATAAGTTTTTTCATCTACTGCGAATTCTTCTTTATTCATTATATTCATCATTATGGTATATATCATGTTGTAATTTGTATTCTAGGCAATTTATTTGTATTTCTAAATCAAATAAAACTTTTCTTTGGATTAATATGGATTTATTACTTACTCCTGCAAATATATTTTCTATTAATCTTTCTTTTTTAAATTCATATTCATATCTTTTTTCATTCATTTTTTCTATCAGTTGTTGTTTATATATTCTTCTGTCCATATTGTTTTTTCAAATAACAAATATATTTATATTCTGTTTTTGAAATTATGTCTATCAACAAATTTTCTTTAATAGTATCTTTTTTAGTGGTTTTTAATGATTCATATTTCATATATAAGTTATTTAAATTTTTCTTTATCTTTTTTACCTTTCTTTCTATATTATTATCTTCCTTTTTCATTTTTTAAGAGAATATTTTTTCATAATATTCTTTTTTAATTATATTCAATCTTTGTATTTCCTTAGCATTATTTTCTATATATTCTAAATATTCTTCTTCTCGAAGATATATATATTTATTTACATTTTCAATTAATAATTTTTCTTCTAGGTCTATTTTTTCTTTAGTTTCTTTCCATAATATCAAATATCTATAATTTATCATTGATCTCTATACAATTCTATATCATCATATAAATAATCAAGATCATAATCATCTGAGATAATTAATTCTGACCAACTATAAGTTGTTTCTTCAATTATTTCATATGTTACTAACCTATCATAGATTATTCTTCTTATATCAGCATCAAGATCTTTCAATATATAGAATGGCAATATCATGTAATTAATATCCTCATCTAATAAATAGGTAGTCATTTTATCTTTTTTTCACTAAAATTTTATTCCTTCTAACCTCTTCACAGATTATACTTATTCATTATGTAATAATAACAATTTAATAATCATCTCGTCTAGTCACTACTATGGTTTTCTTCTTCAATCAGTTACCCTAACAGCGCCTCAACTCTGTGTACTCCCCTAAACGGCCTTCTTTGCCTACCGGTTTCCACTTTAGGATGGCATAGTCTGGGCTTACCTACTCTCAGAATATTTCCATAGCAAACCTTCTAAAGATGATTATTATAACATTATTAAAGCATAATAAATATTTATAATCAAGGAGAGATTATCAGGAATAAAGTAGTTTAGCTACTCATAAATAAAATTGAGTATACCTGTTTTGGTAGATTGATCATATCTGATTTATTTTCCATAACTTATTTTCTTATCTAGCTCTGATACCAAGTAGGGAGGTGGAAGCGGAAATGAGGAGAATTGCAGAGAACTGATGAAGGAAGGTAAGTGATGATTTATTTATGAGGGAAAGTCCCTTATTTATACAAGACTTCTTTACACTATTTTGGCCTAGTGGCCCACACTATTCTTTACACATGGCCTAATTATATTTGGCCGACACAACACAACAAAATACTAACTATTACATTTAACACTTATTGGCCTTTACTATTTATAATGGCCGACATACTTTTGACTTTATACAATACAACAAAATACTAACTATTAACTTTAAAACTTATTGGCCTTTACTATTTATAATGGCCAACATACTTTAATTTCCACGCATATAACGTTCTTTTCATATTCAAGATTCTACATATAGGTCTTTCATAGAAGAACACCTCATTTAGGTCTACCAATCCTAGACTTCATTTGTACATTCATTCATACACGTACAAGACAAGGGGGCCTAAGCCTACCAAGTCAAGAAATAACCTTCACATAACTTTCATGTATCAATTAGAGGGACCTAAGTCTACCAATCAAATAAAAATATCATCATATCACGTATTCAATAACATTCAAGTACCATGTAGGGACACTTAAGTCCACCTAACAAGATACCCTATCAATACACATGTAAAGACTCATCATAGTCTATCATATTCACAGATAGCCATATAGAGAGAATCATACACTCACCTCACACATACACATATACCATATAATCCTTCACATAGTTCATTTATAAAAGCTAAACCATGATAGCACCATAATTCACATAATAATTCCGACAAGGCCATGTTCATAACAATTATATCACATAAACACCGCCACCAGAAGTGGACCATACCAATCAATACAATTCAATGTCAATTTTTACACAATATAGAGGAATTAGGTCAACTCACTACCTTCTAATCATCATCATCACCAGTCCTTAGCCTTTTCAACCAATTCACTTTACAAAGGCTCGTACCAATAGTCATGTACACAATAAGACAACAAGCAATACATATCAATGATACAAATATGTAAAATTTAAATATCATTACTATAAGGCAGCCTATAAAAAAAATTCTATCATGATTTGTACATAATTCAGTAACCAATACAATCTACAAATGAATTCACTAAGATCAAGACATGATCAATTCACCCACTTTAAAGCTAAAACTAGGAATTCAAGGAATACATGAGTTCATGAAAGTGTTGATCTTAAAATCATCAATTAACATCAATTATATCATAAATCATTGTTTTAAACCTTTTCATGCAAGAACCCATGTCAAAATAGAGATTTCTATGTTTTTGAACATATGTGAAAAGTCTTTGGAATTAGCTTCTTGAATGAGAGAATAGTAAAGGATAAAATCACCATACCTTTATTGATGAATTCAAACGCAATTGATGGAGAAACAATGAAGAACATTGAATTCTAGCTTATACCTTGCTTCAAGCTTCAATGGAGCCTAGAGAAAACTTCTATGATCATGGGGTTTTGTTTTTGAATATTGAGGTCTATGTCTAGGTTTTATTGTCTTAACTAATTTCATATACAAAAAAAAGACCCAAAATAACCATCCATGACTTAATTAGGACCCTAGGTGAATTTTCCAAAATACCCCAACCTTGGCCGAGACACCTGCAGAAAGTCATAGGTGTCAAACGACGGTTACACCTATTGGCCGTCGACTGGACGACAGGCCATCCTACAGGCCATCATTTTGGTTAGAGACTGACCATTTGGGGGTTAATATCCCGCATCTAAGTGTGTACCAACGCCCCAAACTACGGGCTGTGCATTGGATGATGGTGTGTCGTTTGGTGCTCATAGTTTGGGACTGCCTTTGGCAATTTCATTCCAAAGTTTTTTCATCCTCAAGGACCCTTAGGGTGGTCCTTGGGAAGTCCTTCTCAGATTTCTCAACCCTAAACATGTTCATCTATATGTCAGGAACCTCTCTTATCAATTTGGCCACCAAACAACATATAAAACATAATAAGGCACACTAGGACACACTTAAAGGCTAACTTTCGAACGTCTTGGTTGTTCTTGGACGTTTGACTTTCATAATCCTCAAATTTACTTCTAACACTTATATTCATCATTTTAAGATCATATTAACTCATAACCAACTTGTTAGGCTCTAATCAACCTAGTTCATTTGAGGGTCGTAACAGATATCCTTTGACCTTTATCATTATTTATCATCATTGCAAAAACGTCGATGTACTCGAAATTATTTCTGAATAAATTTAAAAGGGTATTGTTGTATTTTATATATATATATATATATTACATTCACGTGAAATCCTCTATAAATCAACCAGGTCTCATTGTATAAGACCTTTAAGGGGTTCAGTTTTTTCAGTGGCATGATATACACATTTTCTTTCAAAACTTACCTAGTATATAAAATTAAAAAAATCATCAATTGTTATGTATATGTAATCGTGTAATTCTTTTATTCTCTTTTGTTCTATGAAGTATCACAATATGGTAACTGTAAAAGTTAAGATGGATCAGACAACATACCTATGCGATGGAGTCCATCGGGCGTTAAAGCGTTTAGGTAAAAATACAGTTCATATCTATACTGAGGTCGATTATATTTAGTACTGTACGCTGCGACATAGTAAATATTGAGCCTCTAAAAATAGTATTTCATAGTTAAATTTTAGTCATCATATGGCATGGACCTTGTTGACTACTATAGGGAGATGAGAGTGACAAATGTAAATTCTAGGTGTTATTGTGTAACAGTACCATTGATCAGGGCGGTAAATGGCCGAAATTTACATGATTATGAAGGGATTTGTTGCATAAAAGAGAGTATCATTATGATGTAGAGTATCATTATGATGTAAAGTGCTGCTTAAGTTAGGTTAGAAGTTACATATTTATTTAAAGTATGTAGTTAAAATTGGCAGGAGACTGTATGGGAGCGTGTGATCCAATAATAGGCTCTATAAGTAATGTTTCACGGAGAAGGAACAAAGTTGATAAGTGGTGTAAAGTATGTGTTTACAATTGACAGGTGACTATGTGCAAGCATGTGAACTAATAAATATATAATTGCATTAATAAAAATAAGTATCACATAAAATCAATTATTAAATAAAAAAATAAAATTAAACTAATACAAACTTCAATTGACGTTATTACAAGCCGTATGAACTTTTCTTTGTCTAAAATACTTAAATATTAAGATCAAATAAGAAACTTTGATAAATAAATCATTCTTTTTTCTAGAGCAACAAAAAAAATCATGACAATTCTCTAGATTTTATAAAAGATATTCAAAAGCATATATCTACATCACAAGAGAAATTGTTAACAAAAAGAAATACATTTAGTCTGCAGCATGTTAACTTCATGTATTGAAACATCACATACTATTGTATATATTATGCAAAAATAATTATTATATCATAAAAATTATATTATTTACCTCAAGCACTTGAGGTTATGGAATATACCCTCTTAGGATAGAACGACTTACTTCATCAAAATAGTGGTACCTCATATTCTGCTAAGCATCAAAATCACTCAAAGACAATAAATCACACAAAAAAAACAATTAAAATGCAAGAAGAGACGAAGAGTATAAGATTAGAAAAAATGTGGTTGAAAAATGAGAGAAAGTCTCATCTATTTATAGTCAAAATAGGTAGTATGAACAAAATTTTTTTGTGTCTTATATGAAAAATGATGATTTTTCCGAGAAGTCACAACACTTAAAAAGTTCACATGTTTTTGAAAAAGTCACAACTCTTTGAAAAAGTCACAACTTCTTAAAAAGTCACAATTCTTTCGAAAAGTCACAACTCATCGTAAATCACAACCCTATGAAAAAAGTCACAACTTATCGAAAAAGGAACAAGTATTTGAAAAAGTCACAACGTAAGTTAGGGATATTATAGTAATTTTACATTCAAGTAAGAAATTAATGTATCATACAAGTAACATTGATTAATAAATTCATTCTTTTTGTCTTTAGCATAAAAAACAAATCGTGACAATTTTCTAAATTTGGAAAAAGATATTCATAAGCATAAATCTACATCACAACAGAAATTATTGACAAATTAAATGAATTTACACTACATATTTTTAACTTCATATATTGGAACATTACATACTAATCTATATACTAAGAAAAAAATTATATATCATAAAAATTATATTACTTTCCTCAAGTACTCGACGCTATAGAATATACCCTCTTTGGATAGAACGACTTACTTCTTCTATATAGTTGTACCTCATATTTCTCTAAACTTCGAACTCACTTAATGACAATAAATC
This sequence comes from Solanum sitiens, assembly GCA_016801875.1. Classification (NCBI taxonomy): domain Eukaryota; kingdom Viridiplantae; phylum Streptophyta; class Magnoliopsida; order Solanales; family Solanaceae; genus Solanum; species Solanum sitiens. The sequence continues at coordinate 905,762 of JABWTJ010000395.1, forward strand.
ACACAAAAAACATTAAATTGCAAGCAAAAGAAGAAAAGTTGAAGATTTAGAAAAATATGGTCTAAAAAAGAGAGGATGTCCATCTATTTATAGTCAGCAAAGGGTAGTATGAACAAAACATATTTGTGTCTTATCTAAAAAATCATGACCACTCTGAGAAATCACAACAGTTTGGAAAAGTCAAAACTCTTTGGAAAAATCACAACTTATTATAAAAGTCACTACTCTTTGGAAAAGTCACAACTCATTGAAAAATCAGAACCCTTTTGAAAAAGTCACAAGTATTCAAAAAGTCACAACCTAAGTTAGGGATATTATTGTAGTTAAACGTTCAAGTAAGGAGTCCATGCTTTTAAGGTAATATATATATATATATATATATATATATATATATATATATATATATATATATATATATATATATATATATCAATTGAAAAATTCAATATTCATGACTTTGTTATTCATTCCTATATTAAATCCAATATGATCCCCTAAATTGTGAAGAAAAAAATGCACAACTTATACGTAGATATAATATGATCCCCTTTTCTAATAAATGTATTTGAATATTTATTTTTAGGGTTAAATAATACATGTTATATCTGTATATTTTGTTTAGAGTGATACAATATAATGGAGTGTAAAAAATTTTAAGCATTATTAGTTTGAAAAATGAAGTGTCAGTTTATATTATAAGAAAAAATTTATATTTGTGTATCAAAAAAATAATACAACTGATACGATGCGTAAATTAAACCTCTATCTACCAATTTATACAATTTCTCATCACCTACTAAATCAATTACAGAAGAAGATAAGGTACATATTCATGCAGATGCAATGAATCATAAGTTAAAGTTATGTTCACTGTTTGTTCGGTTAGCCTACTCTTCAATATTTCAAAAAATTTATTTCATTCTACCTTTTGAATTATGAATATGAGAATATATATATATATATATATGTATATATTGTGACAGAAACCCATAAGGTGACACGATACCTTATATCATTTCTTCCTCATTATTCATCTGGTTTACTCTCTTTCTTCTCTCCATTTTTTTGGCTCACATTTGTACTCAATGTAATATGATAATTGAATACTATTAAGTAAATAATAAAATATAGAGAAAAATAAAAATGAAAATTCAAGTCTACTAAATTCATAGTCTGTGTTTAAGAAAATTATTTCCGTCAAACACTCGAGGTTATGGAATATATCCCCCAGGAACTACTCAACACAATTGTGATACCTCAGATCCATTGAACAGCGAACTACTCACTCAACAAATATAAATCACACTTGACTTTTTATGAAGAAGAAAAACATTATAAAATCACAAAAATTGTAGTTTAAAATGAGAATAAACCCTTATAATTATAAATAAATGAATACTATGAACAAGTTTTTATTGTGCCTTATAAGAAAAACCACAATATTTTAAACATATACATCATTTTCCTTACAAGAAAAATCACAATCTTTTAACCATATACATCATTTCCTATTCACAGATTTTAAAAATAAGTAATCTCAACATGAATGTGGAATGACCATAAGAAAAAGGAATATGGACAAATCTTTGATACAAACAAAGACTAATTGCATGTGGATAAGAAGATTTTCGTTTGAACTTTGCATAGTGAGGTCACACTAGATGCACTTGATCTATCGATATGTATGGTGTATTTGAAATATCAAACTTTGTTGTATACCAAGACAATACAAGTCTCAAAACTAACCCCTAAACATTTATGTTTTTCAAGATTGAGTTTGTCTCAATCATTAAAACCTCCTAATTTCATGAGTACATAGAGAATTGGTCTTCACTATCATTATCTAAGAAGTAGTACCTTCTCTATTACACCTAGGGAATGATTGCTCTATGAGAATAAAGGCAAAGCACCGAGCGGATATGCTTGTGGTAGTAGCTCTATTTGAGACAGACTAGAATACAAAGAAGCCCTTTATATCCTAGAACCATGTGCCAACATGGGATGATTCTTAGTTCTACCTTTAGCAAGTAGAATACCTTACACCCTGTGGGGATCTTATGACACCGGATTCCATACCAAGCTAGTATGGTCTATGTCTGTTAATGCATTATCTCATCATATGGGATGTACACTCTAGTTATTGGATAGGTTCTACCACATGTATGTAGTGGAATGGGACGCTATCTATACGTTGCACGAGTACGCTTTTAAGATGCTAGGTGAGTTCTCGAGGTCTTTTTCAAAGACTATTATGTGAAGTCTTTTATGTGGATACTTGTCTCTCAAAATGGTTTTAAGTGAATATGGTTCTTTCAAAGAAGTATGTTGACTAGAAATGGGCCTTACCTAGGGTAGCTTTTAGGGTTACTTAGGTAGGCTTGAAGAGGGCATATAGGTGGTCTCTTCATGTCGTACTTAGGTGAACCTTGGAGTATCTTTACATGGAGAGTCTAAATAATGAAAAAGGTTAACTTAATGAATATGGAAGTATGTATTATTGTAATGTAAAGAATAATCCTGCGTTGGGTAGTATTATGGATTACTTAAGTGTGCTTGAAGAGGATGTATTGGCGGTCTCTTCTTATCTTACTTAAGTAAGTTTTAGGATATCCTTTGGTAGGGAATCTAAAGGCTTATGTGCATTCTAAATGTTTATGATTATATCATATGAACTACTTGGGTATTTATTATAGGTGTATGTTGGCTTAAAAATAATTCTTCTACTTGTTTTATGAGATTTACATCAAAACAAGCATAAAAAGCATGTTATAAAGTAAATGTCCATTTTTAGCTTGGTTTTCTTGCATGTTTACCATAGGTAGTGCATTCAATGTTCTAATTCCATATGTTGTTTATTTATACAGGTGTAGGTGGCAAGTGAGGACTCTCTTGGAAGTGAAGCTTTTAAATAGCATTCTCAAGCGAATTTTGTATGTCCTCACATGATTCGAGGATATAGTTATGTTTAGATTTCCTTTTCAAAACACATTGTAATAGACTTTAGTTTCACTTTAATTGATATATCGTCTTTGAACCTATGATTTATATGTGTCTAAGATGGATAAGATGATACTTAGTCTTTCTTATGTTTCTATAAAAGAGTATGAGGTATTGTATATATATATATATATGTATATATATATATATGTATATATATATATATATATATATATACATATATATATATATATATATATATATATATATATATATATATATATGTGCGATGAATGATGTATAACGGCTTGTATAAGACCTCCGGGAGGTCGAGTACGACGTGTAATGACTTAAGAGTGCTCTAACTTCTATGGTGTACTTTGGATCGTTACAATATCAAATATAGAAGTATACCTACAACAACATGTTTTCAGGCATGGAAAATTATATGTGCACTATCTAGAGAGATTTATATGTCAACAAAAAAGTGCAGGTCATTACTGAACAACCAGATTGATGCACCGGTACATGCACAAGAAATACTGTCTACAAGAAAGTAGTAGGTGAGATTTGATTAATATCAAAATTGTAAGAAATCAAACAAGAAAAAATATACACCACACATGTAGCTAATGAAAATTATATTGGATAAATCTTAACGTTGGTGGAAGAGAAGACGATATAAAAAACAACAGAAAACTACCACATAATACATTACATCTGTGTATATAAAGTTATTCAAACATAGGGTATGCTGAATTTCAAATATTAAAAGGTAACATAAAGTTCATGACACGACATAAGTAAGAGGAAAAACCATCAATTCATGCACAATTATATAGCCTAATAACAATTTAAGAATACGACATTCGTCACTACATGCCCAACAAGCAAGACCGCAAATAGATTGGTCATTCACTTAGTACGACATAGTGCAATATTAAATGCATATTGATATGTTAAAGTCTAAAATATGCATAAATATATAGTTTGTAGGGATCTCAGGACTTATCCTACAAGTGCAACGTACATGTAATGAATCAAGTGTATATATATATATATATATATATATATATATATATATATATATTATCTCCATGTTGTTTTTGTGGATAATCTTTCTGAACTAGTGAAATTTCAAAGAAAACTATTGAGGAAGACTAGTGCATGTGAGATAGAGAGAAGACAATTGCTTTCTTATGATTGAATTAAAAATTGCCTTGAACTGGTGTACTTTTTTCAAACTAATGATTAAAAATTGGTGCGAAAATAAAATACCTTAGATGTATGTTTCAATTGGAGAAACCAAATTAAGGTAAGTTTCTCACATGTTTTGACGTGTAAGCATGAATGAGTCTAATTCCTTTGACACAATTTGGTTTTAAATTAGTAATATTGTGTTTATTCTTTCAACTATTGCGCACTAAATTGTATTATATATATCATTATCAAGTTTGTTCTATCATCACAAATTGCAGTTTAGATATAACTTTGTTGCAGCTAGCTGCTGATTGTTGTGCATTTTTATTTACCAGAAAATGGTAAGTAATATTTTTTTGTGAAAGTTCTACACTAGTAGAGACATAAAAATATTATTCAAAATAGCATTTTGTATGAAGACTGAAAATGTATATGTGCTCTATAAATTGAGACCGGGGGAATAATATCTTTTTCTTTTTCTAATTTTGCAAAATTTTTGGACTGAAATTATTGAGAAATTTGAGCAGTATCAAGTGTCAAAACAATGAAGACAAACAAAAGAATTAGAGAAAAGCTTAATTGAGTTTTCATTCTCTTAAACAAAAAGTTCATACAGGGAAACCAATAAGATTAAACCTCATTATTATTTCCATCAATGAATATATAAATAATATATTTTTTTTGATAAAAATATTGATATATTATGTGTAGTTAAGCGAATGTTACATTCTTGCTACTAGTACTAGAGATTACAGATAGGTTTCCAAAACGGGCTAATTTATTACATGTAGACTATACTACTATTTTAGGGATAGAGCTCCAACTTGGTCTACTTTGATGAGGCTTGCTTCTACAGCTTCAGGAAGACTTGATAAAAAGTGTGGCATATGTTGGTCATTGTTAGCTTGGAACCTAATATTAAAAAAATGTCTGATAATTTTTTGGATTGGCGAAATCTATGACGGGCCACTTGACTCTCTAACTTCTTCATAGTTAACCTGCAAATTGCAGTTATACAGTTATAAATTTGTTTTGGATGTTCTAAGTACTCTATGATGTCAGTCATGTCCGTTTTAGTTTCTAGGGGTAGGAGATTATGAGCATCGACCATATTTAGGCTAATGAGAAAAGCTACAAGCTCTGTCATTATATTATTATGCATGTAGCTCGTTTTCTAGAATGCCCCAATCCAGTTACCACAGGAATCTCTTATGAGACCAAAAGTTTGCGTCTTCTTTTTTTTTTTATATAGAGAAGGAACAATCATTGTTTATTTTATATGAACAATTCGGGGGAAGTAACCACTGAATATGAATGGTGGTGGAGGCGATATGGTGAATAAGGGTATGTGTATGCTACATGTGTTCCGTGGTTCTACTCCTTAATTACAACAATATCCGATTGAAAGGCCAAATTGTTATTATAGATGTTATCATTCATGTTTAACAATCTATACCATAATGCAAAGGGAAATCAATATATTGATTGGTAAGGGTAGTCAAAGTCGGAGGTTTCAATTTTTTAAGGACACATAACTATGGGCATAATGGTGAGGTAACTGGGAAATATTAATGCCCAAGGTTTACTAGAACTTTTGAGCTATATTACATTGTATGAGGTTGTGGGTAATTTATTCACTATTGAGGTTACATATAGGACATGCAGGGTTAGTATCGATGCTAATGTGGTGAAGGTAATGCTAGATTGGAGTCGATTTTTACAAAACTACATGTCATTTTTATTTTCTCCAAAGTGATTAGTTTCCAGATCCAGAAGAACAAAAAAGAATAACCAAATGAGAAGCGTTTTACTTTTTTCTTTTGAAGCTATTAAGCCAAGGCTATTATTTTCTATAGGGGATTTCACTTTCTTTAAAGAAATGTAATGGAGCTTTCTCTTGTGGCAAGAAGATCCCCAAATAAATCCCGTTGAGTTTCGTCAATAGTGTTGCGAGTTTTTTTTGGGTATGTTAAACTGTTAGTATTTTAATGTTTGACGATGCTCACAAACATGCAAGTTTGTCCCATATTTGATCATGTGTCTGAATTTAGTTGGTGGGCACAAGAATGAGACAATTGTATTCAACAAATAAGAAAACACTAGGTTTTATTGTCCGAAGGATAATATATTTTTATTGACATGAAACAACCTACTCAAGTCATTTAAAGAAACAAAAAGTGTGAACATTATATATAAACTACTCAAGCTTATAACACACACCTCAAGGGACCTGATAGATTTATCAAGTGCATCTTTTAGTTCTTTATTACGAAATGCTTGTTATGTGGTAAACTTGGTAAGATTTGTTTCAATTTTATAAAAGAACACATTTAGTGTGTGGTGAATTAAAAGATGAACATAACTAGAGGTAATTTTGTGGTCTGTTATTAAAATCTATATTAATTAGAGTTAGATAATATAATGGGCAATAGAGGTATTACTTTGGTTATTATTGTGTATGGTTAATATAGTTGTGAGAGTAAGAGTTTAATTTGTATATGCATTTGGAATGACTATTCACTTGTTTCATGAAAAATAGTGAAAACAGTTAAAAAATCTTGTGTGACAGGTGGTTGTTATTCTCCCTTGAGTTACGAGGTTTCCATCTAACACTCCCTGTTGTGTTAACATTATAGTATAATTTATACTATTGCATTACCGGTGTATCATCAACATCGTCCCTTATTACATAGTGGAGTATCACATCGCATAAATTGGTATCAGAGCAGTACTTTCTATCTAATTAACATCAAGAAAGGATATGCAATAATGGCAGTCTCACTGACCGGTAATGTAATCAAATATACTTCATCTAATAATAACTATCAACGATCGTCAATCAGTATATAACCCAACCAATGGTTGGGATCGTTCCCACATGGAGTGATACTGAGAATGTTTAGCCAAACAGAAATCAAGTAATGTCAGTCATATCTACAAGAAATCATCGAATAAAAAACACAACTTAAAGTGGTGACCAAAAGTCGATTAACAATTGGGATTATTGTAATTAAAATTAATACCTAAAAACTAGAAAATCAATACAAGAGACTAATGGAAAACGAGATTTTTTTGATGTGATAGGAATAGAGGATAAACTAAATGGAAAATGGCCTAAAATACCCTTGAAGTATTGAAAATGGTACAAAACTACCCGTCATCCACATATTGGCTCCAAAATTCCCTCCTCATCCACCTATTGCCTCCAAAATACCCTTCTCATCCACCTTTGAGTTCAAAATTAACCACTTATTTAACGATTTTAGATTTAAATTGTTAAGTATTTTTTAAAATACTTGGCGCTCAACTATTGGTTATAATTTAATTTATTAATATAATTTATAAACCAACCCACTACCCACTAATTACTAATTACACACCACACAATTAACAAATCAATTCTATTATCAATATCGCCTAAACACTACTAAAACATGAAAAAATTACAGATTCATGAAAATGACATTCAAAATCATTCGAGTCCGAATCAAACCCCCATTTAAAGTTAGGTCAAGCCACTTATTTAGGAGGACAGATTCAATAGGATTCTCTTTCAAGCTTTAATTCGAAATTTATGATTAAAAGTAAAGAAGTAGTAATTTCCAAATTAATTCATGTACTTTTTAAATATAATTTTATGAATGTTTATGATTTATTTTAAATATTAAAACTTTAATATATTATTTTTAAAAAAGTTATCTATTGAGTAACATCACATAATTGAGACGAAAGATTAATTAAGATGAACATACTTTTAAGTTTATCGGTAATTTTTATTTAGATACTTGAATTATAATATGTTTTGATTGACGACTTGAATGAATGATAATTTACTTCTATAGACATTTTTGCCTCAAATTTTTAGAAACACTCCTTTGCGGTAGCTTTTCTGTTATTGCATTAGTAATGGGGCGGGTTTATTAATTAGTTGTGGTTTAATTACTAATGAGTGGGTGGTGGTTTGATTTATAAATTATATTAATAAGTTAAATTATAACAAATAGTTGAGTGCCACGTATTTGAAAAAAAATATTTGAATAGTTTAAATTGAAAAGTGCTAAATAAGTTGTCAATTTTGAACCAAAAGATAGATGAAAAGGGTATTTTGGAGCCAATAGGTGGGTGGGAAGGGTATTTTTGAGCCAATAGGTGGATGGAGGGTAATTTTGTACCATTTCTAATACTTCAAGGGTAATTTAGGCCCTTATTGCGTAAACTAAATTATTGGGTACATTCTTTTGATGATAAATCTGTTGAATATTTGTGACTAGGCTAGACTATAGTTGGGGCTAAATTCTAGCAACTTACATTGAATAAAATGGGTTCTCTCGAAGACCCATTTTCAATATTTAGAACGTACTCTGCCTTAAATCACTCTCTCTCTCGAGTTAAGAGTGTGGAAAAGTACTATGGTTCACTCTCTCGACCTGAATCTCATGTCAACATTATACCAACGACTATCAATTTATTAGTTTTAGTTTTACGACCTCTCTCTCAATCAAGGCGAAAACCCAGAGGTGAAATTGTATTTTCAACTACAACTCCATAAGATCATACACAAGTACTAAATGAAATTACATTTAAACACAAATGAATCGTAATAAACGAAGAGCCAACATATAATTAACACATATTCACAAAATCATACCCCAAGAATTGAGGTTTTCACTAGACATAAAGAAAAGCAATAAAGTGATACCAAATCAAAGTAACATCAGTTGGGAATGCTTTATTTCAGCTTCAATCGAGTCTAAGATGAAGAATTTCCAACACACACTTTGAATTTCTTCTAGATGAGAATCTTCAAATCTCCAATGTTCAAGAGCAAAGTTCCCAAAAGCTATCAAAAACGCCAAGTAGAAGCTAACACTAAAATTTATTGTTCCATACTATGAAAATTGATACTAAGCTAAAGTTAATAACATGTATTTATAGATTTCAAAAAATTGTGCTACGAAGGACCACTCGCCGCAATTAATTGGGATCACCAATCAACTTGGCAATCCGCCCTTTGTTAGTTTTATCGCCGTGTTGCACAAACCTATGGAATATTCGTTCTTTGGATCTTTGGGCGACGAAGTACTACACTGAGGAACTTCTTGGTGACACACCAACTACTCTTTTTCTTCGCCAATATGATCGTTTACTTCAGGTCTTAGCTTATTGAAACAAAAGGCGAAGGTTGGGACCATTTGGCCACACGTCGAATGGGTTTGGCGATCCTTAGGTCTTCACTTTCGTTCTTTTCAGCTACCTTTGTTCCTTTTAGCTTTTTTGTGTCCATACTTTGTCTTCAAGTGTATATACCTAAAATTAAAGTTATTTTATCAGCTTTTGAGACAAAATATGCATTTATGGACAATAATCTATCAAAATATAGCCCTAAAAGAGTCCAAATTATGGACTCATAAATACCCCCAACTTAAAATTTTCCTTGTCCTCAAGTAAACCTCAAGTTCAACAGTTCAAAAAGGATGTCTCAAACAGTTCTACACAAGACTAAGTCATGAATGCAAACAACAAGACTAAAAATTACTCATGTAAGGAAAGACTCAAGTTGTGACACAACATTATCAAAGATTTTTAATCTTGCAATACGTGCTTCAAATACAAGTTCAAGCTCAAGCAAAGTAATCAAATGCCCTCTCATAAAGAATGGTTCCATTTAACACAAACAATACACCCTTTAAAGTTCCGCAATCAATTTCAACGCTCACATTCACAAATATGAAAACATTGCATGATTTAACCCATAGGTTTTTCCGTATTTTCCAATAAACCTTCATCTCAGGTCACTCTAGATAAAAAAAAAGGCTTTTTAGGCTTGTAAAGGGGCTGTGTGCATAGGTATGGTTATTTACGCTGAGGGACTTTTATCCTCATGAGATGTGGTGCTCATAACATTTCCTTTTTCCATATGCCATTCTTTTTTTTAGCGGTAATAAGTAATCCCTTTATTCACATACTATGGGTTGTTTGGAAAACCCCATTTCTTTTTCTATTTACATAACATTATTCCATGAATTTATCTTTTTGTTTCTTTTCTTTTCTTTTTCTCTTTCTCTCTCTTCTTTTTGTATGGAGGGGTTCCATTAATATTTTTCCAACACCATGAGTTAAGGGAGACTATTTTTACACTCTTTGACTTGTCTTCTCTTTTCATCAACCCCCAAGCCTAAGTTGGCTATTCAATAAACTATAAATCAAGATGATTATAGGTAGAGTACTTAAGAGAGGTCATTGTTTTCATCAAGTTTCATCCAAAGAAAGGTAAGGCTCAACGAGTGTTCAACAAAGGTTCACACATTCACAAGGTAGCCACAAAAGAGGTATATGTTGAATTTGTTCACATTCTTTCAACAGTACCTAAAATCATATCATGAGTTCACATTACTTAGTCAATTAGACTAATGGGAAAAGTTCTAGGTGTCATCATGCATGGTGTACGATAAGCTCATCACACACGACATTGACACTTAAGTCAAACAAGACTCCACATATGCAAGCGTGCAATGTTCATTGCAAGAAACTCAATTTTACAATTGTCTAATCTCCACGAAATGCAAAGAGTACACATATTGTCTATGCAACTAAATATGGCTTTGTTGTAGCCAAGCATACATGTTTGTTCTATTGCAAGCACTATTCAAGTCATTAGTGTTGGTCAAACAGCGACTCAAATTTGCCTAAGAACAGTCACATTCAAGTACATGGAAGAGGTGGCGAAAAGACAAATTTTTTAGAGGGTCAAAATGTTTGCAATTTTTAACAAAAGAGCCTCCAGCTCAGCATCCGCAGAAATTGTATTAAACATAATTTAAGACAAACAACCCGAATAGATCAACAAAACATCAAATAATAATAGTCTCAAACATGGTGGGCCTCACCCCTCCAAAAATAAACAGACATTTGTCCAAAAATGCAAATAAACAAATTATCCATAATGTAAGCTAAAGTAAGATAGGTAAGAAGGTCAAGACGGATCATGTCTACATAGTAGCTTTATCTGTCTAGGAATCCATGCCTGATGTGTCGGCCTCGTATACGAGAATAACCCCAAAAATTGCTTTAGAAGATTCAACAACAGCTGACTTGCTGAAATTGTCAAATTTATGAGCCGCCAAAAAGGGGTCTAGCGCCGTGAATAATCAATGTCTCTACAAGGGAATAATGGGATTCTATGTATTTTTCTTCTTGATGGAACTCGGATTTTTGACCTTGTAAGCTATTTTGGGAGTATTTGTTGCCTTTTTATTCTTCCTGAAACTCTTTTTGCTTTTATTTGTCAGGGTGACATAATTTTCCCAGCTACAAAGGGTCTGCCCATATGTGCAAAAACATTGAAAAAGAGTTTGAACATATTTAAACACAAGCATGAAAGTTTAGATGTAGAAACACTCCGTCAAACTAGTTGAAAAGTCGCGTAACCACATAGGTGATTCGCTGAGTGCACTACACAGAGTATACAAGGGTGCAGACAAAGGGCGAACAAGAGTCCTTTCGGAGAGACACCGAATGCGCTTGGCGACCTCGGACATTTCGCCAAAAGTTACAGAATCTAACAATTCATTTAGCATTAAATTAAAGGCGATATGGGGACATAAGGAGAACAGTCAAGTGGTTTAGCGAGCTTGACCCAGCTCATCAAAAATCCCGACATGCCCATTTTCAGCCCAAACTCCTAAGTTCAACCCAAAACCCTCTAAAGATGTCACGACCCGAAAGCACCCCCTAGAAGTTAGGGAAAACCTTCAAATCGTGACCGGGCGTACTTGACCCCTTTGGGGTCTCGTACAAGCCCTCTAACTAGCATTCATAACATAAAGCATGAAAAGTAGTGCGAAATTTAAAACTTTTCACGATAATAATAATAAAAGGAGTCTTTTCATAAATACTAAGAAATCTTATCGTCACAAGCCAACTTAAAGACACAACTTGGAATCTTAAGGACACGTCCCTTTACTATAAAAGTAAATACATTTTTAAGTATTAATAAAGAAACTAAGAAACATAAAACTATGTCCTCGAATATATGAGGACATACCAAATTCTTGAGAGATAAAGTTCCCAAGCTTCGACTCAATTCCTCCCAAAAGGGCTTCCAACCTATACTCATAAGGTATAAAAAGTATGGGGTTAGTACAACAATGTACTAAGTATGGCATATGCAAAAACATGCAAAAAGTGACATTTTAGTAAAGATAGCTTTTTATGCAATTCAAATATAACCTTCATGATTCTAGAAGTAAACCCACATAAGAATCAACAATTAACACTTTATGGCTATCTTACCAAACTTAAAGTAAACAAAAGGAACATTTCAATTAACTTTGCTAAACTTGCAATAAAATTGAATAAAGCATCATAGTGAACATTTTGAATTCTTACAATGAAGACCTTACAATGAATGGCATGGTCCAAGTCATATGAACCCTTTTTCTTTGAAGTTGCCCTAACCCAAGGTTATTCTAAGACTCCCTAAGGTGAGCCAAGAAGGGACTATCATTACACCTCCCTTCAAAGCACACCAAAGCGACCCTCTACCTAATCTTAGACTTACTTCGTTAGAAATCAAATCCACGCCCTTGGCTAACATATGCAAAACACTCATGGAAATATAGGTTATACCAAGTGCAATGTGAGAGTAGCATCCCATACTACCACTCCCACTTAGTACTCCTAATGTATTCCATTTACTCAAGTACTCCACAATAATCCTCCATAACACTACACCATGGTACTCATTCACACGGATTTCATGAAGGTACTCTTCTCCCATAGTAGGTATAGGTCACACCAAGTGCAATGTGAGAATAGCATCCCATACTACTACTCCCACTCAATGCTCCTACTTGGTAACTAATGTGGATTGAGCACTTCACGACATACATACACAATTTCAACAATACACAAGATAATTAGTTTCAAATCAATTCTTTTGTGGGAGTTAGCTTAACCGACAAAGACCATGATAGCTAGACATGGAAATCCCGATATTAACCCCTATCGGATGAGGGATCCTTACTTGCCTAGTGTAAGGTCATGCTTCTTAGCGTTTACATGGCTTTTCCAATAGCTACACCTATGCGGGTACATAGTTAAGGGATAAGGAGATTGTTACTAAGTAACTCACTCTCTACTAACGAGGAGTACTCATCTCAACGAAGTGCAATCCACCTCCCCTTCATATCCTCTCGGTGCTAGGCATAACTCCACACGGATTTCTCAACGTAATAGTCTATCTTAGAAAGCTCACTAGGAAATGGAGAGGTTGTTACTAGACACTACATCTCAACTCACGAAGTGTGTCCACCTCTAGATTCCCCTTTTTGCTCAACTTGACATAATACAAAATCTTAAAAGAGTGTGTGTGTACATGTGCACAACTTGCATATAAGCATCATTTCATTATCATCAAGTTCTACTCATACTTTAACCGTGATTCATCAAGCTACACACTCTACATACTTCTCATAATCATATACTTCATTTAGACATAAACTAGGTCAAACATGCAATTCAAGCTACATCAAACACAACACAAGACCCATTTCCAATATATATCTTCATTTCACATATTAGACCTTCAAGATCATATACTCAAACCATACTAAGTAACATCAAGTTCATCAATTAGCACCGCCACCCATAAGGTGGACCATACCACTCAAATAGCAATTCATAATAAGAATTCTACAATGAGAGCAACTCCTCGACAAATCAAACCATCATTACCCATAAGCAATTTATCAATATTTCACCATATTAAATCCCTTAGGGCAGTAGCTACACCAACATGACAAATACAAGAAGACCCAAGTTCATACCCTACTCAAATCTTGCTCACATAACCCATTTTCAAGTCAAAAATTGAAGTATGCATAAACAAGAGTTTCATGGAGTTTTAACATAAAAATCATCTATTCAAACCAAGATAAATACATTTAAACCATTAGAACTTAGTTACAAGAAGACCCATAATAGAAATCAAAGTTTAGAAGAAGTTGAGTTGAAAACCCCTTTTTGAAAACCATTTTGGAAGTTGGCTTCTTGAATGGAAAGGTATTCAAGAATGGATACCATACCTTTAGGAGAAAGAAACCCGCGAATTTGATGAAGGAACAAGCCCAAAGCAGCCCTCCTTTCCCTCCTTGAGCCTTGGCTTCAATGGTGACTTTGAGAGAGTTTTCTTTTTAGAGAGAGAGTTTGAATGTTGAAGTGAGGGGGTCTTGTCTAGGTCTAGGGTTTAAAACTAATTTAATATAACCTAAAAATACCAAAATTATACACCTAGGGTCTTATAAGACTTGGGGTGTATTTACGTAAAACACCCCAAGTTGGCAGCCTTAAGTCGTGCACTGGCAGGCCTCGTCGATGAGACCTCCTCGACGGACCGTCACGTCCACCACGGGCCGTCATGGAGTCCCGTCGAGGAAAACTTGGCTCCAACTAGAGCCTGTCCAAGTTCCACTCTCTGTCACTCGCGACGCCCTGGATTGACGGACCGTCCTGAGTGCAACGGACCGTCGCCATGGTCGTCGTGAGCCACTGATGGGCAGACTTTGCCCAAGTCTTGGGCCTTTCATCTAGGGCCCCTTGTGGGTCTTAGGTGGGGTCGTGCCCGGACGTCAAGCCCCTAAACTAAGTCTTCTAGGTCTAAGGAACATCCGACTCACGTTTCAAGTAAAACGAACACATAAAACTCATCCAAACTCGCCAAGACATACAAGTACATTCTAAGGCATACCATCCGAACGTCATGGACGTTTTTGGTCGATTGAACTCCAAACTTAACCAAACTTTGCACACTACCTAAGGACACCAAACTAACTCCGTTTAACTTAAAATTAACTCAAGAAACAACCATGAGGCTCTAGTCCACCTTAGTTCATTTTGGGGCGTTATATTCTCCCCCACTTGGAATAACATTCGTCCTCGAATGACGCTTAAATTTTAAGAACAACAAGGACTCACTTAGCATCATATAATACGCTTAGATCATGATCAGAACACTAACAATCAAATCATCCACTAGCAAGGAACATCATTTTACACTTTCAACACTTAGCAACATAGGCAACTTTCACCAATTTTCACAAAGTCAAAAATTCAACCTCAATCTTCTTTTATGGAGGAACTACCTTCTCCAACATTAAAAATGCTCATAAACAATGCCTTTACACACATTGAAACTAAAATTCAAGACAAAACAGTTTTCTTCAAAATGCCAAAATTTTTTACAGTGAAGTTGACTGCCATCTTACCAAATTTTTGAAAAATTCATTCTCTAAGCAATTCATCAAGACGACATGATCATAGGAACTATAAAACCACATAAGCTCATTCCATAACACCTTGAAACCATAATTCATAAAAACAAAATGCAATTTTCAAAAATTTGGACTTACTTACAGTGAATTCAAAACTTCGATGTGTGACATGCTTTAAAATTTCCATAATGCACCTTTCAAGCAACTTTAACAAGATGACATGACAATATGAGAGACAATACTATCTTAACTTACTCCAAAGAGACTTGACAAGGTTCACTAAGTGCAGTGTCAGAGTAGCATCCCATACTACCACTCCCACTTAGTGACCCTTGAGGATTCTCTTGGACTAAGTACATTACATGCTATTTTAGTCAACTCATTCTCCCCCACTTAGGGTAAATCCATATTCAAGGACTCATACTTCAGAGCACCATCAGGTCCCTCACAAGGTAGGAACTCTTACTACTTCTAATTCATGCACATCAAGTCTATACATCAACCTTACAAGTTAAGCATAGCACTTCCCTTTTTGGATTCAAGCCTAGACAAATCTCTTAAACATCACCTCATTCAACACTTAGGCACCACTTAACTCAATCTCATGGAACAAAACTTGCTAAACAGATATTCATACCACATTTCCATCTTAGTGTAAGCCTACACCACAACATCTACCAATCACAAGAACAACTATGATACATTAGTCACACAAGAGAGTTGCCTTTAACTTCTATAAAATCCCCTCATTCTTTCAACTTCCTCAAATTTACACCTTAAAGCATTTCTACCATTATTGAACATAATCACAAAATAACTCATTTGTCCTCAAAGGCACTTTATTAAATCCTTATAACTCTTACCATGCTTAGAACTAAATCCCCATAAAGTTTCTCACCTCTACACTTCTAATCTCATAAATCACACCTAACCATAAATGACATCACATCACAATTCTTAAATCTTACCTTCATATTTACTCTTCTAGCCACAAAACCATCATATAATCAAAACTCACTCTCCCTCAACTTAGAAACATCTCCCTTTCCAAGCAATCACATCTAGAAAACCACCGACAAAGGAAAGAAGAGAGAGATCTTATCGAATTAAGTTCTATGGCACGATTCAAGAGTAATGAAGAAAGTGAAACTTCTAGCATCCTATAGCCTCTTGTCCATGGATGTGTCTCGACTCACACCAATGACCAAGATACTACTAGATGTGGCTTGTAAGACTTTTAGACCTTAAACTATTTCCCAAAACCTTATGCTCTGATACCAAGTCTTGTCACGATCCGAAAGCACCCCCTAGAAGTTAGGGAAAACCTTCGAATCGTGACCGAGTGTACTTGACCCCTTTGGGGTCTCGTACAAGCCCTATAACTAGCATTCATAACATAAAGCATGAAAAGTAGTGCGGAATTTAAAACTTTTCATGATAATAATAATAAAAGGAGTCTTTTCATAAATACTAAGAAATCTTATCGGCACAAGCCAACTTAAAGACACAACTTGGAATCTTAGGGACACGGCCCTTTATGATAAAAGTAAATACATTTTTAAGTATTAATAAAGAAACTAAGAAACATAAAACTATGTCCTCGAATATATGAGGACATACCAGATTCTTGAGAGATAAAGTTCCCAAGCTTCGACTCCGATCCTCCCAAAAGGGCTTCCAACCTATACTCATAAGGTATAAAAAGTATGGGGTTAGTACAACAATGTACTAAGTATGGCATATGCAAAAACATGCAAAAAGGGACATTT